>VWZE01005375.1:0-78306 GCA_013396675.1 Eubucco bourcierii | reverse complement strand
TCCAACCTTACCATTCTATGATTCTATGATCAGACTTCAAAAATGGGGTTTTGATAACTGTGAAACATATCACAAAACTACTTACAGTGACTTCTCCAATCTGCCTCAAAAGTGCAGGAGGAAACAAGTATGTTTCTGAAGCAGATGATATTTCAAGAAAATCTAATTTAAAATAATTAAAACATACCAACTGACAGAAATGAATAACCAACGGTAAACATTATAATTTTGAACAGAATGTTTCTTCTGAAATACAGCATGTGTGTAAACCATTGATTTTGCCTTCATTACAGCCATTTGGGAAAGAATTGCGGATCACTTTATAAAAAATATGATGCCTGTCACAAAAGAAACCAAATAACAACATCATCTCATGCTTACAGAAGATCTTCCTGCCAAGGATGAAGATAAACAAACATTATCTAACTAAGACTAATCGCATCCCTGCAAGAGCTGTAAGTTGCTATGGCATTTTCCATACACATGGTCAAACAAGACCATTTAAGTTTACAGCTCAAGAGTTCAGTATGAATTGATGAGCTGCTAGGAATATAATACTTGAGTTTTGACTCCCTTATTTTTGCTCTGACAGCTGTATGGTTTTGTGTGGAATCCATACAACTTTAGAAACATGACACATGAACCAACTCAGGTGTTCTGGAAGTTACAGCAAGGCATCTGTTAATAAGAACTAATAATATAGACATTCAATAATAGGGGAGTTAATGTAGTCTTGACCTCCTTTCCTTTTACTCTGAAAGTGGGACACAGTTCTTCATTGACAATTCCCAACAAGTTCTGAAAGGATCATGGAATCATAGAATGGTAAGGTTGGAAGGGACCTCAAGGATCATCTAGTTCCAACCCCCTACCATAGGCAGGGACACCTCCCACTAGTACAGCTCACTCAAGGCCTCCTCCAACCTGGCCTTGAACACCTCCAGGGAGGGAGCAGCCACAACCTCCCTGGGCAACCTGTTCCAGTGTCTCACCACTCTCACTGTAAAGAACTTCCTCCTGACATCTAGTCTAAAGGATGGTCTCATATAGTTAGAAACATTTTTTTTAGTACTATGATTCATTCAACTTAACAGCTAAATGTTTTTGCTAGAATATTTTTTTTTTCTATCAGATTTCAGAACTTTCTACAAAGCAGGCAAGTGCCCTCAAATCCACGCTACAGGTGGAGACAGTGAACCAATGAAGCAAAACAATGTAACAATCATCCCAGCCACTTCCAGTGCTGGGGATGAATGGAATGCTCAGCAAGCTTCAAGTGCAAGACATAAAAATGTAAACAGAAGAGAGGTTTTACACATCCATATAGGTAACAAAATACATTCATGGGGGATTAATAAATAAGAATTTAAAAGAAAAAAAGCAGCAATATACTGGTAAATAAATTCAGAGGAAGACCCAGCAATCACAGCAATTAAGGCTGGTGCTGAATTTGATGAATATACACTTGGTATGGGAGGTGGGTATAAAGGGTGAAATGAGAAGAAAGGAATTTTTATTTCCACAGCTGCAAATCTCAAAACTTTTAAAGGCTTTTGAACATGACAGGCTACTAGTTTCATTCAGCTCCATACACTTCGCCTGAACACTTTATGCCTTTATAACTTTTCCAAGTTATACTTTCTCTTTAAGTCTTTCTTCCACTCAAATTTAATTCAATTTAAAATGTTAGGGTGGTATCAGGTATTAAAGTTTCTTACTTTTTCATTTTCAGTTAATTCTGTTATCTTTCATACTTTTTACAATTCCCTTATCTCTTCCTAACCAGTCCTTTTCCTTTAAAAAAGAAACAAACCACCCCCCCCCAAAAAAAAAAAAACACAAACCATCCCAACCAAACAAAAAACAAACAACAACAAAAAAAAAAAACCCACCCAAAAAACACCCCCCCAAAAAAAACCCCAAAACCTCACAAATACTCAGGTAGCTATTTTGAAAGCAGTTTACAGACCTTAGTGTTTTTTATTTCTCTGACAATCTTGTCCTCCAACTTTCAAACACCAGGTTTCCTCAACCTCCACTTGCACACAGTGAACAGAAGGCAATCACCTGAGCCTTTTGTAAAACAAGGTGGCCTAGACTGAGAGACATACTCTGTTCTTCTATATTTAAGTCCAAAAAATTAGAGCATTTTCTGAAGTTTCCTTTTCATTAAAGTATGCCCAAACAAAGGAAGAAGAAAACACACACAAAAAATATGCAAAAACCACTGTCAAACTTAACCACAAAAGTATGGTGTTAGACTTGTGCAGTAAAGGGGGAGGTATAATAAGAAAGCAAATATATACATTTACTTGCATTCATAACTGGATTATAGCTAGCAGAAGGAACAATTGTCTGCAGAAAGACCAGATCTCAGAGCAACTGGCAAGAGTCAAGATGCCTCTTCAGAAAGGTCCTGAAAATTACTGCCAGATTTGTATTTTTATCTTGAACATTCTCCTAGAAGTCTTCATAGCAGAAATGATCCCTCAGAAACTTTTCTAAGGGTATTGAAAGTCCACCGTTTTTTTGCTGGATTCCCTTTAAGGCTCAACATTCAGTGTTACACTCTTTTGCTCTCCCCTCTCACAGATCCTAAGTGCAAAGGGCAAGGATAAATAGGTACATGAAAAATAAAGTCATTGAGAAAGAAACCTCTGTTTTTCATTAAATATGTGTTCCTCCACAGCTAAATCTGAGAGAAGTTTGATATGGAAATGACTGACAATAAATCAGAATTGATCTCTCACTTAAGCAATACAAATGGGACAAGCATGACTTTCTGAGCCTTTAAAAGTACTTCTGAGCTGTAACATACTTTTGCTGCAATAATATAAAGTCAGACTGTATAAATAATTGAATACCAATAGTTCTATGGTAATGTTGCTCTAAGAAATCTCATCTGTTTTGAGTTCTATATACTACTCTAGCATAATGCTGACTTTTTACTCTCTATACATATTAAGCTAAAAGGATCAATTTCAGAACTTCATTCTATCTCAGAGTAATATTCCAGAGCCAGTAGCTTTAAAAAGCTACTCATTTAGAATTTTATTCCCCTTCATTTGGAAACTGTATAATGTTCTGCATTTAACATGCAAAGAGTTAAACCTTCCTATAATAACCACCTAATCCCAAAGTAGCACAACAGGGATCAAAAGTCATCAGTGGTATATCAGTTCAGCCATTTTAGTAATTTTCCCATTTTAGTCATTTTACCTATTTCCTTCCCTTGTGGTGTCTTTTGAGTGGTATTTTATCTACCTCCACTTCACACATCTGGATTGCATCCCATTTGGTCAGGAAGCTACACATACTGAAGTGAGAGCCTTTGTATATGTGTTACCATATTTGAAATGTACAGTGGAAAAAAAAGTAGTAATGTATACTCACACAACATAATTTCCCTTTATGGCCTCAAATCTGTTCTCAGTGGTAATCATGCCAATTTTACTGAAAGGTAAATTGAAGCACAAAGCAATTATGTGACTTACTTAAAGTCACTGGGGAATTCTGTAACAAAATGGAATCAGACTCAAACACCTCATGGCATCCATCTGCTTGGGGCAGACAGGACAATCCTGCTTTTCCATAGTAGTAGTTATAAATACAGTAGAATAGTCCATGGCATCTCACGTGGCACTGGATGTTTCTGGTTTGCATACCTGTGCATAAAGTGAGGCGCATACCTTTGTTTACAAACTAAAATTGCTTCCTAGATCTCCTAAGCAACTTTATTTTATTAAATAAACAATGTTATTTCCAAATTGAAGATGACTTTTCATCATTCAGGTAGAGTTTGGAATTTAGAATTCCTCATTTGCAGTACAAACCTTCTAGAAATGAAAATGGACTGACAAATAACCTCTTCTGGTCATTACAATACAGGAAGGTGCCTAGCCAAGATAAAGTCTTCAGAGGCATTTTTTGGCAAAAGAGATGTTTCAGTTATATCTCCTGGACATTTATGCATTTTAAATACTTCTCTTTCTTCTACTGAATTTCTAACAGACACTGCAACACCGCAAAAGCTTTTGGCTCCATGTCCAGAATCCTTGTGTCAAATTAGACTCTGACAGAATCTCAAGATCAGCCATTTAAGCTTATAATGTAAGCACAAGTTTTTTGCTTGTTTTTCCATTTAAAGTCATGTAATTCAGGTGAATGAAAACAAAAGACAGAAACCAAAGGCAAAATGGAAACAGAGAACAGAAATTTGAATTCTTCATGGAATCCTCTGTTGGGTTCTGATTAATATAGGACACATTGTTCATATCGTTCAACCAGTTGACCGCTTGAGGATCATTTGGAGCTTGGTTTCCAGTCAGAACCTTACTGTTCCTTGAGAGTTTCAGGTATTTTTGGAGCATTCGCTCCCCAAAACCATGTAAAGTAGCTTTCCTAAGCCATGATAGTAGCCCATGAAATCAGTCTAACTACTTTCTGATACCCATCAGTTCTTGTTCCACTAGCTACCACTGATAGGTCATCCTTGACTTTACACAATACAGCATCCTTCACTTTAGAAATTATCTTCTCTGGAGTATTTTTATCTGTCTCAAATTTTTGCAGTAGTTATACTTTGAAACATCTTCATGTATTCAGGTACTTTATGTTCTCAGTTAGCTTCCTTAGCAGGACAATGCCAATAATATCAATTATATCTTAATTAACAATAAAATATATGAGTAGAATTGAGCAGTCTTCACTATTATGTTCACAGTATTATGGTACTGCTTCATTACTGGATGTGTTGAAACAACCTGCAGGACTCGTGTCTAGCAATTTAAAATTAGCTTTCCAGGTTTGAGAGTGTAAGACACTAGCAAATATTTTTCTTATGGCACATTTCTTCTGCAGTGTAGCACTAATTCATTCCTCATGAATGACATTTTGCCCTATGAAACAGAATGTATATAATTCATAGGAAAAGAAAAGAGAGAAAAAAAGGCAGCATCTCTTTACCCTCCGCACATCTTTGCCAAATGTTTCACTGTAGCTGGTGCCAAGTATTTCAAATTGAACATAGGGGTTGGCACCGTCTTCTCTGAACTCCATAACGCCAGTAAGCCCAGTTATATGGCCCTAAGGAAGGAAGTTTCAGAAATTTTAGATCAGAACAAATTTGCCTTTACAGACACCCTTCCTTACTAAAGGTATGTTGAATTTGACTTGAAAATGGTCACAGCGAACTCAAATGTTGCAATTACATGTTGTTCCCTAGCTCAGACATAGTGCCAGATAAAAGACTTTTTGCTTTGTTTTGCTTTGGGATTTTTTGGGAGAAAATTACCACTAATATATTCACCATATAATGTGAATAAAAAGCCATTAACTCCTCAGCATTCACAAAGACAAAGGAGAAAGACCTTAGTGGACCATGAGACAGTAGCCCCATCAGCATAACTGAGGACAGCAGGTTTAGTTCTAGGGTTAAATACCAAGGCACGAACTCCAGGTCCAAATCTAAGAATATGCCTGTTGTGTTCCCAAGAGGGGCACAAAGATACTTTCTTGGTGAAAGTATCACAGAATATGATTTTAGGTTTGCAGTAAAGAAGCTTGAAATGACACCAAACTTTTAACTAATTTAGCAACTGGGGATGATGTCATTAGGATTGGTCAGACTGCAACAAAACATATGATCATTTTACTACAGGAAAACCATGTTATCAATATATATGGGAGAATGGGTGGGGTTGGTTTTTTTTTTCCAAATAATTAGTAAAGTTAGCATAGTAAAATATGAGTAGTTTTTCCACTGGTATATGTGATCAAATAACATTCACACAAGAATTTTGCGTGCATCTGCAAAGCCACCGTAGTGTCCTCATTTGAATAATTCAGTGTGTGAAAAGACAGAATAACAGTGACAACTTGACTAAACCATATTCCTTTTACTCTAGGTTAGAGTACAAAAATAAGTAATTGTCAATGCTCAGCTAGCTTACAAAGCTAGTTGAGTTCTAGGAATATAAGTCAAAGCTTATCACTCGTTGAACAAGTGAGTTCCTCAGGTTCTTCTCTTGGGGGAATTATTATGATGCATGCACTCTTCAATTTCTGTGACTATTCCTAATCACACTACCTCCATAGTAGGTAGCTATGAGAACAACTGAAGCAGAATGCACACCACTGCGGTGTATGTAATTCACTTGTAATAAATCACTTGCTTGTTTAATAGCTGTAGATCACGCCTGGTAGCTGTAAATCATTCGTAATAAATCAAAGTTGAATAGAGGTCAAAATCCTCTTCAAAAGTTAATCCCAAGGAGAAATTAACTAAGCCTTTCAACTGCTTACAGCACAGTGGTTTGTCTGCTCTCACCTTCTTAATAGTCTCTAGCATGGATCGTCCTCCATTCCAGGGTTTGGTGGATTTCCTCATGCAGTTCAAACTTGCCATGCTGTGCCATTTCCTGTCCTCCAGTTTTCTGTGGAAAGCATTGGCCAGCATGAGCACACTGTCATACAGGTACAGGTTGGAAACCTGCAAACAACAATAACAATGAGCCTCTTTGTTTATTTGAGCAGCTTCTGGAACACACTGTAAAAACCACTGAACAAAACAGACTGCAAGAAGGTACAAGTGAAAACTAAAAGCTGTGTATGTTTGCCTTAATCAACAGCCAAGGCACCTTAATTCAAATACTAGTACTCCCACCTTCTTTCCTGGGCACCTGGGCCCTTCTGGCCAACACACTCTGGCACACTTGCATTGCACCCTGCAAATGCAGTGCTGTATTGGCATAAGAAATCATGGTTCAGACATAAAATCAAGCTGTAGAGTACTGCTATCTATCTAAGAAATGTAAGGATTGCTACTTTGTCAATCCTTTGAGTAAGGAGAAAAACTAAGTTCATGTTCTTTTTCATTTGAGCATTCTCCTTGGTAATTTCTGGCACAACAAAATGTAATACTAATGCAACAGTTTGGAACAGAGGAAGGAGAAGTTGACAGTGTTATTTTGATCTGGTTGTCTCTCTCCATCAAATACACTGGAGACTGTTTACTATTTTACTTTCTCTGCAGTTATTGATTTTAGCATCCCTATTCTTTAATTTGTATGAGAGAAAAGAGAACAGTATTTGACAACAAAGGCTCAAGTGAGAACAACACACTAGTAATTCTCAACTACGTATTTAATTTTTCATACCAAGATACAGACATGATCTGATCTTTGACATGCAGTGGTATCCACAAAGTAAAACCTGTGGAAGTTGGTTGAAAGAAATGATTTTAAAAGAATAACTAGATACTCTCCATCTCTTTCCAAAGCTTACATGCACTCAAAATATATGCAGAGATTCAGGCATATTGATTTACTCCTTGATAAACTCAAATCTTCAATTAGCACCACCTTTTAAAAATTATTATTAAAAAGAGGGTTTTGCTCATGCTGATCCATGAATCTATCATGGATTCATTTACGGTTTGGATTTCTCCAATTCACCATAGAAAATACCAGCCAGGGAACGGGAAAGGTCTATGTGTGGAAGTTAATGCAGCTGCATACTTCCTATGAGAACATTTTGAAAGTTTAAACATATATCACTGTTGCATCAGTGACTCTAAGTAAACTTCTGATATTTTCAGATCCTAATCTTCTGTAACAATTTTCTTCATGGTCAATAATCTGCAGTTTGGCATAATTTGAGATGAAAGGCACTCCAAAAAAGAAAAAAAAATCTTCTAATCTAAATAAATCTAAACAAAATATATTTAAACAAAAACTAATTTTGAAAGAATCAAAACAGGAAGAAATACAGAAAAAAAGGAGAGTGAGGATATCCACTTACTTAAGTGACTAAATACAAAAAAGGATCTTAATGCAAAAATAAAGCAAAACCTGTGATACCATCATTGTGAATCTCTCCCATCTGCCATTACCATCTTCTTCCTTTACAGCCTTCATGAAAAGGCAATACATATACCTTCTACTTTCTATTTTATCCAGTTAATCCTTTCCCAAAGTACCTATTTGCTAGATTTCTTTGCATTTTAAGAAAGACACAGTTAATAAAAGTCCCAGCAACTAAGTGTCTTCTGCTCAGTTGTATTTGTTTCCCTAGTCCACAGATATTTTCCAAGCATCTTTCATACAAAGCAAATTCTGATTATTCAACAAGGCACTTTTCCTATGCTGTGTGAAGTTACACCCCACAAAAATCAAAGTAAAACTCCAAACCCACGAAATAAACCACCCTAAATCACATACCTCAAAGCCCACTTGCTTAGAAGTAGGTTTTACATGCATAGAGAAAAAGCAATTTCTTATGTGCCATCCTCTGCTACCCACTGATTATGAATTTACATCCTCACTTTTAACTGACAACTCATTGTTTGCTGCCTTAGAACCACCACAACTTAGAAATGCTTTCCATACTCTTGGTTGGCACTGTTCTTTTTCAGCTCTGGAAAACTACAGCCTTATTCCCAGAAACAGTTTGCTTTATTTGCTAGCTGAGAACTCTAGGGCAAAATATAAGAAGCACCTGGGTACACTGGCTTCCTTTTCTCTACTTTTTGTGCTCATAGAGGAGCTGCCACTATTCTGCATGTATAATAGACTGAAAGACTGTGTATAATAGACTGAAAGCCTGAGAGAACTGCTCTTGAAGATCTTAAGCTATGTGAGCATGCATCCAACTCAAAGTACTTTATGCTGTAAACCAAAGTACTGTTTTTCAGAAGAGGAAAATATGCAAGCTAGAAAAAAAAAAAAAAAGCAGAAAAAAATCTCTATCACCGAGGCTAGATTTGTAATATTAAGAAAACCAATTATCTTTATATATATATATATATATATATATATACACACACATACAGTTTTTCCTGTCTGCTAGCTAAACCATAGATTAACATAAAACATAGAAGTCCATCCTACTAAGGGTAGAATACTTTATAAACTATAAATCATATATACTTTATAATACTTTATAAACTATAAAGGGCAAGGGAGGTGATTCTGCCCCTTTATTCTGCTCTTGTCAGACCCCACCTGGAGTACTGTGTGCAGTTCTGGAGCCCTCAGCACAGGAAGGACATGGAAGTATTGGAGCGGGTCCAGAGGAGGGTCACAAAGATGATCAGAGGGCTGGAGCAGCTCTGCTATGAGGACAGGCTACAAGAGTTGGGACTCTTCAGCCTGGAGAAGAGAAAGTTTCGAGGAGACCTGATAGTAGCCTTCTAGTATCTGAAGGGGGCCTACAGGAAGGCTGGGGAGGGACTATTTACAAGGTCTTGCAATGACAGGACAAGGGGCAATGGGTTTAAACTGCCAGAGGGGAGATTTAGACTGGATGTCAGGAGGAAGTTCTTTACAGTGAGGGTGGTGAGGCACTGGAACAGGTTGCCCAGGGAGGTTGTGGATGCTCCTTCCCTGGAGGTGTTCAAGGCCAGGTTGGAGGAGGCCTTGAGTGAGCTGTACTAGTGGGAGGTGTCCCTGCCTATGGCAGGGGGTTGGAACCAGATGATCCTTGAGGTCTCTTCCAACCTTACCGTTTTATGATTCTATGATTCTGTGATTAAAAGCATCTTTTTTTTTGCACAGTGATCAAAATTCAAAGTGTAAATAGTTTATTAAGACTAGAGAACGCAAGATGTTCACATGCAATATTGGTTTGGTAGTCCTCTAGGTCAAGAGTCACTTCTTTGAACTTCAAATAATAATCAAGAGCAACCAAAAATATACTGGTGACCTAGAGAACAACATATTTTGATCCTTCAGCGTGCAGAGCAAAACCCAGCTCCTGAATATCTACGGTAGTAGAGACAGAATCTTTGCCTTATCCCAAATGGGAATTAGCTTTATGCTAAAAAACAGAATTATGAAACCAGGTCTAAACTGATCCACCACACACTAGTAAAGAATTGCAGAAATTTTCAGTGACAATGGAAATCTCTACATATCATGTTATTAAATGTAATTCTACAGTTTTTTATGTGGATTCCATGAAATTTTCCAGAGTTATTTCACTTTTAAAGTTAATATACAAAACCAGCTTTTAGCTTCTTCATAGGCACTAAGCATAGACAAGTGTTATTCTGAGAATAACCAGCAAGCCACAACGACTGACCCCAACTTGTGACTTGTGAATTGAGCCAGAACTCTAGCCAGACAGGACCACCAAAGAGACCAGCTGGAAAGACAAGCTGACACCCACATGCCAGTGCTTCAAAACCTCGTTCCCAAGCTGGGCTTTTGTACCCTGCTGCTGCCAAAATCGTCCTGTGAGTGGCCACAACACTCTGCTCCAAGGATGAAGCAGATGGAAGAGGAACTCAGACCGAGTACAGGCTGCCAGCAGCAGAAACGCCTGCTGCCTGGGGAGTGAGATCATTGTGCTTGCGTATGCGCACACCAGCATGTCCTAAAACTGTGTTTCAACTTTCAAAGTTCCAAGTAGTGCCACATGCAGTTATGCACTTGTGTTTCTAATGACAGAATGTCTTACTAGGAGCAGTGAAGAGCAGTGGTTTACTTATGGTATAAGGGCGTGCTTACATGGATATTGTTAGAGCGAAGAGACTGAAAAATTGACCTATTTCATTTTCCTAAATTAGTTTGCAGAGACTGCTGTAAGACTTTGCCTGAGTGCCTGTGCTTTAAATACATGCTTCACCGCTCATGGAGAACAAAATCACAGCCAGCACTCTGGCATTCATAAAGAAAATAAAAATCAACCAAACAACAAAGCAAAACAAAAAAAGCACTGAGTAAAAAAACCCAAATATTCATTAAAGACTCAAATGTCAGCTTTATTGCCATGGAGGAAAATGAAAGGTTGAATAAAATTTTCCTAAAACCACAGAAAAACAGATCTCAGTTGAACATTTATTCAAGTCTTATGGTAGTAAGAAATCTAACTAGTGAATTATTTAGTGCTTGTCCCATTCTAGTTTAATGTACCTCAACAAAAAAGAGGTTCCCAAAGCTTTCTTTGGAATACTCCACTCTCACAATCTTTTTTTCTTATTGATAAGCAGATGTTCTTTCCTTATTACTTTGTGCTGGTTTGAGGTTAGTTGGAATACTTTAATGAGAGAAATTAGATTATTGGTTGTGAAAAGAAAATAATGATGATGTCTTTATCATTCATGGGTTTGCTGAGAGGGATAAAAAGTCAAAACATAAACAATCTTCTCTCTTTTTGTCCTGGGACTTTGCCCTGTTCTTCCTCTGTCTGGTCTGTGTGGCTAGATTTAATCACTTCCTTTTTTTACCCAGATCTGCTTTGATACCTCACCTCCAATCTTGGCAATTAACACATAAACTGCCCTTTATTTATGTGTGTCCATCTGAGATGAGGAAGAGGAAAGAAACAGAGATGGGGTACCTTTGAACTTTGTAGTTTGCTTTGTCTGGGAGGGAACTTGGATCACTGTATTATTTCTAACTTGTATATAATTGTAAATACTTGTATATATTGTGTATATATGTTTGCAAATTTTGCCACGCTGGAAATATAGCTTCATCTTACTTCCAAACCATCTGAGTTAGTCTGGGTAATTTCAAATAGTGGGGAGGGAAGGTTCCTAGCCCATCACATACTTTTTTTTCCTTTTTACTGAGTTTCATATTTCACACCACTTTTCACTGCCTACAGTATCTGTTCTCCCTCTTCAGCTATTTACTGAGTATTTATCATAATTATCAGAGAATCACCGAATTAACCAGGTTGGAAAAGAATTTTGAGATCATTGAGTCAAACCTATCACCCAACAACTTCTAATTAACTTAACCATGGCATTAAGTGCCTCATCCAGTCTCCTTTTAAACAGTTTCTCAGGGACAGTGATTCCACCACCCCCCTGGGCCAATCACTCTTTCTGTGAAGAACTTCTTCCTAACATCCAGCCTAAACCTGCCCTGGCACAGCTTGAGAGTTTTCTTCCTCAGTATGTTTTTTAACAACATGTTAACAATAATACAAGGCCTGGATTATCCTGTAGTGCTCAAGCTTGTTAGCTACAGGCATTGACTTAGCTCACTAAACATCTCAAGAATTTGGTACAGCTAATGCTCGGTGTCCAAGGAAAGTCTAGCAGGAGATGCTTAATAAAGAAAACTGAACACCACTAAAAGTCAGGAAGGAGTATGAGAGGTAGTATAGGAATTGCAGAACAGTGATTTTACCCTATCTCATTTATTAAAAAAAATGGGTAAATTTAGGTTTCAGACAGAATAAAAACTGAAAAATTGGAGTAGTGACCCTTTATCCAAGCCACTGCTGTCCTCTCCATGGTAGAGGACTGAATATAAATTTAATGAAGTAATTATGGAACAGAGAACTCCAGCAATGAAAAGAGGCAGTCGGAGCAGAGAGGAAAAGCTTACTCCAGAATATACCTGAGATTCTAGCCTCCAGAGTACTCACAAAATCCCACACGCTCAGAAGACAAGCACAATTGTGTGGAAGTTTTAATCAATTCTTCTGCTAACACATCTTGTAGAAAACACAGGCCATTGGGCTTCAGGGAGACATTTTGTTGTGAAATAGGCAGTAAAGTCAGTTCAAGGATACTTTTCATTCGTGTTATATTCAGAAAGAGTTTCACCATGACATCTGGCCAAAAGTCCAAATTGAACTTTGCTAAAAACACATGCAAATGTAGCTTTCAAATGAAAAAGTGTGACTCATCGATCCTTTATGGGAGAAAGTGAATGCTTTAATGGGGCTTAATCAATATTTACTGTCCCCAGGAGCACTTAACAGCTGTGAAAGGACAGCAGTGTAAACAGATCAAATGAGGGTAAGTTTATTTCATTGGACAAAGCTGCAGGATCAGGCCCTTAAATTTAGGCAGTCAAACACATCTCCAACAAAATAACTCTACTTACAGCACTTAAATTGCATTCATTCCAGAAGAGAAGACAGTTCATAAATATAAATGCAGCTTTGTAAGGAGCAATTGCTAAGTGATGTCTATAAAAATGTTGGATGTTCAAGCCTTTGAAGAGTTTTTACACAGGAGAAGAGTAGCTGTTTCAATGAATATCCTCAAACACTTCTCAACATCTTCAAATATGTCAAAGAAATTCCTGGAATAGTTCTTAGGTAGAAAGGTTGGACTCTGAATCCTGTGAGGAATAATCTCATTAAATTTCTTTTTGTTTGTTTGTTTGCTTTTCCACTTTCATTCTTCATATACCTTTTGGACCATGCATAATGATTTCAGATACATGTCCCCATATTATGTTTTAGTATAACCAGAATCTCAGATAGGTTGATTTTATTAGCTGTATAAGTGGTAAATATGGAAATAAACAATCTGTAACAGCAACTGCATTTCTAAAGAGAAATCTTTAAAATATATAAATAGAAGGAGGAAACAAACACCACCAACAAAAAGCTGATTTTGAGTTTAACACATTGTGAACAACCTGATGAAAGAAAAAAAGACCTTTACCTCAGGTTTGAAATTCAGAAAATCAGGTTTGTAGATGGACTTCAAAACTAAAATTTAAAGGGGAAGATTTTGGAAAGAAGTAAGCTACGCATTGAAATTTCTTCAAACTGATCCTGTAAGACTATGTCTGAAATAATCTAAACAGTTTAATAGCAATAATTCCACTAAACACCTTCCAAATGCCATGCAGGGATATATACTAGATCTATCTAGGACTACCCAGATTTACCTATAAATCCTGAAATGCCTCAGTATTCTCTTTCCAGACAAGTCAACTCTGACAACACTCATGGCCCAAACCACAGGAAACTCATCACCAATGGATGACATCAAGTTCTAAACTGTCTTTTCTCCACTTACAAAAAGGTAAGAAAGATGGACAGAAAATCATATAACCTGTACTAGTGGGAGGTGTCCCTGCCTATGGCAGGGGGTTGGAACTAGATGATCCTTGAGGTCCCTTCCAACCTTACCATTCTATGATTCTATATACAAAGAATAAGAGGTGAATGTAGTCTTCTGATGTCAAGCGAAATGACTGAGGCATGAAACTACAAGGCTTTTTCTCCAGTTGAAGCAGAAACCCAGTTGTGTATGTTATATGTGCAAGAAATAAGGGCACAAGGAAAATTTTGACAAGTTGGTTGATGGAGTAAGATTGAATTTCCACAAAGCATTCAGAACAGATGAGTTTTTGGATGAGCTTGCAGAACAGCCTGATCTTTATAAGCCTTGTCAGAATGCCAAACTGGGATGATCACCCACTGAAAAAGAACTTTCCAGGATATGGTACTAAAGACATTGAGAAGAAAATATTCCAAGAGACTTTCATCAATTTAGCTAGAACAAAATTAACAATCCATGATGTAAGTGTTGTCATCATCAAACTTGCTGACAGTGCACTCCATTCCTTCATCCAGGTTGTTGATGAATATATTGAATAGTACTGATCGCAGTACTGACTCCTGATACAGGCTTCCAATTGGTGCAAACCCAGCAACAACCCTATCCCACTTCAATTCTAGTTTAAAGCTCTGTGAATGAGCTCTGCAAGTTCTTGTCCTAGAATACCTTTCCCCCTGTGAGATAAGCCTTTCCCATGTACTATGATTGGTCCTGGTGTCGTATCAAACCACACCCATCTGTAACACCAGTCTCAGAGCCAGGTATTTACTTTATACCTCCCCATTACTTTATATCTCCCTTCCTAAAGAGTTCTTGTTAGTAAAATTTAGTAATAGGGTGAGAGGTTGTTATTGTTAGTGAACCAGTTATAAAATAAAAACTTGCTCAGAGACCCCTTCACATGAGCCAGTGAATTAAGACTGTGTGTAAACCATCACAGACAAGCGATCCTGCTGTAGTATAAAACTGTTCCCCAGTGAGTGATTCGTCAGTGTAGAATAGCTATCTTTTATAACACACTGAAAAATGCTTTGATCCTCTGAAATGAGCAGCCTTTGTTCCCATTACAGCATACCTCAGAGTTACTAACAAAGATAAAAACCGTCCTAAGTTAACAAAGACTTGCCCCTGTCCATACAGAGTAAGCCAGTGCTCTTAACTACACTGCATGGGATCAGCATTTCCCAAACTTTCCTGCTCTTCAAGGAGGAAGTGTCCAATAAGCCACCTTCAGAGGATTTCAGTCTCTGCAATGGCAACTTTATAGCAGGGAACACATAAGTAATACAAATACCCACATCCATATTCCTCAGAAAATCCTGACCTACTTCTCTGCCTGAGAATCCCAGATTGCCAACAGCCCTCTCCTCACAGCCTAGCCAAACCCTTTCTAGGCTCACTCTTAACACACAATACCCACACTTGCCTACTCACAGGCTCATCCACTGTAGCTTCACTGAATCCAGAGTAAACATGCAATCAAAAGGTTTTAATCAATCTTATATTCTCAGTTTCAGTAAAGTCTTCAGTTTTATCCAACAGCTTCAACAGTTACAAGTAAGATTCTTAGCTGTGTCTAAAGTAAACCAGAAACACATGGAATCCCACTGAAAGTCCAAGACCTGAGTTTCTAAATTATTCCATTATCCTTAGAAATAGCACTTAAAATTATATTCAAATTGCTGTAAGAAAAAAAATGCTATATCTGGGATAAATTGCCAAGAATTCTTGAGACGTTGCTTATACCAGAGCCAAATCTGTTACCAAAATCTGGAACGTGAACTAGTAGTGAGTATTTCATATGCTCAGACAATCATCAGCTGCTAGAGACTCCTGAGACTATTGGAACAGGACAGATTGAAAACATCAGCTGGATTCAGTCCATTTAACTAAGTGTGAAATGCTTCGCAGCCCAATACCTATCAGAGTTCTGTTATCCTCACAAATTAACTCTTTCACAACAGATGTCTAATAAACACAAACATAGCAAACAAGCAGTAACACCACAAGACTATGTTAGTGCAACTTTTTTTTTCAAAAAAGAAGGTTCTTAAGATAATGAATCATGCAAAATCATCTCCCAGTTAGTGCAACCACTTGCTGGTGCATGGACATAAGATCACATCTAAAGGACCTATGCCTGGGAAACAAGTCAAGAAAAGCTGATCAAAGGTTACATGCTCAGATGTAATGACAGGACAAGGGGCAATGGGTTTAAACTGGCAGAGGGGAGATTTACACTGGATGTTAGGAGGAAGTTCTTTCCAGTGAGGGTGGTGAGGCACTGGAACAGGTTGCCCAGGGAGGTGGTGGATGCTCCCTTACTGGAGGTGTTTAAGGCCAGGCTGGATGAGGCCTTGAGTGACCTGTACTAGTGGGAGGTGTCCCTGCCCATGGCAGGGGGTTGGAACTAGATGATCCTTGAGGTCCCTTCCAACCTTACCATTCTATGATTCTATGTATCTGTACTTACTGTATTCCTTCTCTGTGGTAATAGTGTCACAGAAATCTCTCTCATGTCAAATTCCTAACACGGACTTTTCTACTAAGCACAGCTACTGACCTGCAGCATCTGAAGGTAGCCTTCTTGTGGATCGCAAAGTAGCGATGATATTCGGTGATTGTTTCTCATGCATCTCTGATTGTTGTCTCTTGAGAGAGGGAAGATTTGCCGGATGACTGTCATCCTCCCCAGAGCACTATGCACCAACTCTAATATTTCATTATCAGTGATTTCCTGTGAATGGAAACACGATCTTTTTAAAACATGTATTTGTCCAAACATTTTTATAGCTTCCTCTCACTACTGGATATTTAAACAAAACAGAAACAAAACAACAACCAAAGAAAAGAAATTATGAGGAAAGTTACAGAAGAATATGCTCAGTCTATGTCAAATGTTCTTATTTTGTATTCAAAGCAACAATGGTATTTTTTTACATGTCATCTGAAAGAAAATAAAACAGCTTAACACAGCATCATCTATCTTGGCAATACTAAGATACTGCAGAGATGGTTCCTCACAGAAAAGCACCGAGATGATCTCAATAGGTGTCTAAGCACAAAACAAGAGACTTATACAGAAAGAATTTTAGTTTAATAGAATTTCACTATGTCCCCAGAACAAAATAACAAATGTATAATGTAGTTATCTGTGGGAGATATGGCCCTTATACCTAAGAATAATGTCACATGAAAGTACTTTTCCCTTAAGAACAGTAGATAATTTCTGCTGACCAATCCTGATAATGTTTCACAGAAATCTTTTGAGGTTATCTGCATTTAGGTAATAAAAATTAGGAGAAACTTCATGGAAGGAATTGAAACATTTAAGAATGCAAGTTTCTGCATACAGAATAATCTGGGATTAGATATAAGAACATCTCAAGATGCTCTTCTTTCCCAGGTTTTTTACTGCCTAAAGCTTCTCCACTGACTTTTCTTTGCTCCAGCCTCCCAATACATCCCAGACACAACTTTCACCTGTTGCCTTTCTAGTGCAACTGAAGTCAATTCAAACACGTGCTTTATGTGCTCCGTATTCTAAAAAAAGCCACAGAACCAAACACTCCTGCTTGGTTGGTTGGTTTGTTTATCCCAGGATAAACAGTTTGAAAATCACAGTCTTGATTATTATTATAACAGCAGTACAGCATGTGATGGTTATTTCTAACCAGGAGATCACTGTGAGGAGGGACATGCAGTCAGGTAGTGGTGCAGATGACTCTGTTCATTGCTGTATGTGTCTCCACTCTGGGGAGCAGTTTAACATCTTAGCTCCTTACTATGGCCACTAGTAGCATCTGCAAGTCACGCTGCCCATCTACAGCACATGCTGGCTGCAACCCATTGCTCAGCGTGCACAGGGATGCTCTCAGCTCCTTTCAGGTTAGGGGGCTGCAAATAAGTTCTGTGGTTTGATGTACTTACTTGGTCAACAGGGCCCACACCTTGTGGTGTCTCATCAGCAGAAGCAAACTTGGCCCCGTAATTTTAACATTCAGGAAAAAAAAATATTTTGTTTTCTTGCCATTTGCTCTGCCAAGCTGTGAGTGGAATGACCATGGGGTTATTACAATTACTTGTTACAGTTGACTGTAGCTTTGGCTCAATTTAGTTATTCTTTACTGATTTCTCATCATTTTTTAGCAACATGAATTTTTAGCTTTGCAGAAAGTGAAATTCATTGCATTAACAACAGACCAACTGGTGTAGCATGAAAACAGAATATGAGAAAATAAATACAATCTTACAGAAGCCAAAGATTTTGAGGCTTAATAGAAAACTCTGGATAGCACTTTTAGCCTTGTAGAGAGACACCATAGGAGATACACAAGCTCTAGACATCTCACCAGACCGCAACCTTGGATTCCTCTTCTGGGTGTCTGAGGGCTGTCAAAGTCACACAGTGTGTCTAAGCTGTGGTCTGAGGGAGGGGTAATCTTATGGGACAGCCTTAACTGATAACTCCCTAGGCTGCATCCCTTGACAGACAAACTCAGGTTGAGTGAATAGAAACTCGGGGAAAAAAAAAAAAAAAGGTCACAAATCATCCCAGCTTTCAGTTCAAATCACACCATAGGCTTCCCAAATGATGCATTGCCTTTCAAAAACATCTCATAACCCATGTTAAAATGCTTGACCCAAGACATGGAAACCTCCATGTAGCAGACCAGAATTGCTTCTTCCATGAAGTAATGTAGTGGGGATCTACTGTTTCACACACATTAGTCTGAGTTCTTCCCACTTAGCTATGGGCACCAAGTGAGACCTGAACAAAAAAGTATGGTTACTGCACAGTCAAAGAGTGGGAGTCTATGAAGAGAAATTTAGAATCTAAGTTGGACTAAATCTGGCTCTGAAAGTGCCACCTGTTTCTGTGGGAACATATGACAGTAGATAAATCTTTCAATGCCTCAGTTCAGTATACAGGACCAAGAGGTAAAAAATCCTTGTATTTTTTCAGCTACTGAAACATGGTTTATTCCTTTTAGAAATCAGGTTGCTTTTTAAAAAAAAAACCCAAAACATACTAAATAAAAGATTGCTGGAATATCGGGAAACAAAAGGTTCTATATTTCTGAGCTGGTGCTCCAAAAGCTAAAGGTAACCATGGGCCCTTCCATGCCAGTTCATAGGATAGCACAGCAGCACAGGGTACCTCCAGTACGTCCAGGAGCATGAAAGCATGTCCAGGTGTCTTACTTGCAGGGGAGAGCAAGTGCACCACTGCTGCACAACAGAGCAGCTTGTCTGAAGTTTCTCTAGCTAGAGGACAGTATCCCTTCCTCTTGCCTGGCACAGGCAGGCCCTGCAGATGCATTTCCAGAATCCTCATGGCCCTGGCATAGCATCAAGCGGAATTTTAAATGTCACATGCAGAAAGGTCACCTGTGTTCTGACAGTGATAAATACAGGGGGAAAAAAACAAACAAACGAAAAAAAACCCCAACCTCCAAAACAATCAATCAAACAAACAAAAAACCAACCAACCAAAAAAAAAAAATCAACAAACAAACAAAACCAAAACCAACCCACAAGCCAAAAAAGCAAAACCAAGGATATCTGAATTTGGCTCTTACTTTTAAAGCCATCAGGATTACAGCATACATTAAAAAATAGTTCTATGCCTTGGAGTCACAGAATTAAAAAGCATTTCACACCAACCTTACAATTAAAGTCTATTCATCTAGTTATTTGTTTAAAAGTAACCCATTTTCTTTCTTGCACATAATATGAAACTCACAACTGACAACTATGCAAGTAGTTTAATTTGTTCTGAGAGTTTGCTGTTGTTTCTCTTTTAAAGACATGCAGCTTAAATTTCCAGTCTTCTTTTTGGATCATTACACAGCACAGGACAAGGCGCAGTGACTACAATTCACCTCATACACGAATGCTGTATTCTAAGCAGAGTTTATCAGCTGGTTTGGTCAGCTTACAAAGTTCCTTATCACATGTCCGCTTTTTGGCTTTCATGATCCATGATGTTGCTCCTGCATCATCTTAATGTATATGGTGACTTCAGCTTGTTTCATTTCTGGAGCCCTCAGCACAGGAAGGACATGGAAGTGTTGGAGTGGGTCCAGAGGAGGGTCACAAAGATGATCAGAGGGCTGCAGCAGCTCTCCTATGAGGACAGGCTGAGAGAGTTGAGGCTCTTCAGCCTGGAGAAGAGAAGGCTTCCAGGAGACCTGATAGTAGCCTCCCAGTATCTGAAGGGGGCCTACAGGAAGGCTGGGGAGGGACTATTCACAAGGTCTTGCAATGACAGGACAAGGGGCAATGGGTTTAAACTGGCAGAGGGGAGATTTAGACTGGATGTTAGGAGGAAGTTCTTTCCAGTGAGGGTGGTGAGGCACTGGAACAGGTTGCCCAGGGAGGTTGTGGCTACTCCCTCCCTGAAGGTGTTCAAAGCCAGGCTGGACGAGGCCTTGAGTGAGCTGTACAGGTGGGAGGTGTCCCTGCCTATGGCAGGGGGTTGGAAAAATGCTCCCGTTGAACTGGAGAAGAATACAGAAAGGTTGTATTTAAAGATGTGCAGGAAAATATATGGCATACATGAATCCTTAACACTTAAACAGATACAGCATATATGAGAATTCCCCAAAAGCCTTACCTCTTAAGCAAACCAAAACCTGCCAAAACCCCAGTGCTCATTTTCTCCCATCCCCCAATGTCTCCTAATTAGGCCCCAAGCAGACTGGATTCACTGCGGCCATGGCCCTGAAGGCTGTGGTCTACAGGGTACTTCTACACAGTTACCAGATAATCCCTCCAGAAAGTTGAAAGGAAAAGGGAGAAAGGAGAGTGAACTGACCCTGCTACTTGTTTTTAAAGTGTTTGCAGGATGATGGGACTGAATAACATAATTATGATATCCGTGGGTGACCAGTTCATCCCCTGGGACAGATCTTGGTCTTCGTAGTTTTTTTTTGGGAAATCTGAGATAACCTGGAACCCCTTAAACCACAACAAGGATGGAGGGAAAGCACTTTCTCCAGGGATAAAAGATGTTCTCTTATCCAAGCGCACTTATCCTGGATTTTCCCTTTACTGAGGAAAGGAGTATGGCTATTCCAAATACTTCACGGAGCACTTAAATATTTTGGTAGGCACACATAAGTGTACGACTCACTGTACACCAAGGCTCTTAGTAGTTCTCACCTCATGACAACACTGAAATAATTTGTGGTGTTCATTTATCGATTTATTTGCACATATATATTGGTCATTTGGGGAATTCATTTATCTATTTATTTATCTGCACAAAAAGAACTTCAGTTAGTTTGTATTACCTAGCCATATTGCTCAAGGGAATATTTAAATTCGCACTAGTTTCACTCAAGTATCATAACACAAATTGCAAAATGAGACAATTATGTTTCACATTACAATCTCTATTTTCCTAGAGGTAATGACAGAAAATTATGAATTTTAATAACATCAAAAACTGAAAGAACCAAAACAGATTTCCAGAAAGCACATCTCTGAGAAAACTGAAGGATTAAACTGAATGGCATTAAGGACAAGGATGCTCATGGAGACAAGTTACAGATTTCTGTGGACTTTTTGCATAGGGACTGATACTGTTTGTTAGTTATTCTAATTCCCTTCAGTCCAGCATGTATATTTGTAAAGGGACATCTGTTCATTTAAAAATCCAGAAAATATCCTTTTAGAAATTATCATGACAATGTAGCCTGTGTGTAGATTTATTCAACTTTGATATTCTCTGCATCCTGTATGAACACACATACACATGTATATACATAAACATGAATTCTTTAAGGCAAAGGTACAATCATGGAATCACAAAATGTTAGAGATTGGAAGGTATCTTCAGCGATCATCCAGTCCAACTCCCCCTGCCAAAGCAGGATCACTTAGGGCAGGCCACACAGGAATGCATCCAGGCAGGTTTTGAAAGTCTCCAGAGAAAGAGACTCCACAACCTCTCTGGGCAGCCTGTTTAAGTGCTCCATCACCCTCATCAAAAAAAGTACCTCCTTGTGTGAGGTGGAATCTCCTGTATCCTAACTTGTACCCGTTGTTCCTTGTCCTACCACTGGAAATCACTGAAAAGAGGCTGGTACCTTCATCTTGACAGGCACCCCTCAGATATTTATAGATGTCGATAACATCCTCTCTCAGCCTTCTCTTCTCCAGACTAAACAGCCCCAGGTCTCTCAGTCTTTCTTCACAGGAGAGATGTCCAAATCCTGCAATCATCCTTGTAGCTCTCTGTTGGACTTTCTCCAGAAGATCTCTGTCTCTCCTTAACTGAGGAACTGAAAAATGGACTTAGTATTCCAGGTGTGGCCTCAACAGAGCAGAGCAGATTTAGGCACAGAAAATATTCTAATACAACTCTGCATGACGACCTGCCCAACTCCCATTCTCATTGTCCTCCCAACACTAGCTCACTAACACTAGCTCACTTCTCTTCCTTTTACTCAATGCTCCTAAAAATCTCTACAGGAATTGTATTTACATGCCCCTTTACTCTGCTCTCGTCAGACCCCACCTGGAGTACTGTGTGCAGTTCTGGAGCCCTCAGCACAGGAAGGACATGGAAGTGTTGGAGTGGGTCCAGAGGAGGGACAAGGGGCAATGGGTTTAAACTGGCAGAAGGGAGATTTAGACTGGATGTTAGGAGGAAGTTCTTTCCAGTGAGGGTGGTGAGACACCGGCACAGGTTGCCCAGGGAGGTTGTGGATGCTCCCTCCCTGGAGGTGTTCGAGGCCAGGTTGGAGGAGGCCTTGAGTAACCTGTACTAGTGGGAGGTGTCCCTGCCTATGGTAGGGGGTTGGAACTAGATGATCCTTGAGGTCCCTTCCAACCTTACCATTCTATGATTCTACATTTTTATTGAATTATCTCTAATTCTGATTATAAGGACTCTGCAGAGGATGTCCATAATTCTTTCTCAGATTGAATGCCTATACAGTAAAATATCGTCTCGATCTTCTGATTTAATTAAATATTGTTCAAAGTGAAGGAG
The DNA here is from genome assembly GCA_013396675.1 of Eubucco bourcierii. Classification (NCBI taxonomy): domain Eukaryota; kingdom Metazoa; phylum Chordata; class Aves; order Piciformes; family Ramphastidae; genus Eubucco; species Eubucco bourcierii. The sequence continues at coordinate 55,483 of VWZE01005375.1, read as the reverse complement.
TTATCTCAGAAAGGGAAAAAAACCCAAACAACAACAAAAAAATTCCCAAAATAACAAACAAAACAAAAATCCAATTTAAAAAACCAAACAAAAAACCCAAAAGATTATCAAAAGCTACACAAAACAAAATAATCACCATTGATTTTAATGTGGATTTTACTTACAAAACAACTCATTAAAGCTCATCTATCCTTGCTTCTAGCTGACTAAGCCTGTTCTGTGCAATGTAGCAGCATTAGAAACACACCAATTCTGAACCCTGTGAATTTCTTTGAGCAGGATGCAGCTACATGTGCAGTATAGTTTCATGTATATGCATACCTTTCAAGTATATATAAGAAAATTAGGTTATTTTATGAAGATAAATAAAATAAAATAAAATCTTGCACTGTCAAAAAGCAGCCCAAAGAAAAGTAAGATCTGGTTTTGGCTTTCATTTTTGGCAAGCGGTAAATATAGAGTTCCTGGAATAAGTTGTAATTGTGCACTGTTAAATTTTGCATGGAAATAAGTTAAATCTTAAGAAATTTTCCACAGTGTATTCCTTGCAGTCTTTGCCTTATGTTTCTATTAAATTACTTTTTCCTTTCTTTTTTTCAGTCTGCATTTTTGTAGCATTTGAAAAGATTTTAGAATCTTTGCTCTAATTGCATTTGTAAACTATCATTACAAAGTCTGCTTTTTTTCAAAGGAAAAAAAAATGCACACAGGAAAATGTAAAAAAAAATAAATTTGTATTAAATTCTTGTTAGAAAACACCAACAAAACAACCTTTTTAGAAATTCCATGTGTAGAGCAAGATTGATCAGAATTCCAGTCTACCAGCCATTCTGTGTTCTATCCAAGTAAAAATAAACCACAAAAATTTGCACATGCTCATAGGTGTAAGGGTTCATCTCACAAAGCACATACAAATATAGGAATTTCTAGGGGTGGGGAGGTAGGAGGGGAAAAGAAAAAGCATGTTTAAACAACAGTGAAGAACAAACACTGCATTCATAAAAGCTCTTTCCTTCAAATTCATATTTCCCCAAGATTATTTTACAAGTCCTTCACTAGGAATACACTGTTCATCATGCATTATCTAACACCTTGCTGCATTCTCTACCCTTGGGGAAAAAACTGGTTGCTGAGATAGATTTTATCTGGTGATTACTAATCTACTTTCTGCTCATTTCCCTCAACCTCAGAAAAATATTTTAGAGAGAAAAATAAGAAAGAAGTACCCTGATGATAGCTGAGAAGCCATTCGATTATTATATCAAGAGAATGGATAACTGTGGGTATACTGGGCACATCTGACAAGGTGAAGGGAAAGAAAACAACTATTGGTAGAAGCATTGGAGTTTCAAGATAGACATGGAGCCTAAGAAAACACATCACACCAGGAGAGAGATAATGGGACACTTTCTCATCCTTCCTATAACAAATTACCTCCTGCAGACAGTGACACAAGGGTGAAGAGAGACCTATGAAAATGGTAGAAAAAAAGACAACTGAGCTAGTGTCCAGAAAGCAATTAGCAGAAACATGTTTTGACTGAATGCTCTGAAAGGGGAATTGAAAAACAAAACACCACTTATCTTTTTCTGCACTTTGTTCTGACTGATCACCTACACTGAGTTTGGGAAAGTTTTATTATTTGCTGAAGACTTAGAATTTCAATTGCTGGCACCACTACCAGCATCATTTGGAAAGTATCATCTGTCCAAAAAGGAAGAATAAGGTCAACCGCTGTCTTAAATGTTTGACTTGCATTCAAGTGAGGTGGATAATATCATCTCAACATGGCTCAGAGTTCCCAAAGTCCCTTAGCACTCTACTTTCTGTCTAAAGCTTCTTGATCCTGATTAAATGTGTATTTTTTCCAATTTCCAAATCTTTTATCCATTCCTTCTACAGAAATGGCAAGACCTTTCCTTCCTGCTTCACTTCTCTCTTCTCCTCCTCACTCTTTAAGAGCTTCTCACATGTATCATCACAGTTGGTTAGAATTTAACCAAATACATTACAGTTGCATTTGCTATACTAGTTTCTCTGTGCTTACTGCCTCCAGTTTTTCCAGATCAGGATCTTGGTTGTGGATTGAAAAAAGAAAACATCCAAAAGCATCATTTTACATATCTTAGAGCTTAGTTTTATTTTTCAATTAAAGCTTACAAAAATTTCAACTGTCTTCTAACTCCTGAATACTACATTTTCTATAGCTTCATGTATTTATTTGGAATTTGTAATTTAAATTAGATCTTCACCAATAACAAACTGGTTAACACTGCACATAAGAAGCAAAATAAAGCTGTTGGTGATTTTAAAAAGCTTTAATTATTAAGCTCAGGTTAGTATGAGGAGATTGTCTGCCTTACTACATTCTATCAACAAAAAGGTGTCTTTGTGCAACAGTCATTGCAAATACAGCTTCCCTTTATGCAGTGTTGCAGCATAGGTTGTTTTGTTGATTTTTTTATTGGCTTATAAAATAGGACAACTAACACCACAAGCTTTTCTCAGAGATAAAGAAATAAGCCCTGTTTTAATCTTAGAGTCAAGTTGTCCACATGGTATTATGTTATTTGTTGAATTGTGTTTCTCTACCAGGACATTCAAGAGTATGATTCCTTTCCTTACTTTACAAAGCCTAATTCTGGTAACTGCAGTAATTCACAGAAAAACTTAATGGAAGAATGTATGACAGTTACCTTGCAAAATAAAAAAGTTTTGCTTTATTAGACATAAATCCTTTTTCTTTTTTAAGTGCCCTGCCATGAAAACACCCACATAGAGGTACCTGACCCATGAGGAGCTATGTACCCCCAACCTAGTATGTTCTTTTCCAACAGAGTATCTGATCATTTAGACAGTAAGGTACTAAGGAAATTAAATTTTCACTAGTTCTCCTCACTTCCCACAGTTCAATTTAAGGATTTAGAAGTCAATATTGTTTGAATTTCAGTATTTGTTATTCTGTATGATACAGAATGTGGTAATTCTAAGAGTATAAGGTCAGGGTTATCAAACAAAAGTTATTGTCTGTTAATAGCAAATACTCCTTTGCATCTGACTTCAGAATTTAATTGAAAAGCAACAAATGAAAACTATATTTAAGCAGGAGCTCTAACCTTTAATTTTCAGTTATTTTTTTACACCTTTAATTAAATCTATTTTTCAATTGTCAGCAATTAATTATTTGGCATGTTTCAAAACTACATACAATTATAATATATTTCTTTAGTTCAAATGGTTGATATGGCAAGGCTGAGGTGCTCAATGACTTCTTTGCCTCAGTCTTCAACAGCAAGGGCTCCAACCACAATGTCCAAGTTCCAGAGGGTAAAAGTAAGGACTGGGAGCAGGCAGTTCTGCCTACTATAATAGAAGATCATGTTTGTGAGCTCCTAAGAAATCTGAATGTGCACAAGTCCATGGGGCCTGATGAGATCCACCCACGGGTCCTGAGGGAACTGGCAGATGAAGTTGCCAAACCACTGTGCATCATATTTGAAAGGTGATGGTAGAGTGGTGAAGTTCCTGCTGACTGGAGGAGGGCAAACATAACACCCATCTTCAAGAAGGGAAAAAAGGATGACCCTGGAAACTACAGACCAGTCAGCCTCACCTCTGTGCCTGGCAAGATCATGGAGCAGATCCTGTTGAAAGCTCTGCTAAGGCAAATGGAAAACAAAGCAGAGGTGATTGGTGGGAACCAGCAATGGCTGCACCAAGGGCAGATCTTGCCTGACAAATTTAGTGGCTTTCTATGATGAAGTCACAGCGACAGTGGACAAGGGAAAGGCAGCTGATGTCATCTACCTGGACCTGAGTAAAGCATTTGACTCTGTCCCACATGACATCCTGGTCACCAAACTGGAAAAGCATGGACTTGATGGATGGACCACTCGCTGGATAAGGAATTGGCTGGATGGTCGAACCCAGAGAGTGGTGATCAACGGCACAATGTCCACCTGGAGACCAGTGACAAGTGGTGTCCCTCAGGGGTCAGTGCTGGGACCAGTGCTGTTTAACATCTTTGTCAGTGACATGGACAGAGGAATGGAGTGCACCCTCAGCAAGTTTGCAGATGACACCAAGCTGTGTGGCACAGTCGACTTGCTAGAGGGCAGGGATGCCATCCAGAGGGACCTGGACAGGCTGGAGAGTTGGGCCCAGGCCAACCTGATGAAATTCAATAAGGCCAAGTGTAAGGTCCTGCACCTGGGTAGGCACAATCCCAAGCACAAATACAGGCTGGGTGGTGAATGGCTGGAGAGCAGCCCTGAGGAAAAGGACCTTGGAGTCTGGGTTGATGAAAAGCTCAACATGAGCCTGCAGTGTGCACATGCAGCCCAGACAGCCAACCGAGTCCTAGGCTGCATCAAGAGAAGCGTGGCCAGCAGGGCAAGGGAGGTGATTCTGCCCCTTTACTCTGCTCTCGTCAGACCCCACCTGGAGTACTGTGTGCAGTTCTGGAACCCTCAGCACAGGAAGGACATGGAAGTGTTGGAGCGGGTCCAGAGGAGGGCCACAAAGATGATCAGAGGGCTGGAGCATCTCTGCTCTGAGGACAGGCTGAGAAAGTTGGGGCTCTTCAGCCTGGAGAAGAGAAGGCTTTCAGGAGACCTGATAGTAGCCTCCCAGTATCTGAAGGGAGCCTACAGGAAGGCTGGGGAAGGGCTATTTACAAGGTCTTGTAATGACAGGACAAGGGGCAATGGGTTTAAACTGGCAGAGGGGAGATTTAGACTGGATGTTAGGAGGAAGTTCTTTCCAGTGAGGGTGGTGAAGCACTGGCACAGGTTGCCCAGGGAGGTTGTGGATGCTCCCTCCCTGGAGGTGTTCAAGGCCAGGTTGGACGAGGCCTTGAGTGAGCTGTGCTAGTGGGAGGTGTCCCTGCCTATGGCAGGGGGTTGGAACTAGATGATCCTTAAGGTCCCTTCCAACCTTACCATTCTATGATTCTATGATATAAAGAAACACTATGCTAGGGTCATCCCTGGTTAAGTCAAATCACAAGGCTACCCCAAGTATGGATTTGTGTGATAGAATCTAATCAAATACAATTGCTCTAGGCTCCTAGTAGCAGGCAGAGAAGGATGAAGTTCCATGTTGAATGGAAATCAAATATGAGTCATAGTTCCTCTAAATTTCATGTTTGTCAGGAAAAGTAATGAATGAATGATTTGGTCAGAAGCACATGTAGTCACTATTTTTATAAACTGTCACTGTCATATTGAAAAAATATATGTGGAAAGACCTAGAACAGAAGGTGCAGATCAGAAGACACCCAGTGGTACTTACAATACAGTTCTACTTGTCTTTCTCAACTGAAATCTGAAAATATTTAGCAGACATGCATAATGTAAGTAAGATGGTGAAAAATGAAGAGCAAAAACAATAGCAGACCAGGTGTGAAAACAGATTGTTAACGGTTTAGCACAAAGGCTATACTTCCCCACTCCTCCTCCTGCAAGTCCCCCTCCTCTCCCCTCTCTCCTGCCTGGAGATAAGGAAGGGAGTGGGGTGGGAAAGGCAGAGGAAGAGTTTTCAGTTTATTTGCACAGAATATTTCACTCCTGCTGCAAAGATATCAGATTGCATGTAATATATATATATATATATGTGTGTGTGTGTGTGTGTGTGTGGAGACATATATATATATATAAACCAGAAGGAAAAGGGAAAGGAATATCATCCAGATCCTGTAATAAGCAAAGAACACAAATAAACAGAGAAATTGTTCCTATTCATTAGCATAGTTAGATTACAAAACATTTCCAAATACTCAACCCAATTCTTACTGCAGAAGCTTAAATTGCATTTCCTTTATCTTTCCAGGTGAACATGATAATATTCTACTTACTCCATCTTCTGAGTTTCATAGGAGACAAACATAATTGTTTCAACCTTTCCTTATGAGTCATATATTACTGATTTTCCATCAGACCAGGTGTTCTTCTCTGGATTTTCAAATCTGTTCCACATTCTCTTGCTTTGTTTTTAAGTGTCTTGCCTAAAACTATCAAAATTGTTCCAAAAAAAAAGCCATGTTGAATAATTGCCTCTCTTATCTTACAGTTTGTTTCCAGGAACATAGCTGAAGAGTAAATTTGCTTGTTTTGCAAGACCACGATAATATTGACTGATACTGATTTTGATTCCAAGTTGCTCCCGCAGATCTTGACCAGCTATGCCTCAGGTAAACATACCTGAATTACTTAGCACTTCTCTATATTGAATCTTATCTGGTGCTGTGCCTCATATTTATCTAAATCTGGAGCTACTATATTATGTCTTTAGCAGTATGGTTACAAATAATTGTTTCTACAAAGCTAGAATCAAGTAAGTCAGTAAAAAGATTCAAAACTCATTTTTCCATTAAATGATCACCTTACACTTTCCTTTATCTTCTGCTTGTTCCTTTTTATGAACTCTAGTATGTCACTTTGCACTTCACCCTCATTTTATGGTTATTTTGTTACACTTTTACACTCCTCCTTAGCTTTTTGGGATTTTTTCACCCACCACTTTTTCTTAGGAATTCCTCTATGATTTCAAGATCTGCAAAGATAACCCCTTGGAACCACAACAATGCCTTATCATGCCTTCATCTTCACAGAATTTCACAGCTCTTTTGCTATCCTTCACTCATACTATCTTTCCAAAAGCACTACTAGTTTCCTCAACTTGTGAAACTGGACAATCTTTTTATTGATGTTCATTACCCCCACTCTCCTTTTCTCCTTTCTTCATCTTACTCAGACAGTTCAGGTTACCATCTCACAATCACTTTCACACCAATTACCTTCTGACTTCCTTAGCTTGCTCTTTCTTATCCATAATGAAATCTGAACTGATGGATGCCTTAACTTTTTTAAATGTGTAGAGATATCACTGTTAATCAGGGGAAATTCTGACGCTTTCTTTGTGTCCCAGCATTACCTTTTCAACCTTTTTTTCATCCAAATTCCGATTTTGCTGAACAATTCCTTTGTCTTTTCTCTTTGCTTGGAATGGAGTAAATTTCAAACCCACAAAATATACCACAGAAAGGGACAGACACATGGTTTCTAACAGTGTCACCACCACAAATTTTGGTTCTTTGACAATGGTTTGATCTATACAGCACCAGGGTTGTTGAGCCCAAATAGGAGACACCTCTCTCGAAGCGGGAAGAGGGTCTTTGTGGAGGAGACTGCAGGGCTAATTGACAGGGCTTTAAATGGGATGAGAAGGGAGAAGGGGACAAAGTCATCAGGCTTCCAAGTAGCAAGGTGTGGGAGGACACACCAGTGTGGGAGCAATGAGTGATTAGTAAAAGCTCTCAACCTGCTGCCCAGAAGCATGCTGAGTACAAAATAAAGCAGTCAAAGTCTTGCAGAGATGAGCCAGATCATCCTCAGGTAGCTGCCAACAGGGAAACATCACAAGGTAATCCATGTGGTAGTAATGACATGAGGGGTAGAGGTAGGTTGATACCTACAGGAGTGTCTGAGCACAAACAGGTGGGATCTGACCCCAGGATTGAAGCACAGGCTCAGAAAAGAGTGCTTAAAGAACAGTGTAAGGAAAAATCAGTAAGTCAGCTCCAATAGAGGCACAACTGAAATGCCTCTACACTAATGCAAGGAGTATGGGGAACAAACAGGAAGAATTGCAAACATGTGCAAGTCTCCAGGGTTATGATGTCATTGGCATCATTGAGACATAGTGGAATGCATCTCATGATTGGAGCATAGCAATGGGTGGTTATAGACTCTTCAGGAGGCACAGGGAGGGGAGAAGGGGAAGGGGTGTTGCCCTCTACATTGAAGATAAACTAGAGTCCATGGAGCTCCACCTGGGGATGTGCAATGCAAAAACAGCAAACTTATGGGTAAAGGTTAAAGGGAAGGCAAGGGAAGGTGATATCATAGTAGGAGTCTGCTACAGGTTTCCTGATCAGGAAGGTGAAGCAGATGAAGTCCTTTACAAACAAACAGGAGAAGCTCCATGCTCACAGGCCCTGGTCCTCATGGGGGAGTTCAGCCATCCTTACATCTGCTGGAAGGACAACACAGCAGAGCAACAGCAACCCAAGACATTCCTGGAATGCACTGATTATAACTTCCTCCTCCAAGTGGTAGAGGAACCCACAAGAAAAGTTGCTATGCTGGACCTAGTCCTCACCAACAAGGAGGGGCTGGTGAGTGAAGTGAATCTGAAGGGTACCCTTGGCTGCAGTGACCACAAAACGGTAGAGTTTAAGATCCTCAAGGCATCAGGGAGGGTGCATAACAAACTCACAGCTCGGAACTTCAGAAGAGCAGACTTCAACCTCTTCAGGGACGTCCTTGGCAGGGTGTCATGGGAAATAACCCTGGAAGGAAGGGGGGCCCAAAATAGCTGGTCAACATTCAAGGATCACCTCCTCCAGGCCCAGGAGCAATGCATCCCAGAAAAGAGGAAGACAGGTAAAAATGCCAGGAGGCCTGCATGGATGAATAGAGAGCTCCTTAGATGCAAGAAGAAAACCTATAGAGAGTGGAAGCAAGGACAGATAACCTGGGATGAATACAAAGATACTGTTCATGCATCCAGAGATCAGGTTAGCAAAGCTAAAGCGCAAGTAGAATTGAATCTGGCTAGGGACATTAAGGGGCACAAGAAGAACTTCCTCAGGTATATTAGTGAGAAAAGAAGGACTAAGGACTGGAACCCTTCCAGGAGGGAAATGGAGAACTAATAACAAAAGATGTCAATAAGGTTTGTCAGTGATATGGACAGAGGAATCAAGTGCACCTTCAGCAGGTTTGCAGATGACACCAAGCTGTGTAGCACAGTCAACTTGCTAGAGGGCAGGGATATCATCCAGAGGGATCTGGACAGGCTGCAGAGGTGGGCCCAGGCCAACTTTATGAAATTCAACACAGCCAAGTGTAAGGTCCTGCACCTGGGTAGGCACAATCCCAAGCACAAATACAGGCTGGGTGGTGAATGGCTGGAGAGTAGCCCTGAGGAAAAGGCCCTGGGGGTCTGGGTTGATGAAAAGCTCAACATGAGCCTGCAGTGTGCACATGCAGCTCAGACAGTAACCGAGTCCTGGGCTGCATCAAGAGCAGTATGGTCAGCAGGGCAAGGGAGGGGATTCTGCCCCTTTACTCTGCTCTTGTCAGACCCCACCTGGAGTATTGTGTGCAGTTCTGGAGTCCTCAGCACAGGAAGGACATGGAAGTGTTGGAGCGGGTCCAGAGGAGGCCACGAGGATGATCAGAGGGCTGGAGCAGCTCTCCTATGAGGACAGGCTGAGAGAGTTGGGGCTCTGCAGCCTGCAGAAGAGAAGGCTTCCAGGAGACCTGATAGTAGCCTTCCAGTATCTGAAGGTGGCCTACAGGAAGGCTGGGGAGGGAATATTTACAAGGTTTTGCAATGACAGCACTAGGGGCAATGGGTTTAAACTGGCAGAGGGGAGATTTAGACTGGATGTTAGGAGGAAGTTCTTACCAGTGAGGGTGGTGAGGCACTGGAACAGGTTGCCCAGGGAGATTGTAGATGCTCTGTCCCTGGGCTAGATTGGACGAGGCCCTGAGTGACCTACACTAGTGGGAGGTGTTCCTGGCTATGGTAGGGGGTTGGAACTGGATGATCTTTTAGGTCCCTTCCAACCATACCGTTCTATGATTCTGTTCATACTCCCAGATCTACTGCTGCTCCTAATGAAATAGTAGCCACAGACTCCTAGACCATTGCTCCCAGTACAATCACATACAAGTTCACTTTCAAGTACTTCTCATGTGCCTATCCCACAGACATATGCCCTAGGCAATGCACAGCATTGCCACTTAACAGGCAGAAAAAGAGAAGGGGAGAACGAAAAATACGAGGAGGAACCACCAGGGATTCTTTATGTCAGGCAATAAAGAGAAAGAAATGTAAGCGGTGGGAGAAAGTAAAATAGAGAGCTGGTAGTCATGCCACAAGAAGAAATAACATACATCTGCCAAAGCTGGTAGGGCACTTCATAAATTCATAAATGGTAAGGTTGGAAGTGACCTCAAAGATCATCTAGTCCCAATCCCCTGCCATAGGCAGAGACACCTCCCACTAGGACAGGTGACTCAAGGCCTTGTCCAACCTGGCCTTGAACACCTCCAGGGAGGGAGCAGCCACAACCTCCCTGGGCAACCTGTTCCAGTGCCTCACCACCCTCACTGTAAAGAACTTCCTCCTAACATCCAGTCTAAATCTTCCCTCTGCCAGTTTAAACCCATTGCCCCTTGTCCTATCATTGTAAGACCTTGTAAATAGTCCCTCCCCAGCCTTTCTGTAGGTCCCCTTCAGATACAGGAAGGCTACTATCAGGTCTCCTCAAAGCCTTTTCATCTCATCAGTCCTTAAAGGCATAAACAGCCAAAGTGCATGCAGAACACAGGGATTTTCTAATGGATCTTCTTTTGGGTCAAAGTTGCTGGTCATTGACATCTCCCAATGGTAATAAAATGTTTTGGACTATTCTGGAGACAAAGCTAAGCACGGACTAGTCATTATTCTGTAGAGTTGTTTACTTTTGTAAGGATTTATATAGAAATCACAAACATTCTTGCTTCTCAAATGCTACAACACTCAAGGAGAATCACTACCTGAATGATTTTGTATTTATAGATGAATAAAAGTGAAGATGATGAAATATAAATTTAAAAGGGGAGATTGATAAGAAATATGCTTTTTTCCCCCTCAAATCACTACTTTTGACAGGTACGCAATTCTCAAACATAAAATGTCTGAAATCAGGAAAGTAGAAATACTTAACTGTAGTGGGGCACTCCAAACTCCCTTCCCTGTTCTCTGTCAGTGCAGGTTTGAAAGGAGAAAGCAGCGGTGCAAAACTGCTTTCCCCCACCCCTGTGGGCTTGAACAGGGGATGGGAAAAAGTGCCCTTTGCCTCCTGCTCTCACACATGTACTCACTTGTGGGAGTGCCCACACTAGAATCAGGGAGTGTGATTGGCTGGATTCTTCACACCCAGTATATATTGGCACTGAACACATTACCTAGGGATGACTTGAATAGATTGACCAGAAAGCACATGCAGTCCTTCAAGTCCAGCAAGTCCACTAGGTCCATTTGAGAGAGTTGCCTGTGGCACCTGGGACCAGTGTATCCTGGTTTCCTGCTCCCTGTTGCCCAAGGTGGAAGGGCCCTGTCTTCGCAATAAACCACCGCTGTTCCTGTTGTCAGGAACACGCCAGCAGTGTGGCTGTCCCCGCACTGCTAAGACACTGCTGCTCCACAAGATCTGCCTTGTGGAAGCTACATCTGCAGACAATTTGGGGGGTTCCATTTGCATTGGACTTATGCCTCATGGTTCCACAATTGGTATGTAACTTGGAGTTTCCAGAGGCTGCTGCAAAGGAGATCCAGGGACCATTTCCAATTTCCTACTCCACCCTTGTGAGTAAATCAGCCTTTCCCTAGGCTCTCTGCTCTGCCTGATTTCCTAGGAGGGCTAAAGATACCTTGTGGCTTAGCCTTTTCAATTTCCTAAATTACCACTTTCCTAAATTACCAAAATTGCCCATAAGCATCCTTGTGAAGATTCCTGACCAAATTAGAACCTGTAAATAAAATTTAAATGGTCTTGTATATAATTTTTGGGGTGAGACTTTTTTGGGAAAATAAAAATAACTACATTTTTAGAATTCCCGCCTTGTCAAATTAATTCCCAAATAAATCATTAACAAATACATATTTTTACAACAGCAAGGGGTTTATGACTTTGGCTTTAAAGAAGACATATGAGGGCATGATATTGCCTGCAAAGATACACCTCATCATATTATCTTATCCTGAAAGATTTGCCATGTAATGTTTCAGCCTGCTAACCCCATACAACAACCTCAACTCCCAAGTCACTGCCTTGTTTCTAAAGACAGGACTGAGTCCTTCTGCACCACCAATGACATAAGATGACCAAGTAACTCAGCACAAAGACTTAGGTTATTGAAAATTAGAAAATGCAGAATGTTGACCTTACAGCTTGGAATTTGAGACCAACTCTTATATTTCTCACAAGTTAATTTGCTGTGTAATAAACTTACCAGCCACACAGTTTTAAGTTAGCTCATCACAAACTTGGTTGGAGGAAAAAAGGACTAGTTACGTGTTTGGTCCATTTACAGAATGGAGTACATTTGGCTTGTTAATCATGTGGAATTACTCTACTCTGCCACATCTGGAATATTGTGTCCAGTTCTGAGCCCCTAAGCTCAAGAAGGACCTCAGGCAACTGCTTGAAAGACTCCAATGCAGACCCATAAAGATGATGAAGGGAGTGGAAATGTCCGTTATGAGGAAAGGCTGAGGGAGTTGGGTCTCTTTATCTTGCAGAGGAGGAGACTGAGAGGTGATCTCATTAATGTTTATAAATATGTGAAGAGCAAGTGTCAGGAGGATGGAGCCAGGCTCTTCTCAGTGATCTCAAATGATACGACAAGGTGCAGTGGGTGCAATCTGAAGCATAAGAGCTTCCTCTTATGCCATAAAATTCTTCCTCACTGTGAGAGTGACAAAACACTCTGAAGACACTCAAAACCCTCCTGTTTGTGTTCCATGTGACCTACTCTGGGTGATCTTGTTCTAGCAAGGCAGTTGGACTAGATGATCTTTTGAGTTCTCTTACATCCCCTACTGTTCTGTGTGATTCTGTGTGCAATTACATCAAAAAGAGCTTTCTACAGATACGTCCGTGTGGATGCTCAACATACCTTTTCACAATCTCTTTAAGCACACAAAATTCAGCACTTTTCCATAAAAAAAAAAAAAAAGGATAATGAAGACATTTCCTTCTCTTTTTGTCTTTAAAGTGTTCTCTAAAGTTTCATTTCCTTCTGTAATTGTCTATTTGAATTTAGTTGTATTTTGAAGTATTTATCATTATGTGCACTAATGTTTTTACTAAAAAGGTTGTACTTTAGGTTTACATTTTATTAACATAACTTTCCTACCTAGTCTATACCCATAAATGAGCAAAAATAAAAGTTTGCAAAATAAAACCAAAATTGACACTCTGTGAAGTGTCTGCATGTGTGTATGTATGCACAAGTTTGTGTATGAGTGTTGAAGGGTTTCATTTGTGATGTTACAGATTCAGGCTTCACAAAAAGGGTTTTAATACTTGAACAGTAGCAGTAACAAATTCGTGAATACTTCCTCTCTATAAATGTTAGGGAAATATATGCTATATTATCTTTATGTGAATATAAACACTGACTCTTTGGGCACCTTGCTTGTATTTTGTAGTGGGTCATTACAGCAACTGACAAATCAGGAGATACTTAAATGTACCAAGGAACAGAAAGAATTTTTAAAGCCTTTATAAGCAGAAATTTCACTTGCTTTTGTTAACCATATTTAATTACAGAGCCTTTCTAATATCACACAATACAATTTATTAGTTGCTATTGAAAGTAGCCTATTCAAAATTATTAGCTAGGTGCAAAGAAAGGAATGAAAAATTAACAAAGGAATTGGTTATTAAATTAAAAGCTATGCATTTATAATATAAAAATAAAACAGTGACCACATATCTTTTAAACCTAGATATTTTGCTATCTTTTAATGAAACATTATTAAACCCAAAAATTTATAAAATAGTTCCATTTAGCCTGAACAATCAGTGAATTATAAAGTATTATATATGGTACAACACTTTGAGCTTTCCATTGCTTTTTAAATATGACTCTGCACTGATTCCCAATAGGGTATCAGAGTACTAAAATATAATAAATAATCATAACCATAGATGACAGGATTTGCTGAAGAGAGGAAATGTAGCACTTAAAATCTGTGCTATCCTGAACATTGGCCAAAACATCAGCAAAATTCTGCAACTCATGTGTTGTATAAATGCATATTCAAAAAAGCCTGCAGCCAATCCCACTGCTCTTTCTAGTCCTGATACCTGAGTGCAGGCTTTCATAGCAGCAAAGGGTGAGATTCTGGCAGATACAGATGCATCTATATGAGATTTCTTTTGCCATATTCTCTGCTTTCTAAATAGCTAATGAGGTAAGGTCAACATAAAGGTAAAAATAAAATCTTCCTGTTTCCATAAGGTACATTGGGAGGTTTGTTTTGGCCTTTTGGTATTCAACCTGTGCCAATTAAACTGAGACTGACAAACAGTGACATGACAGAGTTTACATCTTGTACCATTTGAAAAGCAAAAATTCTAAGTGTATGCTCAGTTTGGTGTGTCAAAACACATGAAACAAAAGACAATGATGAGTGAATGTATCAAGCTGTGTTGTCTCTTTTGACTTTCTTACCTCATTTACATAGACCCAGTGACTATCCTTTGATGCAAGGTTGGTTTCCACAGCCTATAAAAATAAAAAGAAATATAATAATAAAAATAAATAAAACATGTGAAACATTCCTGGAAGAATTTACATTTTTAAAATACTATAAATCTCATTCTAATTACTTTCATTGCTGCTGGTATTGTTTCAGTATAGTTCTTTTCAGTTCTTCTACTGCTGGTTCATGGGATAGTGTCTTATTGGTGGTAGCCACATTTTTCTGGCTATAATATCTAAACCGAAGTACACTGTGCCGTGAAGACAGTCACTAGATGTACCACAAGAGCAGATTGGAGCAGGGTGGTATATCAACATGATAATGGATCCCAAGATGAACAACTACACACTGAACAGGCAGTTCTTGAGGTTCAACTTCTGTATAATATATCTAACACATCCTAGAAGGTTGGGTTTCATTTCAATATGCCTCACAAAATATGCTGCCTCTGTCTCATTAGAATTGAGTTTAACTGTTAGCTAACCTATTTAATGAAAAACAGCACTCTGAGACATGCAAGTAAACTTCATGTGAATCATCTTCTCTTCATATTTACATAAGACCCAGGAGAAAGTCAGGATCTGCATGGACACTTTTTCTGGCTTCTCATTGTTGACCTGGGCAATCGCTACATTTTAGAAAGAGACAGTCCATCTTGTCAGCATATTATTTCATGAACATATAACCCTCATGGTTCACTAAGACACTGAAACGGGGCAAGTTTGCTACCACAAATAGCCCTACTAGCATTGTGAACCGCAGAGTAAGGATTTGGCAAGATACATATAAGTTTCTAGGTGCCCTCTTTGTTTGGAACAGGTAAGTTCACTTCAAGACACTTTATAGTCTAATTAAGTAGTATTGAGCATTAAGAGGTATACATTATGATATTCAAAACAATTATATCGCTAATGTCCTGCCTAACAAATTGTTAAAGAGTTATTGTGGATTCATCTCACCTAATAAAACAGGATAGTCCTGAAGCACATGTATGTCAAGTTTTGAAAGTCCCTGTCTTCTACTACCTCATCCTTCTGTGTTAATATGACCCCATTTATTGAGCACTCTTATCACTGTGCTATACATGGTGTTACAAATAACTAAAATAAACTTGGTTTAAAAAAAAAATAAAAGTACAGATGAACAAAGTACTTCCAATTATTCTTTTCATAATCTGAATTTCATCCTGTGTGGTCTTAAATACAGTTGCATCCATAGGGGGAGTCTCTGTAGACTGCAGCACTGGACTGGGTAGGAACAGCACCAATCACTTTCCTCTACAGAACACACTGCACAGTAAACCTCTCAGGTATTCAGTGTCAGATGGGATGAATTACTTTCTCCCATGACACTGACTACAGATGACTGGCTTAGAATAAACGTCCGCAATATATAAGGCAACAGTCAAAGATGATGATGGTATTCATTCTTAATATAGGTAAAGTGAGTACTGTTATCTGATCCTAGCCACTAAAAAGCAAAACAAACAAAAAAACCCCAATCAAAATAAAAACCCTACCAAATATTCACAAAGTAGCCAACACCAATTTTTTTGCATTACTTCTAGTTTATGCAGTGTTAAAATAAATAAATAAATAACCCTTTAAATTGTTTGCCTAGATGTGTTTTAAAACTTATTGTGCAACCTACACAAAGCTAAGAGAAAATAGTGGGCAAAACATATTCCTCAATCTATTTATCTTGTTCACAAGGTAAAGTACTTCATTTACAGAGACAAAGAAGCCTGAAAGAGTAACCACAAAGAAATGGTTAAGAGATAAAAAGAAAGAAAAAGAGAAAAGAGAAAAATCAGCACAGAGATGACACAGTATCAAAACCAGCAACATAAAGAGCATTATGGAAAATTAACTATCACTGGTGTCATAGCAGATGAGAACCAATAGTAACAATGCTTCCGACAAGGTAATTGTCTCCTAAGCATGCAGTGAAAAATTGTTTCCCGTGGAAATTTTATCCCTTGCATTACTTTCAAGCTGGCAGGAAAATTAATCTGACCACCTAACTGAGGAATTGCAGCTATTCAGAAAGCTAGCAGTAATGAAAATGAGGGCAAAAACTTGTAAATTTTCTCTCTCTTTGCCCCTCTAACATGTTTAGACAACGCCAAAATAGCCAGGTGCTGTAACATGTAGAGAAAAAGGAAAGCACTGCCAACATTAGCAAAGCAGAACTAAATAATGCTCAGGTGCAGAGTTATTGCATTGGCTACATTTTGTGATTTATCTGCAAGAGTGAGCAATTTGTATGAATAAACGCTAAGTCTGGGCAGCTGCGACACTCAGGGAATTTGAAATGAATTATTGCAACTCATTCTTCTAGGTTCACGTGTCTGGGCCAAAGCTTTTAACATGAGGTGCCTAAACTAAGAGTCCTCAGCATGCTAGACCACTCAGCACCTCCTACCAAAGCCAATAGCTCTATAGCCTAAAAGCCTAAAATGTACATCACAGTAAGTAAGCAAGTTTAAATATCTAGATATTTAGATATGTTTACAGCATGAAACACTATTCAAAACCCACTCATGCTGAGAGGAAACAGAATCTTCTTGCATTTTGTGCTTCAGATTTTCCACCATATTTACAGACTTGCTATCCTAAAGAATTTTAAAGACTGAAAGATACATCTTGGAGGTTTCAACCTTCTGATAGCACTTCTGTATCAATGCTATCAGACTGTGAATTGCTGGAGGCAAATGGTAGTTAAGCACTGTGAAGAGTAAGGTCCTGGGGACACCCGTGATATCATTAAAATTGAGTCAGAATAAGAAAGAAATTGCACATTTGTAACTTAAGCAGTTTGGGATTTTCTTTCTGTATAAAGAGGGAAAAGTATCAGCACTTGGGAAATGGCAGTCACCCATTTTCAATTAGTTGTTAATTATTCAAGCTCTTCGAGATCTTGCCATTTGTATAAGTTCAAAAAGAAAAATATAAATAAAATCTATGAAACATCCTGAAGTATCTATTACAATCTATTTCATAAATGCACCCTCTGTTGAGGAACATACCCTAGGAACGTGTGAGATCACCGTGGTTGAGGAAAACCCTTGCCATTTATTGGACAGAACTCATGTGCTAAAATATGTTATGAGTTTCTTTGTGGACAAAATTATTAATATTAGTTCTTTATATACTCTACATGTACATAGATTCCAGTTGATACTTGGGAGCAATGCCTCACAACATTTCTATCAAGCAGAAAATCCTCTTCAGAGATAAACTGTACACTGGAAACCAAAGAACATCCATCTTCTCTGTATTTTCTCTTAGACTAGCAAACAGCTTCTGCATCTTTGGAAAAAAAAAGGAGGTTTCTGAGACTGCATGCCCCTGTTCCTCTCCAAATACATTTCAAACACACTTCCAAATACATAGCCAAACGTTAAATTGCAGGACAAAATTAAGAGAATATTCATTAACTCAGTGGACCACTGTTAATGACAGCATAAAAACTATATTAGCAGAACTGTGCCAACCTGGGAAGAGGCAGAAGGGAAGCACTGAAGATAGAAAACTGTTTATAATCTCTTAGTAGAAAGCATATGCAATAGAAATGAGTTAAGGAGACATCAAAAATACAAGCATTAAGATTTCCAGCACCTCATCCCAACAATGATAGAGAATCAGATGCTTCATGAAAAATAGTTTAAAATATTTTCATGTTTATGGTTTTGTTTACTTTTAAATGTGTAACAAAATTATTTACTGCCAATAACCCATGACAACACTATTTTACTGGAATACAGTTGAGAACCAGTATTTACATTGCCTCTATGAATAAGTAAATTATTATTTTATCTAATGGTAGTTGCAGGATTAAAACAAATTAAGACAGTAAGCAATAAATATTGCTAAGGTCAGAAATAAAGCAAATCTGCAGAGAATTAAAAAAAAAAAAAAGAATACAAACAATTCTCTCTTGACCTTCCCAAAAAATCTCAACTAGAAACATTTCCAAGTGTGTAATAGCTGGCAAATAACAGGGGAGTCTCTTTCCCACAATACCTGGCTGCTTTTCAAGGCCAGCACCTTGGTTTGAACAGGAAAAATTAGGCTGTGTAGAAAGGAATGTAGAAATGATTGGCTGGAACCAGAGAGGTGCTGGTGGGTGTTCAGAGATGGGTAGATTGTGTTCCAGTAACAGCATGATGTGCAAAAGAGTTTGGGCTTACATGCATCTGTGTTACAGTTACAAATCTGTTTCTTTACTGTGTTCCCAGGGGCAGTAGAAATGCCTGGAAACCCCATAACAAACCCTGGGACCCTAGAAGGAAATGTCTTACAGATGGCAAACACAGATGGTCCTGTTGTGTCTACAGTTTCGGAAACAGGAGCTGCCACCCTGAAATCCATGATATAAAAGAACCACTAGAGTGCTTGGCTAGGAAGGGTAGCAAAGTAGTAAAGCACATGCTTCACCTTAATAAGAGTGATGATAAAGAGCATCATAACTTCCAGAAAGAAATGATTTAAAAAAAAAAGTAAGTGTGTGTGTGTATGTGTGTAATGTGGCTAAACTAGTGAGTTCAGTTACTAAATAACTGGGAAAGAGTTTCCTAAAGATACAGAAAGAGCACAAACCCAAAGCTGTTGCCAACCAATGACTAATTATGTCTGGCAGTAGAGAGCAGATACACCTGCAACATGATGAGCATTCTGTGGAGACACTGGCAGATACACCTGACCATCCCGAGACCAAAGCCCAGGCAACCAGGCCTTGTTACAAAGCTCCTCCTATGCAGCTGTCATACATCTTGTAACTCCACTGCAGACCCCTGCCAGCCACCCAGACTGCCAACATCCAGCCCCCAGGACTCTCACAGCAGAAAACCAAGCACAGAGCAACCAGTGAGCTTCTTAACATATAGCCTGCAAGAGACTCAAGCTCTTTTTAGAGATCAAGAAAGTTGGGAGTGAGGCTTAGAAATACTCAAGGTTAGATTTACTACTACAAAATTTTAAGTAAAAAAAGAAATAGATACATCTTTATCACAGCCAAATATCACAAATCTTTCACTCTTTGGGGTAATTTGTCATCTCTGCCTTGATATTTCTAAAGCAAGTAGCATGATAATGACAGTTGCATCCTTTTTTTCCTCTTCTACTTTTACTTCTTTCTTTCCTTTTTATTCATAACAAAGGTATAAGTAAAGAGGGCCTAAATCTCAACTTTTGGCAAATCTTTCATAAGGAATCAGTCTCAGCCTTTACAATTCATTAATTGCCCACTTAATTATTTCCACTGAAGATGTTTCAAAAAGAAACATTTCCAGTTTTTATTATCCCAAAGAAATCTATAGCCAGTGACTTTCCTACAAAGGCAGCTTTTTGTTGTTCCTGTTGTTGTCTTCACATCTTTGAAGAAATTACTCAACTGCTCTCTTCTGCTCCCCACAAAACGTACAAAAAATATTCAGAAGCATCTATTACAGTAAAAAGGCAATGGGAGAGGGGGAAGTTGCTGCCATTTTTACAGCATTTTGTAAGCCTAAGCCAAACAGTTCCAGCTCCTGACTTTCACTCCATCCAAGGAATCAGGGAACTAGTTTAGATTCCTAAAAAGAGATACCAACCAAGTTTCCAGTGCTATATATCTGACAGTAATTAATTGGGATAGTATCAAAGTGGACTTGTTTATTTGAGAAACTTTTTGTATGACTTTAATGGAAATAAGTTTAGACAGCAGATATGAAAAAGTCAGTTCTGGTAGAGCAGATGGGTAATAGAAATTCATAGGAAAAAAAATTCTCTGTAGTAGTTACTAAGATTCTTGCACTTCATTAGAACTTTTCTTTCCATTGACTTTTTAAAACAAATACCTCTTGGTCCAGCATCTCCAGAGAAGACAATGTTTAATGGATTAAAAATAAATAAATAAAATAAATATTACTAGCACTAAAATAAACTATTTATAAAAACATTTTTTTAAAAAAATATCCTTAATATACCTATACTGCACTAAAGAATACCCTAAAATGGCATTGTTTCTAAAGCTTAATTTGTAATGATACAATTAATACAGGAATTGAACTGAAAATTTCCAAGTCATGATACAGCATCCTAACTCCAGATGAATCATGGATTGGCCTAGGTTGGAAGGGACCTTAGAAATCATCTCCTGCAATCTCTTACTGGAGTAGGGATGCCTCTAGACTGAGCTGCTCAAGGCTTTATCCAACCTGCCCTTGAATACCCCCAGGGAGGAGGCATCCACAACCTTCCTGGGCAGCCTATCCCAGAGTCTCACCACCCTTGTACTGAAGAATATCTTCCTGAGATTCAGTCTAAACCTATTTTCCCTCAGTTTCAAAGCATTCTTATAGAATCCCTTCAGGTGTTACAAGAAGAGGAAAAGCTTAGTTGCAGTAAACTAAATCAGGACTGTAAGTTTATTTTTCTCATTTAGTATATGTTAATTAAATTTTCTAAATGTCATTTGAAAGTGAAATATGAAGTTCTTTATCCAAATGGTAAAATTGGAATTTAAAGAGGTTTCAAGACATACTTCTGCAGATCAGAAAATTCACAGAACCTGTCCTTTTCTTATGGAACTTCATTGTCCATGAACAACTTGCACTTTAATAAAAGATTTTGCCAGAATTTCTATACTCTTCCTTTTTCTGAACATCTTTCTAGAAATGTGCAGTGAGCACTTAGCAGGCTCACTGAGTCCCCATATTTCAGTGATTACTCCTTCATATCAATGATACAGTTAATTTCCCTACACTTACAACAGAGGCTGTCAATTCTGAATCTGGGTACATATTAGCTGCATAACAGTGATTAATGAACCATAAGAATACTGTGCTTTGAACACCCACATTTCTTGATAATTCACTCTGCATATTACTCCATCCTTGGTCTACTCTTTAGAAGCACGTTACTAAAAACCTCACTTAACAGGGATGTTTCTCCAAGAGGAAAGAAAAAGGTAAAATAAGAAACAACTCAACAAAACCCCAACAAATTTCCAAACACCATCCACAACTGAGTTCTATTTTCAGTTGCTAATAAGACATTTCACAGAACCAGGAGTAAATATGACCCAAACCTTCATCATCTTTTAGCACACACCTCTACAGTGGACAAATGCTAATCAGAAGGTGTATATCACATTCTGCACAATGTGCTTTAATAATAATCCAAAAGGAAACATACCATTAGCAAATTCAAAATCTTGTACTACACTAGTGTTGCCAGTTACTTAAGTCACAGTTGATCAGAAATATATATATTTTTTTAAAGAAAATCTACATAGAAGTTTAAAGTGAATCAAAAGGATTATTGAAGATGAAGAAAATTAGAAGGTAAAATGGGAGAATTTCCTATACACTGGAAATTCTCCTGTCTACATGGGTGTCATGTCCTTGAGTAATTGCTGTGATATATGTGACACTGCCTATTTTTTTAGCCTTAATCATTTCAATGTAATGCCTCACAATTTCTATTTAATCTTTTTATGGTTTATAGGTAATGCTTATTATAGTCAGTTTCTGTTGCCTTTTTGTTTAATGCATGGCATGGCACATGCAAGTAAAGTACTGTATATGAAATTCTTCCAAAAGCATTCAGTAAGAATTTCCTTTTCAAAGCTCAAATGTCACATGCTATTTATAAACATGGTAACTGTTGGCCATTTAACTACGTGGCACAGTGGTGACACCAAATAATTGCCCAGCTGTCAGAAAGCAACATTTCTGTAAAGACAGAAATCTAAATTTAACTAAAGAACATAAAGTCTAATAAACCCTGTACTTAAAATTTTACCAAAGCACCATGCTGAAATGACTTTGAAGATACAATGAAATCTTTGAAAAGAATAAATAATTCTTCTCACTTAGACCAAATTTCTTTTTGAAAATAACAGGCTTTTACATCTATACCCTATTACAACATCTCAGATTTTTAGAGATAATTATCATAGAATCATAGAATCATTCAGCCTGGAAAAGACCTTTAAGATTATCGAGTCCAACCATAACACAACTACCATGACCACTAAACCATGTCTTGAAGTGCCACACCTACAGCCAGTGCTCCAGTGCTCTGTCACCCTCACAGTGAAAAAGTTTTGCTTTATTCTTGCATGGAACCTCCTATGCTCCAGCTTGCACTAGTTTCCCCTTGTCCTGCCATTGGACATCACTGAGAAGAGCCTGGTTCCATCCCCTTGACACTCGCCCTTCAAGCAGTTATAAATATGAACAAGGTCATTCCTCATCTCCTCCAAGCTAAAGAGACCCAGCTCCTTCAGCATTTCCTCATAAGGAACATGTTCTATTCCCTTCAGCATCTTTGTGGCTCTGCACTGGACTCTTTCAAAGAGTTCCCTGAGGTCACTCTTCAACTAAGGAGCCCAGAACTGTACACAAGATTCCAAATGTGGCCTCATGAGGTTGGAGTAAATGGGGAGGAGAACCTCTCTGGACTGACTAGCCACACTTCTCCTAATACACCCCAGGACACATTGGCCTTCATGGCCACAAGGGCACATAGCTAGCTCATGGTCATCCTGTTGTCCACCAAGATTCCCAGGTCCCTTTCCTCTATGCTGCACTCCAACAGGTCAGTCCCCAACCTATACTGGTCCATGAGGTTGTCCTTTCTCAGAAACAAGACCTACACTTGTCCTTGTCATATTTCATTAAATTTCACCTTGCTCAGCTCTCCAGCCTATCCAGGTTGACAGCATGAGAGCTTCCAGAATTACACATCATAAACCCTGAACAGAAAGAATCAGCTATTGGGTGAAGGAACCACTTCAGTTTTCATGAATTTATGGTTTTAATATTGATTCATTGCCTCTGGCACAAAGCTACCTACCATACAACAAGGCTGCTGTTTTACACAGGCTATGGATTTTTAAATGTTGTGAGCTTGGAAAGGTATATCGACATCAAAGTTTACCCTGTCCATTACCCATCTTTTAATCTGGTCACACTCATGCAATCTTGTAAATTCCTTTAAAATCCTATCTGGTTTTAACAGAAAGAAGATGACACTAGTTTTACCTCAGCCTCAGAAATAATCGCTTTCAGGCCTCAAATACAATCACTTTCAAACCAGTCCTTTTCTGCCTGCAGCATGCTTATTTTAAATTGCAAAATAAGTACATAAATAAAGCAAAATCCTCACAGGTCTGAGAACCTTCTTGTCAGTCATAGTGCATTTTACTTGCACAAACAGTGCCACAGGCTGTATGAGCACTAGACACCACCTTAAAGTTCACCTTACTCATATCAAACCAGAAAGTTTTTCCTGATCATCTTTGCCAAAATGAGAGAATATTCGTTTTACTTTACATCCCATGAGGATACTTGGTTTCTGTGTACTTGCCAAGTGATAACTCTTTCGGACTGCTTTAGGAGGAAAGAAAACACTTGGGAGCAGTAATGGTGGTAATAGAAGGGTATTTCTCCCTTTTGATGTCCACAATCTTAACGACTTTATGCAAAGCCTTACAGGTTGAACAAAGCTAAGCAAAGGTAGCAGTCACCTAGCACAGTGTACTACACAGTACGCCCCAACGGGATGCAGGCACAAACAAGTTTACTTTTTGTTCACAGATTTTTCTTCCAAGCAGGTGTTCAAATATTTACCATTTGGGTTAAAATACATGATGTTTTGCACCTGTACTTTCTCAAAGTTTGCAGACATGGACTAGAGCCCCTGTGGTTATTTCAGTACTGCCAGTCTTTAGCAGCTATAGCTTTGGCAGCAAGAATAATATTAAAAATATACATTACAGTAATGGGGCATGAGCAGATTTGACTGGGAAACATGTTTACTTTTCCTGAATGCTTGCATGCAGTTATACACAAGAGTATGGCAAAGTCATTAATTTAAAAGTAAGTATTCCATTTCTTTGAAGCAGTTTCCACTTCATCAAACACAAGTTCACACAGTGTTTGCAAAGTTATAGACAGATGGATCCTTGAGAATGAACCTACATTGTCTGGAGAAGCAAGCCACCTTTTGACTCCAAGGAAATGAACATTCATTACAGATTATGTCTTGATTTTGTTCTTGAAACCAAATTATTTTTAGCACTTAAACTACTGTAGCTTTCTTTTAACTTTTTCTGTGGTAGAATTTAGACAAAACATAGATCTGTGCTAGAATTCCCATCTATGTGAACTTCCATACAAGTCCAGACTAATAAAAAAAGTTCAATAGAGTTTTAATTTTAAAAACTGCTCCTTTTTCCTCCACCTCTACTCTGTCCTGCTGAGGCCACATCTGGAATACTGTGTCCAGTTTTGGGGTCCTCGTGGAACTCTTTGAAAGGGAGTGGAATATGTACCTTACGAGGAAATGATGAGGGAGCTGGGTCTCTTTAGCTTGGAGCAGAAAAGACTGAGACATGACCTCATTAACATTTATAAGTACGTGACGAGTGAGTACCAGGAGGATGGGGCCAGGCTCTTCTCAGTGATGTCCAATGATAGGACAAGGGACAATGGGTGAAAGACGGAGCATAGGAGGTTCCATGTGAGTACAAGGCAAAACTTTCTTACTGTGAGGGTGACAGAGCACTGGAGGCCAGGCTGCTGAGAGAGGTTGTGGAGTCTCCTTCAGTGGAGACATTCAAAACCTGCCTGGATATATCCCTATGCTACCTGCTCCAGGTGATCCTGCTCTAGCAGGGGGGTTGGACTAGATGATCTGTCAATGTCCCTTCCAACTCCTAACATTCTTTTATTCTGTGATCATTAGCACTGTTTTCTATCCTTCCATCCATGGTTGTGTGAAAGGATTCACAAAGTAATTTTCTACTATGTCTAAGCAAAGCAGCCTCCACCTCACTGACCAAAAAACCAACTAAACTATATGGTATATCATTTATGCAGAATTATTTTTATAGGGAACCATGAGTCTATATTTTAAGTCTTACAACCAGCTAAGGGGAGAAAAACAACAGTCCCCATTTTTTAATTTAACAGTTGTGTTTCTGACAAAGTAGGACTAGAAAACACCAATTGTTTCAATGTATATGTCATTAAAATGCATACAGATTTCAGCAAAACATGTGAAAGAATCCAACAAAGGTTAATTTCTTCTTCTGAAGATAAATCAAAAACAACACTTTGTGTAACAATGCCACAAACAGCGCTGAACAGAGAAACTGGTTTGAAATTTCTCCTCATTGAGGGAAAATCTATGGGAGGTAGAAATAGGGACCAAGTCTATTAGTGGATGATAGTTTTGTTTGTTTGTGGTACAATCAAACTTCCCAGTTTGCAGAATCTACTTAGGCACACTGAACTATTGAGTAAGACAAACACCATGTATCTGAGTGCATATTGTAGCTATCTTCAGTTATGGTTGCTGAGCAGTTTAATTGCAAATCTTAGGAAAAAAAAAAAATATCCAGGGAAAATTTTCTAAAGACAGTGTCTTGGAAAGTCAGTAAGCAGAAAGTGTCAAAATGAGAAGTCTGTGAAAGATTATTAAATGCAATGATAAAGACAAGAGGTGGAAAAAAACAGGAGATTAGAATGGACAGTCTTTTGATATCAGGGTTACATCTGTTTTTACAGGATACTAAAGGTCATTTCAATAAACATTACTAGCTGAAAAAAAAACTAATAAAGACACATCCTCAAGCGGTTACTTGACAGGAACATAACACTATCACCTGAGAAACAGCATGGAAGAAATGAACAAAGGACTAGAGGTGCATGTGGAGACATGGAAGAAATTCAGAAATGTTTTGAAGAGAACACACACAGAAAGATAAAATATTCATTTGTCATGATCTGATTTGTAAGTACCTGCAAACAAAGACTAGGAGCATATGAGCACAAAGACAAGACAGAGGAGTGATCAAATATGGCAAGAAAAAGAAATGGAACAAGATAGCTGCATAGAGAAAGAGAAATGTTGCATAAAGGAAATAAGTTGTCCCAGGTCATAGAATCATAGAATCATAGAATCATAGAATGGTAAGGTTGGAAGGGACCTCAAGGATCATCTAGTTCCAACCCCCTGCCATAGGCAGAGACACCTCCCACTAGTACAGGTTACTCAAGGCCTCATCCAATCTGGCCTTGAACACATCCAGGGAGGGAGCATCCACAACCTCCCTGGGCAACCTGTTCCAGTGCCTCACCACCCTCACTGTAAAGAACTTCCCCGTAACATCCAGTCTAAATCTCCCCTCTGCCAGTTTAAGCCCATTGCCCCTTGTCCTGTCATTGCAGGACCTTGTAAATAATCCTTCCCCAGCCTTCCTGTAGGCCCCCTTCAGATACTGGAAGGCTACTATCAGGTCCCCTCGAAGCCTTCTCTTCTCCAGGCTGAAGAGCCCCAACTCCCTCAGCCTGTCCTCATAGGAGAGCTGCTCCAGCCCTCTGATCATCTTTGTGGCCCTCCTCTGGACCCGCTCCAACACTTCCATGTCCTTCCTGTGCTGAGGGTTCCAGAACTGCACACAGTACTCCAGGTGGGGTCTGACGAGAGCAGAGTAAAGGGGCAGAATCACCTCCCTTGCCCTGCTGGCCACGCTTCTCTTGATGCAGCCTAGGACTCGGTTGGCTGTCTGGGCTGCATGTGCACACTGCAGGCTCATGTTGAGCTTTTCATCAACCCAGACTCCAAGGTCCTTTTCCTCAGGGCTGCTCTCCAGCCATTCACCACCCAGCCTGTATTTGTGCTTGGGATTGTGCCTACCCAGGTGCAGGACCTTACACTTGGCCTTATTGAATTTCATCAGGTTGGCCTGGGCCCAACTCTCCAGCCTGTCCAGGTCCCTCTGGATGGCATCCCTGCCCTCTAGCAAGTCGACTGTGCCACACAGCTTGGTGTCATCTGCAAACTTGCTGAGGGTGCACTCCATTCCTCTGTCCATGTCACTGACAAAGATGTTAACCAGCACTGGTCCCAGCACTGACCCCTGAGAGACACCACTTGGCACTGGTCTCCAGGTGGACATTGTGCCGTTGATCGCCACTCTCTGGGTTCGACCATCCAGCCAATCCAGGTCGGGAACTATAAGGTTAACAGATCCTCTAGGGACTAGAAAATTGTTATTCAATCCCATAATTCTGCTATCTCTTCATAAACTCACGTCAAGGCCAGTTTGCACTCCTTTCCTCTCCCTCCAGCCTTGTGTCTGTCTGGAGCTGCTTTATCGGGACAAACACAGGCCTGGTTTGAGGACTCCAGAGGCTGTGCTTAGGCCTCTTGGATGGTAGAGGCATGAGGGGGGGGAGGATCGGAGCACTGGGGAGTATAGATTTAGTTTTGGGTTCGGGGGAAATTCAAGGGAGTTCGCTTATGGATTCTGTATCAGCCTTGTGATTTCTATCTGTAATTCTCTCTCCGAATACAATTCTGTTTTTTCTCCAATTCGAGAGCTTCAGTCTGTCAGCTCTTTAAACTCATGACAGAAGCAAAAAAAGAGAAGAGATCAACCTCATGAGCACAGAGGAAGATAAAATCCGAGGTCTGAGACCTATGGATGATGAGAACAACATACAGAAGATTAAAGAACATAAATGAAGGAGGGGGGAAAACAGGTAGAAGAGGTAGGAAGTAACCACAAACCAGATGAAGGAAAAGTAAAATTCAGGAGTGGAAACTCAACACTATTCTAGGAACCATTAAATTGCATGAGGGACAAATTGGCTGGTCTGACATCAGAGAGCACAGAAGGAAAAGGTCACTAAGCTAGGGCAAGAAACATAGCCTTGAGGCAAAAAAAGAATTAAGAAAGAAAGAAAAAAAAATATTTCTTCACTTAGGCCATGTATCTTTGTAAAGTTACTGTTGGATAAAGTAATATTTATATATAGGTGAGATAAATGTACAGCACACAATAAAGCAGGATGCAGCTAATGAAGCAGAACGGACAGAAAAAAGACTTCTAGTAAAAAGAAACACTCAGTACACACATCCACTGAAAAGCACTCTCATTAAAAGGTAGTTTTCTTAGGTGATTCTTTCAGCTAAGAGTTTTGGTGCTGGCCTTGAGGGACAAAGTTGGAAACTACTAGAAGGAAGAAGATTTAATATCAAAGAGCAGACAGCACTCATAGTCTCTAAAACTACTTTTAATTTGTGAGACTATAAAAATATGGTAATGAGGATATACTAACAGCCATGTCCAAAGAAAGCAGTGCAAGATGTAAAAATAGCAATATGAAGAATACAAAATGATGGCATTATATTCAGAAATAAAATTACACTAATAGCAAGATAACAGACAGCAAAGAAATAAACAGGGGTAGCATGGTAAAGCAGGTTGAATTTATCTAATGTCGAGGAATCATAATAAAGGAAAGAAAGAACTCCTGAAATAGTGGCCCTACAGTCAAAGTTGGATCTAGAAGAAAAACATTAATCTATAAAAAAGCTCTGAAGGGGTGGTGTGCTTTTAATAAATTTTATAATCTTAATGCCAGAGGTGAAAAAATAAATTATAAATTGATCTTGTTAGATGGGGCAATCATGATTTGCATGAAGCCAAGTACAGACAAGGTTCCTAGCTTCATAGTAGAGGATCTTAAACAAATCCAAATTTTCTCTGCAATCCTTAGGTTCTGAGTTTTTCAGATATCCTATTTTCTCAGCAGCTACTTCTGAACTTGAGAGCTTTAGTTGGTTATTAAATATTATCAGCAATCATCCTGGCAAATACTATTAAGGGAATTAACTATGATAGAAAAATAGGAAGTATGATAAATACAGAGGTGTTTAGAAAGCATTTATAACGATGATGACTTCTGAAACCAGATAACATTATGGTGAAATTAACTACTATGAAAATAAGGTCATGCAATCAGAGAACACAGGGGAAAAAAAAAGTTATTATTTGAAATGTCAGTTTGAAAACCACCAGAGGCTTTAGAAGTTTATTGTCTGTGATCTAGTAATTTGTGCACCCAAATATATTTCAGCTGAGATGTGTCAGTACTCTAAGAAAGTATGAATACCAGTAGAAAGAGACTCCTGTAATCACTAGATCACTATCAGGTTGAGAGAAGAATTTATGTTCAGATAGTTTAGTAGCAGGACCTTAAGACAATGTGCCTGATGTACTTCAAGTAGTACTCGCAGTACCTCAAGAGGATTAAAAAATACATCCCAACTGCTGAACTCACAGGGTCATGGTAGCACAAAGACATTTGGATATAAGTAGGTTCACAGGTACATTCTGGTTGAGAATACAAAGATTTCTAAGTATTATAGTGAGATTCTGGATTATTCTCACAATGGTAGTAGCAAGCTAAAACACACGCTGTTGAATTTCAAGAGAGTGCTTGACTAGTTTATGGAAGTGATTATGGAAGACATATTTATGTATTATGGTGTCCTCTGTTCTGAGGAGAGAGGAGTAAGCAAGCCATGAGTTCATTTTTCATCTTATACCCCTGAGACTGTACAGAAACCCAGCAGCAGCATCCTGGGTTTTATGAGAAAGACATAAAAATATGCATTTTATACACTATAGACTATAGCAGAGCTGTTAAGAGTTAATATTGGATACCTGTTTCTATTAGGAACTCAGGGATTAAAGGTTCAATATCTTAGATATTCCAAATTGCACCTCCTGAAACTTGCCAAGCAGCTTGTCAGCTTCAATGTAATTTGTTTTTCAAAGCCAAATTGTTTCTAAGAGATTGAGTTGTTCTAATTTTTTAAAGCAATAAATACGAAAGCAGTAATCCTTTACCACTGTGATAAGGATTGTCTACCATATTCTTTATTATTTACTAAAATTTGGCTGTCAGAGAAAGGGATTTTTCAAAGTCTATTTAGGTAGCTGAATTGCTATATTCTGATTTTGGGACTGAAAAATGAAGACTGATTAGCTCAGCTCCGAAGAACTTAGCTAAAAAAAGAATAAGATGGTTTTCCATGGAAACCATAAGACCTAAGAATTATTAATGTAATATGGGATGAGTTCTATTCAAGTCAAGAGGGACAAGATGTAATTCTTTGGAATCTTGTGTCTCAAACCCTCCAAAACTTACAGATTTAAAAGTTTATACTAAAAAAGTTTAAACTAAAAAAAGTAACTCAGTTAACAAGTTCTTACATAGGCTCTCTATTACAAAGATATACAGACCAAACAGAAGTGAAGAAATCTTAGACTCTGCTTTCTTGATAAAAGTAGGTATTGTAGAGTTCTGGTCTTCTATTTGCAATGTTCAAATTAGGCTGACACCAGTCCCAAACAGGTGAACTCCAAATGATATAAAAAGGAATTTTCAATAGAATGGAGGAAAAAAATTATGTGTGTGTGTGTGTGTGTGTGTGTATTTTTATATATATATATAACTATTAGACCTTATTTGTAGTTGGAAATGAAGTCAGAGAGATAGAGTATATGATAAACATCACAAACAACACACATCAGAACAGGAAGTTCAAGTCACCCATCCTTATTCAGGGGCATCAACAGTAATCCTTGCCTTAAAAATCTGTAATTTTTCTTGCCTTCAGTAGCATCAAAAGGGTTCATCACAGCAAAAGATGTGCTGAACCTGCTCTTTCTGTTCCAGAAGAGGGAAAAGTCAACATATATTTGTAAATACTCTGCTAGTGTCCCAGAGGCACGCACCAGAAGGGCATTCTTAACAGTGTCCCATTTGGTGTCTCCACCTGAAGAGTAGTTCAAAGATGTGTACTCTTGGCTATGCACATAAATCTGTGCATTTTATGGGTTACTTCAATACAGCATTCAAATGGAAAACACCACCCTAACTTACAAGTGTATCACTGCAAGTTCATACTTGCAAATTATATCCTATAGTGTTCTGCCTGCAGTTGCTCCTAAAACTGTGGTTTGATTGTTTTCAGTTGGATGCCAGAAGGTGGCAGAAGTATTTTTTTCTTAATTAATCTGAGGCTTATAACCAGAATTGTCCAGCTACTAACCAGAATCATTCTGACCCTCCCAGGGTAGATACACCCATGTGTTTACATGCACATATTTGTGGATATATTTCCACATATGCATACACTCATACAGGTGTCTAGGGACAGGCACATGAAACAAACAGAAAAAGAACAACAGAGGGAAGAAAATCAGGACAGAAATAACATCCAAACCGTCCAGTTCTGAGTGTTAAGGGTATTCTAGACAAAGTTTTCTTCTCATTATACTGAATAAGGACTAACAAAAAATTGTTCCTGGATTTGTCCTAAAATTCTTGGAAAAATACAAGTGATTTTTTTTTCAAGTTTGATGTACAGGAATAGTAACTTTGCATTTAGGCAGATATAGACATATTCAGATGCATAAAATGCTGTAAATCTAAAACTGACACAGGTAGGCAAACTACTCTTTGGTAAACATGTGGGACGTGCATCATCTAGGAAAACAGCACTGTACTAGTGCTAACAAGTAAAAATTGTTGGCATATGTGTTAGCCATTGAATTTCACATTTGTCTATATCTAAATAAAATTTATTGGTCAAATTATGCACTTACCTGGCAATCAGGTTGTAATGTATAAAAGTACAGAAAGACCACAGAGTTTGTTTCTCTTCTACCTGTATGTCACGTGACACTTCAGGACATGATTTAATGGCAATAGTGGTGTTAGGTCAATGGTTGGACTCAACTTCAGAGGGCTTTTCCAACCACAACAGTTCTGTGATTCCATGTATTTCCTGCTGTCTGCAGCTTTATGAATAAGAAAACAGGGGAACGCAGTCCCATTGAAACAGTTTCAATATGTACATACATTTTTCTATCATCATTTGATGCTTTTAGTGAGAAAGATGCTTTGCCCACCCAGGGCAACACTTCTGGGACACATGGCAAGAAGCCATTTGCCCCACTAGATTTAGTATTGCCTTGTCTTTGTGAGCACATTTCGTCACTCCAGTTACCTGTGTCAGATGAGATACCACATGCCTGAGTTCTGTGCAAATTGCTTCTCACAGCAGCCTACATACCATGCTCAAACATCACCTTCCCCAACCTCTCACTGTTCCTGTTCCTTTTCATTAAATCTAGTCAGCAATTCTCTCAAAAACTCTGTCTTGGTTGTCTCTCTTACAGCTAGCTGACTTCTTTCTGCCTCTTTCAACAAGTACAAGACATTATTCACTTATCTATGCTGCACACGTGAAACAGAAAAAAGTGAGAAGACTGCAGCACACTCCTATGCTATTATTTTGCTTTCCTTTAGCTACTCCATACTCTCTATTTCAGAGAAAGATTTGTTTCCCAAGTAATTACAAGTATCTCAACAGTTCTTATTTTGAAACTCACCAGTTACTTCCTCTGTTCCAAAGCCAGAGACAGATGGAGTTGTTTGGCCTCTGCAAACACAAAACTCTTTCTATACCATCTTGCCTCCTTTGGGCAGATTGAAGAGTCTACATCAGCTGTACAAAAATCTGTAGTGGGTTAGGAACTCCCCCCCCGCCCGCTGATGGTAAACTGATATCTACCAGACCAGCTCAGATGGCTTGGAAGTAAAATAAAACTATATTTACAGCAAAGCTAAATTTACAAGCATATATACACAATATATTTACATGTATTTACAATTATATACAATTAAGAAAATAATACAGAAATGCAAATTTCCCTCCCAGACAAAGAAAAGAAACCTAGAAGGGGTCCAATGCCACCCAGACAATAAATATTGTCTCTCCCAGACAATTAAAAAACAGAAAGGTTTACATGCTATACATTAGACTCTCAGAATCATAGAATGTCAGGGGCTGGAAAAGATCTCAAAAGATCATCTCGTCCAGCCCCTCTGCCAGAGCAGGATCACCTAGAGCAGATCACATTGGAACACACCCATATGGTTCTTGAATAGCTCCAGAGAGGGAGACTCCAAAACCTCCCTGGGCAGCTGGTTCCAGTGCTCTGTCACCCTCACAGGGAAAAAGTTCTCCCTCAAGTTCACATGGAACCTCCTATGCCTCAACTTCCACTCACTGCCCCTTGTTCTGTCACTGGGCATCACCAAGAAGAGGTTGGTTCCATCCTCCCAGCACTCACACCTTACATACTCATAAACATGAATGAGGTCACTTCTTAGTCGTCTCCTCTCCAAGTGAAAAAGCCCCAGTTCCCTCAGTCTCTCCTCATAAGGAAGATGTTCGGCTTCCTTAATCATTTTTGTGGTTCTACACTGGATTCTCTCAAGTAGCTCCCTGTCCTTCTTAAGCTGGGAGCCCCAGAACTGAACACAATACTCCAGATGAGACCTCACCAGGGTAGAGTAGAGGGGCAGGAGAACCTCCTTGGACCTACTAACCACATCCCTTCCAGTACACCTCAGAATGGCATTGGTCTTCCTGGCCACAAGAGCACACTGCTGGCTCATGATTATCCTTGCATCCATCAGGACTCCCAAGTCCTTCTCCCCTTTATTCCTCTCCAGTAGGTCAGTCCCCAACCTATACTGATCCATGGGATTGTTCTTTCCCAGGTGCACAACTCTACACTTGCCCCTGTTGAACTTCATTAAATGTCTGCCTGCCCAACTCTCCAGCCTGTCTGTGTCTCTCTGAATGGCAGCACAACTCTCCAGTGTAGCAGCCGCTCCACCCAGCTTGGTGTTGTTAGCAAATTCGGTGACAGTGCACTCCATGCCCTCATCCAGGTCGTTAATAACTATATCAAATAATACTAGTCCCAGTACTAACCCCTGAGGGACTCCACTAGTTACAGGCCTCCAGCTAGACTCTGTCCCATAACCACAACTCTCTAACTTCTTTCTCAATCCACCTCACTGCTCAATCACCCAGACCACACCTCCTCAGTTTAGCTATGAGGATGTGGGAGACTATGTCAAATGCTTTACTGAAATCAAGGTTAAGCACCTGGTTACACCCCCATAGAAGGTTGTCAGGTTGGTCAAACATGACTTTCCCTTTGTAAAACCATGCTGACTGCTCCCAACGACCTTCTTGTCCTTGATATGGCTAAGCACAGTGCTGAGGATAAGCTGCTCCATTACCCTTCCAGAGATGAAGGTGAAGCTGACTGGTCTATAGTCACCTGGGTCCACCTTCTTACCCTTTTTGAAGATTGGAGTGACATTTGCCCTCCTCCAATCCCCAGGCACCTCTCCTGTCCACCACGACTTACCAAAGATGATGGAGAGTGGTCTGGCAATGACCTCCACCAGCTCCTTCAGCACTCACACGTGCATGGCATCAGGACCCACGGACTTATGTATGTTCAGTTTACTTAACTGTTCCTTAACCCAGTCCTCACTAACCCAGTCCCCATCAATCAAGGAAGCCTCCTCCTTAACCTTGTCTTCCTCTGTGGCCTCAGGGGTGTGGGGCTCCTGAGTAAAAGCAGTGACAAAGAAAGCATTCAGCAAACTCAGCCTTATTTGCATCCTCCATCACCAAGGCACCCATTCCATTCAGCAGTGGGCCTATATTGCCTGTAGTCGTGGTTCTTCCTGCAATGTATTTGAAAAAGCCCTTTCTGTTGTCTTTGGCCTGACTTGCAAGATTGCATTCCAAGGAGGTCTTAGCCTTCCTAGTAGCCTCCCTACATCCTCTGGCAACTGTCTTACACTCCTCTCAGGTGGCCAGTGCCTCCTTCCACCATCTGTGGACTTTCTTCTTCCACTTGATTTTGTTCAGCAGCTCCCTACTTAACCATGCAGGTCTCCCCACTCCCCTTCTTGAAGCCAAGGTTAGAAGAGATTAGAGAGAGAAGTGAAGGGATCCAGTGCCAAAAGCAAAAAAGCCAAGAATTGTTTATACTTTGGATTTTCATACCTTTTAGCAAACCAGTGAATGATACGGACTTTATCATTATTTTCTTTTTACAGCCAATAGTCTAATTTACCTTATTAGAATATTCCAATGAGCCTTAGCACAAAACCCTACACATTGATACCCTACTCTTTTTCAAATGGAAGATAGCACTTGGTATTTTGAGCCATGTGTCTCTCCTTTTTTCTGGGGGTTGTCTAAGGTATATGTCCTGGCAGGGCAGAAATCCTGCCAAGACTGTTTTTGACCACTGCTCTCTCGTCCTCTCATATAAGGCTCCAGAAGTTGAGCTGATGAGCAGACTAAATGATGGGGATCGATCGGTTTCAGCAAAGCTGCCCTGAGGGCCAACTGCCAGCATCATGTGTCAAGTGTCTTGTGCAGCCTCTCCACATGCCAGTGTAGTCACAGGAGGCATGAAACTTTAAATTCATTGGCCAAAACAAATGATGCATGTAACTGTCAGATTGATTTTCAAAAGGTGTATTTAATGGGGGAACAATTTGAAAATGTGCCTTTCCCACCATGGCTCTCCAGCTGTGATGAGCCCCATTAGTGGACCTTTTTAGCTGGGCCCTCCCTGTAGAAAGTTCACAGTAGCCATGTTTGCAGCTTGCAGCAAACACGGTTCTCATCTTCTTCTCTCTACCTGTAATATATTTTGTATTTTTACCCTTGGGATCATATTTGTGCTTTTTGGAAGTGTCTTTGTACGGGAAACCTACTCAGGTATCAACGTGTTGTGAGTACATATATTAGAGTTAATGCTAAGGCTCCACAAGTGTAACTAGAATTCTCCTGTTTTCACATTCCTATTTTCCATGTTCTGGTTGTTTAAACTGCTTAATTCCATGTTTATAAATACCCTGTGTGCAACTGCTTACTGTTGACCAAAAATCCAAACCAATATTATGAGATTTTCACAAATATTTTATTAATAAGTAATATTTTATATGCATACACAAAATTAATATTCATAATTAATACTCTATATTAATTTTGTAGCAGTACATTACAGTTAATAAGATATAGTAAAAAATACTTTAATTTCTAACCTAAGGCTTTTTTTTTTAATCTCATTTTCATTACTCCAACACCTTTTTCTCCTAGAATCATAGAATCATAGAATAGTAAGGTTGGAAGGGACCTCAAGGATCATCTAGTTCCAACCCCCTGCCATAGGCAGGGACACCTCCCACTAGTACAGGTTACTCAAGGCCTCATCCAATCTGGCCTTGAACACATCCAGGGAGGGAGCATCCACAACCTCCCTGGGCAACCTGTTCCAGTATCTCACCACCCTCACTGTAAAGAACTTCCTCCTAACATCTAGTCTAAATCTCCCCTCTGCCAGTTTAAGCCCAATCCTCATTCCTGAGCCTTCCTGATCAAGTAGTCTTGTGTCTGTACTTGGGATGGAGCAAATAACAGGACTCGCTTACTCTCTCTCTATTCTTCACGGATGTGACTTTTCATCACCTGAAATTATGCTGTGAGAAACTAACAAAAAACAAGAAAAATTATTTCATGGGCCCATCTAATTATAAAATGGGGGAGGGGACATTTTCTCTTGGCCTTAGTAAACATGAGTATATAACCACTGCAATTCTTGATTTTCATTTAGCATAACCACAGATACATAGTCTTACTTGCATAAAAGCTATGCAACTATGCATACATACTCTTCCAAGTATCCTCTACAATAGGGTACAGCTACCATTAAAGCCAAGCGTCATAAATTCATCTTAAAATTTCTTCTTGTTCAAACTCTCAAAACAATAACAACAGAAAACCAACCAAACATTGGCATTTTCGAATCCTTACGCAGTTTTCATTTGGAATTCCACTACTACAACTCATAATGGCTCAAGAGAAACAACAAAACCCAGTTTTATTCACATAATTTAAACCCAACTAGGATATCATAGAGCTTTCCCAAGCTTCACAGGGGCCTGCACTGCTCTCTGTGACTACTGAGCATTATTAATTTACCAAACTTGAACTTTCTTTTTACTTGAATATCTGATGATTAATTGTTCAATATACTGATTAAAGTCTTGCTCTTCCATGTCTGTGCAAGCCTGGGAAACCAATATACACAATTCCAAGCTTTACTTCTCCATCCTATTGCCAGAGAAGGTTCAAAGCCTGTCTCAGATGAATAATTGTGGCAATAACTGAAATGAGATGTCTTGTTCTTATCACTGAACTGCTACCACAGAAAATAAGAAACCTTGGGAAAACAGATGTCAGAAATGTCTATCTGATGCAAAAATCAAAATTCCTTTAAGGTTTTAAGCAAGTGACAGCAACTCAAAAAATGTATGCAATTTTTCAGTACCATACTGCTTAAAGAAACAGGATTTAAAATGCATGACTAATCTGGCCCACACAAATCTCTCTTTTGAATCTGTGTATGTAAATATTTGCAGAATTATCATTTATATAACTAATTCTGCCACCCTTAGTTACATTATTTATACTATATATGATACAGATAATATAGAAATGCTAGTAGTGATCAATTTTTACAACAAGCTTTTCTCAGTGAATAAACAAATGACAAGCAGGGTGCAAGGAGAAATTCAGAATGAGGCACCACCACTCCTTCCATCTGAATGCATCAAAGGTGTACAGTTGATACCATGAGTGTTTTCAGAGCAAGGCAACCCCTGTCAGCTTTTCCTCAACAGCACCCTCTAACAGAGCTGGCAACATGTTGCTACCACCAAAATGCTTTCAGAAGACCCACCACAGAAATATGCCTTCCCTCTCTTTCCCAGCTAGGTCCGTGACTGAAAATTTTTTTGTGCCACACACACCTCCAAGCTGAGGAGGCAGGCTCAGTATGAGGAGTTGTCTTTCGTGCAGGAAAGATCCATAACTAAAAAGTTCACCCTTATTTTAAAAAAGAGGTGACAGAGGAGATAATTAAGAAGTGAGCAGCAGGAATGCTCCTGCACACAACTGTTATGCCTCATGTTAAGTTTTCAGAGAAAATGCTACATGACAGTCCGCCACAATTTAAACAGCTCTTCCTGCCTGGTTAATTTGTTTGCAGCTCCCTGCAGCTGTAATACCCTATATGCAGGTTCTCTGAACATGTAGTTTCCAGTTCACTCTTCAAAGAGTAGTTTTACAGCCTTCTGAAGAAATGCCTTCACTGGAGGTAGGTTTCAGGGCCTTTTATGCTACTTCATTTGCTTTATTCAGTATAAGGGCAAGAGAATCCTGGATAGATGACTCCCTTCAGCTTTCTTGAGACATCAGTGCTTTGATCAGAAATATACTGAAATTAGTAGGAGTCTCTTCAGTCATTTTAAATAAGCATTAGGCAAAGTTTAGAAGGAAGAATATGAAATGAACACTAGTTATCTGTTTTCATTAAAACATTTTCATTAGACCTTATCATTTTTTTTTCCTCTGGGAGAAAACTATTGCAACAGCTTTAATGAGCATCTTGGCAGAAGAAATAATTTACATGAGAGGACAAATTAATATCCAAACAATAAACTCTCCGTGCTCTGGAGTCATCTCTTCACAACTGAGCCCTATATGCATAATGTTCTACTGCTGAGTGGATGACTTTGAATAATCACAAGTGACCTGAAAGAACAGCAATGTAACATTGAAAACTGCATCTCTGCCATTGTGTCACTGTCTCCCACAGGGACTAGAATTCATTGTTCCACACTGTAAAATATTGCTCATGTAGATAATAATTTTATCTTGTCTAACTTTAAAGTTCACATTCATAGGCTTTTTTGATTAATGAAATAGCTTTGACAGCCAGAAGCTTCTTCCCAATATTAGAGAGAAAGCGAGTGGGTGCCAATTTACAATTATTCAAACTAGTGATCTCCCGTGTCTCTGACTGCTATTATTCCTTTGCCTGTGACCCAACCACTTAATGAAGTGAAATTAATTTACAGTAATAGAAAATTCTCAGAACTACATGAAAGCACAAGCTTTAATATTGGAGAACAAATGGCCTTTTCATGCAAGGCTGACCACAAGCATTGTAAAGAAATTTGAAAGGACTTTATACCTTTTTAAGTAGGCATAGTATTAGCCAAAACAATGCACTACAGTCAATGTGATAAATCATTAAACGCCTCTTTGAAACAGAAAGCACCAACACAATTTTCTCTTTTTGTCACACAGCAGATTTGTCTCATTTGCATACAAATGTATGACACACGTATTTTGTAAAGGTAAAACCAAGATCTCATCATCCTTCAAATCCATTCAAAAACACCCATCATATACCCATGACAGACTGTCAACAGAAAACTAGTAACAGGGATGTTGACACTCATTTTGCTTAGTCATCCTTTGCAAATATATAAATCAGCATGCATTAGAATTGAAATAAATATGGTTTTCTCTTAAAGGGCAAAATGCTTCTCATTTTTCTCCAAATATATTCATTATATTCAAAATTCTATAAAAGGCTGGAATTGAAACTCAAATCCCTCACACTACTTCCTTTTCTTTAGAAAAAGCAGTAGTTTCCTAAATTTTGTTTTACCATCCCTTCTTCAACTCTGCCTTAAGGGAAAAAAGGAAAAAAAAAAAAAAAAAAAAAAAAAAAAAGAGAAGAAATAGAGAGGGAGAGAGATGAGCAAGAGTCACAAGATCTGGGACTATTTTTTCTTCAATATGAAATTCTTTATTTGAAGCATTAAATATGTCTAACTATTTTCTAACTAATTCCAACATTTGTTTTGTTCTCCCTCATACATTCTGCATTTTCATACTAACTTGTAAAGTCTTTCTAGATCCCCTGGAGGAAAAGTATAGTTTCCAGTGGAGCAGTAACATAAATGCCTTCAGTACGCGTGGTTGCTATAGAAGGGTAGAACCTACCACATGGCACTCATACATATATAGTCACACTGTACACATATGGTAGTGATATACAAGCAACAAGTTGAGAATATCCTTTGATGTTTCGCATCACCTTCTCCCCAAAACCAAATTAAGGCAATCTGAAATTTCTGATGCTTTGTCATAGCTCTTCCTGCTTCATTTTTCCCTTCTTCCAGACAGGAGTTGGGAAACGAGGGTACAAGAAGAGGTTGTGGCAACACGCCTGCTTCAAGTCAAGCCTTTCCTGTTTTGCTCAGGTTATCTCCAACTGTGGTCTACCTATCACTAAATGTCTTGCCTTTACTACACTAATGTTGGAAAACAATTTGTTCTCCGTTACTAGTGAAAACCTGGATCAATTGCTAACACTTGATGGATTCGTGGAATCCAGATTTACTTCCTACCAGACTTAGAGGTCCTTATGAAATGTCTGGGTTACTACCCAAGGCATTACTAGCTGATGTAACAGGTTTGAGCATTAAATATAGTTTTATCTATCTTTATCCTTACTTGCATACTTCTGCTAAGGCACATATGCAATCTAAATCAATGAAACAATCTGTTTATTTTGCCACAGAAGATGTCTGTTCAATACACATGCAAATTACATAGGACAATCAACGCAGCAGAAAGGTAACCATTTGCCAATGTAAATCCGAGTCTTTTTCAGGTCCTTCAGCAATCTGATTCTGACAGACAGATACAGTGAGGTATGAGATGAAAAGTCTTTACAAGATGATAAGTGATTTATGTCTAAGAATAGTTCAATGAACTCTCCTTCCTCCTGTATTCATTTGCTTGCTTAAATAAAATGGAAATCTCCTCAGTCTACTTGATATTGCAGATCCATTATTTCAAAAACTTGTTTTAAAAGCTACTACTTCATTTAATCTCTCATAGTGCATCTAAAGCTTCTGTAGCTCAAATACAGTATACACACATTAAAGCTGAACTGGTCATGCTGGTTTGGCAATGTGTTCAAAGCAAACTTTCTTCACAAATCCTAACAGATAAAAATAAAGAATCTTCATCTACCAGGGCACAGCAGCTCAGAAAATGTATAGAATAAAAAAATATTTTGGTATTATGAATAAGTAACAGAAGAGAGATCAGAATCTTAAATGAGTTAAGCACTGGGGTAGTTCAAACTAATTAATTTCTTAACAAATCTCAAAAAAACATGAAAATTCAAAGTATTAATAGTTCTAAAACACCCAAAACAAACGTACAAAATGAAAATAAACAAAACCCAAACTCCTAGAGCTGACATAGAGAGTTATATACCGTGGACCCTGATGTTCCCAGACTCACAGAACGTTAGGAACCTCAGGAGAGTATCAGGTCCAACCCTTCTGCCAAAGTAGGACCAGCTAGAGTAGGCCACAGTGGAACCTAACCAGGCAGGGTTTTAAAGTGTCTGGAGAAGGAGATGCCACAAACTCTCTGGACAATAAAATTATTTCTCTATAACTGATCAAATAATAATTAGATATTTATCTGTATTTGGAGGTTTTCTGTTTGTTTTCTTTCTTCCCTTTAAGAAACTCACTTATAAGATTCAGTGGTATTTTACTCAGTATGAATAAAATTCACTGGTATGAATTCTTCAAGTAATTATAGTTAGTGACTAATCCAACTTAGTACTGTACAATGTTTGATTTTTTAATAGTTATTTTATATGGATTTAGGAGAGCAAACAGTGGACAGATTAGAGAGTGGTTAACTCCCCTTGCCCTATCATTATGCAAATTCAGATAGAAAGCATGGAATAAGTTAGCCTCAATAACCAAATAAGCTTAATTACTTGTGGTAGCTCTTCATATTACATGTTGTGACGTTATAAACTACTGAAGTAAACTGAGAAGTAGTTCAATCAGTGCAGCCTTTAGCATTTGCCTGTCCAGCAAAAGGATGTCAATGGATTCAGACCCATCATGGTATACTCTTGGCGCAGCATTTGCTAAGACACTTCTGTTTGTACTTAGAAGAAACTTGAGGTTTGCTCACCAGAACAATCCACATGACACATGGGTGACACACAAAGGCTGCATTTTACAGGGAAAGAATTCAGTTGAACTACTACACTTCTGAGTAAAACATAAATTTCACGTTCAAAAATGTGCTTAAAATTACTAATTGGAGACTGAAGCTCTATTTTGAAGGAAAAAAGTCTAACTAGTACTAAGAATTTACCTCTTACATAGAGTGTTACAGAATTAATCTTTCTCTCATAAAAAAAATTCAAAACCAGACCTATAGAATTAGTAAATTAAAATATTTTTATGTAGATGTTTGTCTATTAAAGCAAAGTATATTCTTATAAAAATAAGTAAGTGTCCTGAGATTAATA
The DNA here is from genome assembly GCA_013396675.1 of Eubucco bourcierii. Lineage (NCBI taxonomy): Eukaryota > Metazoa > Chordata > Aves > Piciformes > Ramphastidae > Eubucco > Eubucco bourcierii. The sequence continues at coordinate 13,198 of VWZE01005375.1, read as the reverse complement.
CATACTATTTTAGAACTCCATGTCTTTCCCAAAAATTAATTTTTAACCTTTAGTAGGTGAGTCAATATCACCTTAGGTCATAAAGATGCTGTATTTGTAAAATATATTCTTTTTAATGGTTCAAGAAGTATCAGGGTAAAACTCAGAAAAGCACACAAGATGCATATTTTGGCATACAAAATTATCACTATAAATGTAAATACAGAAATTTGAAATCAAACTTGCTATTGAAAAAACCTTTGGCTTTAGCAACTGCTACAGTCTGGAAAACTGTATATGTAAAAGTTAAAAATGCATTTCCTGTTATGATTTGCCTTATAAATTCTTCATATAGTTGTTCCTCAGCATGATGTGGGCATCATCCAACACAAAGAAACTGACCATCTTAGAGCATCTGAAGGCTGATCAGAAGAGTCACAAGACAGAGAAGGTTGGAAGGCCAAAGAAGAACAAAAAACCTCTCTGAGCAGCATGCTCACTACAACAAAAATCAAGACCGGACTGAAGAAAAAAATAAACCTGACTCATGAAATTACGTGAAGTTCAATTGCATGTGGACCCAGATCATCTGCAGGCAGTTGCACCTGATTTCGAACAGGTAAAGTGTAACAAATTTAGAAACACATTTTAATTTTTGGGGGGCTTACTGGTTTATATTTATTAGGAAGCACTTCCTGAACATCATTAAAGTCTGTAATTTGGTAAACTCTGGGTCTATGACTTAACTAGAGGGAAATTGATGTTAATTTCAGATCCTGCATAAGGAAAGTGAGCGTCAGGATACAAACTTTTTAAGTGACAAGCATAGATAAATTCTTCCTCTGAACCCTACAACCTTGAACATCCAGAGGTTGAGTGACCAGCAAAATTGTAGATGACACCAAGCTGGGGGCTGATGTTGCTGGGTTGGAGGGCAGAAGGGCTCTGCAGCAGGACCTCAACTGCCTGGACAGATGGGCAGAGTCCAAGAGGATGGCATTCAATAAATCCAAGTGCCAGGTGCTGCACTTTGGCCACAACAACCCCATGCAGAGCTATAGGCTGGGGTCGGAGTGGCTGGAGAGCAGTCAAACAAAAAGGGATCTGGGGGTGCTGATTGACATCCACCTGAACATGAGCCAGCAGTGTGCCCAGGTGGCCAAGAAGGCCAATGGCATCCTGGCCTGCATCAGAAATAGTGTGGCCAGCAGGAGCAGGGAGGTCATTCTCCGCCTGTACCCTGCACTGGTTAGGCCACACCTTGAGTACTGTGTCCAGTTCTGGGTCCCTCAATTTAAGAAGGACATTGAGGTGCTTGAGTGTGTCCAGAGAAGGGCAACGAGGCTGGCGAGAGGCCTCGAGCACAAGCCCTATGAAGAGAGGCTGAGGGAGCTGGGATTGTTTAGCCTGGAGAAGAGGAGGCTCAGGGGAGACCTTCTTGCTGTCTACAACTACCTGAAGGGTGGTTGTAGCCAGGGGGAGGTTGCTTTCTTCTCTCAGGCAACCAGCACCAGAACAAGAGGACACAGTCTCAAACTGCACCAGGGGAAGTTTAGGCTGGAGGTGAGGAGAAAGTTCTTGACTGAGAGAGTCATTGGCTACTGGAATGGGCTGCCCAGGGAGGTGGTGGAGTCACCGTCCCTGGAGGTGTTCAAGGTGGCTTTGGATGTGGCACTTGGTGCCATGGTCTAGTCTTGAGGTCTGTGGTAACAGTTTGGACTTGATGATCTTTGAGGTCTCTTCCAACCCTGGTGATACTGTGATACTGTGAATACCACCTAAACCGGTCAAGACCATCATGGCACAAACTAAGGTTTAAAAGCATGAAAATACTGGTGGAATTGGTGTAAACTTAACTGGTGCAAAATTAAATTTCTCTACCTTGTTTTCATGAAGGATGTCTCTCCAGAGCCTCAGAGTAATGAACAGAAAGACAACTCCATCTTTCACTGTAGCTCTGAGAACTACTAGCTTTGACCTGTTGCTCTACATTTCTTGAGTTAGAACTTTCATCCTGCACCTAAAGCACATCCTTAAACACATCTTGTTCAAATCCATCATATGTCATAAAATATATCACTTTCAGCAAAGCAACCAACTCAAATTCATCGCATTTGCAACAATCAGTAACAAAAAGTGCAAAAGCCCATTAAGGGATGGAAGTAGTTTTTCCTAAACCCTTTTCTTCCCCCCCTTCAAAAATTCTACCCAATTGCTGTACTTCATTTTGGAAGAAAGTTAAATTATGGAACAGACTTTCAGAATGAACCCTTCTTGTGAGCTTCCTCAGCTACAAAGTTTGTATTAAGAAACTAATTTGGAATATTTTTTTTTCAGTGGGATTTGGATGCTTTCTGCTCTGGATGTTCCAGTAGTAGTTACTTTAAGAGCATCCATTTAAAGCTACATATGTGCAAAAAGTTTTTTAGACGGATGAAAGACGACATGAGTAATGGAAGGTCTTTTGGAAGTCTAACACATCTGAAATGTATGTACTCCATTACACTGCTAAAATATCATTCTCATGAAAATGTTGCTCATAAAGATCACATGAAATGAAGGTTTCATACAAAAATCAAGAACACATGAAAAATGTTCTGGATGTGGATTGATACATACTGAAATATAATCTGAACAAGCTGTTCTCTGCCAAAAGGAATGAGAGAATTTACTCATGGTGGGAAATGAAAATGAAACGTGTATTCCCCTGAAGACTTGGCAGCACATATCCATGGTCAATTCACACTTGACTGACTCCAGAGCTGATCCAAACCCCACATTCCCTCCAGCACTTGCCAATGTCCTTAAAAGAAAAATTATGTGTCCCACAACTAATATATATAGAAGGTAATGCCCAATACCTAAAAGTGACCGGATGGATAGGAAATTTGGATACAGTACATAATGGCAGAAGTCATTAGGATCACTAGCAGCTGAAGTTCAAAAAAAATCTGAGAGCAAACAAACAAACAAACAAAAAAAATCCCAAACAGTGCTGATAAAATTCTTCTGTTTGCATGCATCATCTGGAAGAGCACAAAAATTATATGCCTCTTTCAGTAAGCACTTAGATATTGTGGTCTGTGGTTGAGTACCATTTGAATAGGTCTATGTATGTTTATGTCTTGTAAAAGTTTTAATATTTACCACCTACATACATCCTGCTCTGATACTGATGCATTACTGCCATTACAAGACCACCAAAAACTTGGTGCTTGATTGCTCAGAATCCTAAAATGAATAGAGATATTATCTGTTTACATATGTTAATGTGTCTGCCAACATAGATATTTTCTTACTCTCTGAAAGCTTTGCTAGAGAGTAACACAGAATTTACACTGAACACTGCACCTTCAAAAGAGAAAAATATGTTTTAAATTACATTCTAATATTATTAAGTAATTTTTTTTTTCAGTGTTCTCTAAAGATTCTTTGTTTCCTCTGTTATTTGATTATCCCAAATTCTGGTTTTTACTCCATTATATCACTTTAACAAATTACCAACCAAACACACACACACACACTGTAGGGTAATATTTGGAAGCCTGTATTTGTTGCAGAAATGAACAGCAACAATCTGGTGTTTCTATTAAACAGTGTTGTATATAAAGTGCTCTGTTTAACATTTCAGAGCTCTATTACTTTCTGTTAATTGGTGTGGCAGAAGGAGACTTTCTTCTTTCTCTTTATAAGGTGTAGGGAAAGATAAACAAACCTCAAAATGAAAAGCTGTTTCTGCAGCAAAGACTCTTACTTCATTTAGAGAGAAAAGAAAAAAGGTGCTAAGGATATAATAGCATGTCATATTATCAAAGAAAGGAGGGGGAGAAAACCCTCAAGTTTGACATGAGAAAATTGAAACAATCAACATTATCCCATAAACAATAGAAGGTGAGCATTTATTAATTTACTAAATTGTAAAGTGGTTCTTTGTTGTATGATGTTAAGATTTTATTACGAAAGTGGGAGTCCTTGCTCTTCAAATCTTTCCATGTATCATTAACAAGGAAATCCTGTGGCAGTTTTGTCAAAAAGCCCTTCTAAGAAATTAATGTCTCACAGAACACAATTTTCATTCGGATAAAAAAAGGAAGAACAAATAAATTATATGAATATACTTTATGTCTTCAATGTTTTGACAAAATGTGACTTCATATCGATTATGAAAATAGGCTCAGAAAAGTAACATGATAAAATTTCTGTACTGTATGAAGACTTCCTCACATTTGACTCAGGATCAAATTTTGTCTAGGTTAATAATAAGCATTTATCATACAGTTGATAATTATGAGATCTTGGCTGGTTGAAATTGTATAAAGTTAGTTTCTGAAGATAAATGGCTACATTCTAAAACATTCGTAAGTCACATACAAAGAAAAGCCAAGCGGTGTTGGGGTATGACAGCTTCTTGACAGGACTAGATGGGACCTCTGGATTATCTCTTTTACAGAATCATCTATAATCTTTGTCTAACATTTTCTGTGGCTCTCCAGCACTGTATCTCAGTGCTCTGGTAGTTGGGATCACTTCAGCTTGTAAATACAGATAGACCAAATTCACTGAATTCAAAAGGCAAAATGTTAATTTAAATTGTGTCTAACACTACCTCTTCTAGTTGTTCCACTCTGTCCAGTCAATGCCAAGGAAGTAAAATGTAATGTCCAAAACTGAATAACCTTCTAGCTCTATTGCATAGTGTTGCTGGAGGTCTCCTTTCATTAATATCATAGTACGAGGAATACTAAACTCTACTGTTGATGGCAGAGTGTCCTGCCAGGGCAAAACAAGGCCCAGATTTGTCTGCAACACAAGTGCCCTGTTTGATTAGCTAGGTTTCAATCTTCTCTCCTGCCAGTGGTCTGTTTTGCCTCAAGGAGGATTGAAGGGGTCTGCTCTGGGAGGACCTGATTTCACTTCCTTTCAGCCTCTGCTTCTTCACCTGCTGCTGGTTCCGAGTTGTAGACTGGCTACCCGAGGACACATAGCTCCCACCTTTTACTTTCAGTTTCGGCAGCATACTTGGCTCCTGTTGCCCTCTTTGCCTTGTGGTTGCACTGAGAACAGAATTTGAGATTATAATTTGTTAAATTATTACCTCAAGGCAGCATCTTGGACTGATCAGATATTACTCTGTGAGTAAATTTGGCTATTAAATTAATTGGAGTCTCTGTTTTTCCCGCCATCAGCCCTGTTCGAGGGCAAGGGGTATCCATCTTGTGGCTGGCAGTGGCAGTTGCTGCTCTTCACCCTCCGATCTGAGTTGTGAGTAGGATACAGATATTTATATTTCTTTATCCCTTCCCTAAATTGCTTTCTAAAAATCCCTGTTGTACATTTTGTGTAAATAATTCCCGACTGGGTATTTGAACTTTTAATAAGTTGTAAATAGTTTATTGTTCTGGGGTGTTTGTTTGTTTATTTGGTGTGGGAATTTGTGTTAATAAAGTTGGGTATTTTCCTATTTCCGTATATTAAATTTGAATACTCATAACAGAGTATTTCTCAAAACAAGTGCAAGTCACTGGATAGAAGTTTATGCTCTTGGGTGACACAGCTTCCAAACTCCTGTATTGTTCTTTCATGGAGATCACCACTTTCTTGATAGAAATATAGAGCTTTGTGGGCATCTTGAAATCATTCTACACTTCTGCAAATGTGTTATGGAAGTTCAGAGCAGTAACAGTACAGCCAAGGTCACAGGCACAACCAGGGGACATGGTGTACCTTTCCAAGGTCAGAGATAATCAGTGTGGGACATATGAGGAATAACAGATCTACTAATGCAGTGGTTTGGGGGATTTAAGTTTCTTTTGTCTTTAAAAAAACAAAGCAAAAAAAATTATTGTTTTCCTAACTTGTTGGCCACTTCACCCAAAAAGCCCTAAAAATAATTACCTCAAAGTGCCTATTTCTGACATACAAACATTTGCTTTAAAAAACAAACTACATTTAGTCTGAACGGTTGTGTGAATGTTTTTTTAACTGGCCAGTTCTTCAGCTCACAGAAAAGAGTGCCCTTTCACTCAAACAACATTCAGGAATTTTTCAAAAGACTAGTCAGGAAATTATCACTAGTAACTCATAGTATTAAGCTTCTTGTAAAGTCAATGACATTTTCTTACAGTGAAACTAGCTTCTGAGTGCATTTCATGTGGTCCTATTTGGTATTTAAGATGGTATGGTTCCAAAACTTTGGTTTTCATAAGCAATTTTCACGAAACTATCATTACTGTCAAGCTGAATACCCCAGGCCATTAGGTGGCTAAGCCTTACAGAGATTTGTACTACACTCAGCATCACTTAATGACTTTCCATTTAGGTAATAAAGCTAAATGTGGTAACAAGCAACATCTTGTTTTCAATAACAATTTTTTTCCAGCATGAGGAACATAGAAGTCTTTCCTTCTTGTGCACTTCTAAGAGACTTAACTCAGATAATTTTAGGTATGTAAAATTAGATGCTTAATCTAAGCAGCTCTGTAGAAAGCAAATTCAATAGAAATATATATACAGCTCTGAAGTAATTTATCCTATTCGATAGGTCCAATGAATCACCCTTTGAAGGTATCTGTCTTTGATTAGAGAAGAAATCTAGACGATAATCTTAGAGAAGGCCACACTACTATAGATTTTGCCTTGTTTGTCCAGTCCTCCTTTATTATAGCTCTGAGATGCTCCAGCCAAGATTGGTGAACCAGTAAGCCACAACCACTCCAACAACTAACTGTTGGAGCAGTACAGGGAGTTCAGGTCCTCAGACACAGTTGGTGTGGAAAACAGACTGCCCACAGCAGCAAAGTGACAGTGATGCCAAAGCCTGATTTGCTTACATCAAATCTACCTTTCTTAGTCATTGTATGCACAGAGGCGTGATGGAGGACTTGGAGGGAATGTGCTGATCTTGGAAACAGGAGCTGACAGTATCTCTTGCAGTTATTCTGCAATATTGTAAGCAGCATGGCTTCACCAAGGGCAGATCTTGCCTGACAAATTTATTGGCTTTTTATGAAGAAGTCACAGCGACAGTGGACAAGGGAAGGGCAGCTGATGTCATCTGCCTGGACCTGAGTAAGGCATTTGACTCTGTCCCACACGACATCCTGGTCACCAAACTGGAAAAACACGGACTTGATGGATGGACCACTCGCTGGATAAGGAATTGGCTGGATGGTCGAACCCAGAGAGTGGCGATCAACGGCACAATGTCCACCTGGAGACCAGTGACAAGTGGTGTCCCTCAGGGGTCAGTGCTGGGACCAGTGCTGTTTAACATCTTTGTCAGTGACATGGACAGAGGAATGGAGTGCACCCTCAGCAAGTTTGCAGATGACACCAAGCTGTGTGGCACAGTCGACTTGCTAGAGGGCAGGGATGCCATCCAGAGGGACCTGGACAGGCTGGAGAGGTGGGCCCAGGCCAACCTGATGAAATTCAATAAGGCCAAGTGTAAGGTCCTGCACCTGGGTAGGCACAATCCCAAGCACAAATACAGGCTGGGTGGTGAATGGCTGGAGAGCAGCCCTGAGGAAAAGGACCTTGGAGTCTGGGTTGATGAAAAGCTCAACATGAGCCTGCAGTGTGCACATGCAGCCCAGACAGCCAACCGAGTCCTAGGCTGCATCAAGAGAAGCGTGGCCAGCAGGGCAAGGGAGGTGATTCTGCCCCTTTACTCTGCTCTCGTCAGACCCCACCTGGAGTACTGTGTGCAGTTCTGGAACCCTCAGCACAGGAAGGACATGGAAGTGTTGGAGCGGGTCCAGAGGAGGGCCACAAAGATGATCAGAGGGCTGCAGCAGCTCTCCTATGGGGACAGGCTGAGAGAGTTGGGGCTCTTCAGCCTGGAGAAGAGAAGGCTTCGAGGGGACCTGATAGTAGCCTTCCAGTATCTGAAGGGGGCCTACAGGAAGGCTGGGGAAGGATTATTTACAAGGTCCTGCAATGACAGGACAAGGGGCAATGGGTTTAAACTGGCAGAGGGGAGATTTAGACTAGATGTTAGGAGGAAGTTCTTTCCAGTGAGGGTGGTGAGGCACTGGAACAGGTTGCCCAGGGAGGTTGTGGATGCTCCCTCCCTGGATGTGTTCAAGGCCAGATTGGATGAGGCCTTGAGTAACCTGTACTAGTGGGAGGTGTCCCTGCCTATGGCAGGGGGTTGGAACTAGATGATCCTTGAGGTCCCTTCCAACCTTACCATTCTATGATTCTATGATTCTGATGGCAGTAGAAGTAATAAAGCATAGTTCTCCAAAAGTCTTTACGTTATGGCCCATTTCCCTTCTTTGACTTTCAATGGCAGGACCTCTGACTGCATCCCAGACCCTACGTTACAGACCCAGTAAATATCAAGGGAGTAGCGTTAACAGAAGCAAAATCCAGAGACTTCCTAGAGAGACTTGTAATGATCTCTGAAAATTAGCAACAAAAAGTGAAGACTATTTAGAACAGATACTTGTATGCCTTTGAAATACACAGCTGAAAAACCTTCAGACTCAGAGAGAGTTGATTGTTGAAGTGTCATAGGCTTAGGACTAATTGTCCCACCATAGAGATTAAATCCTCCAGAGAGCAGAAAGTCTTAAGGGAGGTTTCAGAGAATATTTCAGTTTGTTATTCTATTTCTTTTTGCTATATCTCCTATGTAAGGAGCAGAGTGTCCAGGTGGCTCTCTCTTCTCCCTGCTCTGAGCACGCAGCTGCTGCTAACACTTTGGTTTGTATGGGAGTGAGGCCTGCCTGGCAAGCTACTTCTTGCTGTGCAGCTGATGCCTGCTCTAAGTCGATCTTGGTGAGGGGACAGTGAGGCCTAATACAGCCCTACTGGGCCTAGTCGGGGGCATGGCAGGGGAGCTTGGCTGGTTGAGATCTGGTTTGGAGCCCAGCTGAAGAGCTGGGCCAAAGCAGATTTCTGAGTGTGTATATATCCTTTATGCCTCTATATCTCTTGCATTTTAGTTTACTTTTGTAAACAGTATTTCTATTTAACTTCAAATTTTGTGCAAGTGTTTTGGTTTTCACTCCTCTGGGGTAAAATACCTTCTGTCCCAGCCCAACCCAGGATATGGAGATATTAAAAAACCAAACAAACAAACCAACCAACCAAACAACAACAACAACAAAACCCCCCAAAAAAACCAAAACCAACACCCCAAAGCTGTCCATTTTGTGATTTTGGATTGCACACCTTTTCCTTACACAGTGTTTTCATGTGTGTGAATCACTCTCAAAAACAGAACCACAGTATGAGTCATACAACGGAAATCTCAGTGTAATTAATTTCTTGTGACCGTCTACACTGTAAAGCACACTGAGGAAATTTATTCCTGCCTGCTTGAAGCACACCAGCACTGCTAGCTCTGTCTGCAATCCAGCAAGTTTCTTAATTAATCATGAGTAAGTTATATCCCAGTCCTGTTTCTGAAAATGTGTCTCTCTTCATTTTCAGCTAATTGTACACTTAGGTACTATCACTGAACCAGAATTTGCATGTTGATTGAAATTCCTGATTTTATGTATTCACATTTTAGCATAGCAGAGAATAGAAAAAAATATATATATACAACCTGGAAATGTGAATTATAAGCATTTTGAAACATAAATGACTTGTTAGATACTGGTTTGAATTTAAAAGCATCGCATGACACAGAAGCCAGGGATGTCTCTCCTACCTCAGTATGGGGCTCCCAGCCCCACGCAGAGGGGGGAGGTCTTAGGTGAGGCCTGGAGAGCAAAAAGTCTGTGGGCACCGAGATGTGCTTGTCCCATAAACAACAGAGGAGAGCTTTTAATTCTTAATAGTAAACATTTGAGATGCTTACATAATAAAACAAGATGCCAGGGGAGGTTTAGATTGGACGTTAGGAAAACTTTCTCTCCTAAATGAGTAGTCTGTCACTGCAACAGGCTGCCTGGGAAGGCGGTGGAGTCACCATCCCTTAAGAGTGTATGAGAAACACATGGACATGTCACTCTGCAACATAGTTTAATGGCCAGGGTCAAGTTAGGTTGATGGTTCAACTTGATATTAAGGTCTTTTACAACTGGAACAGTTTTATGATTCTAATATTATATAATTCAAAGGCCCTATACTTGAAGATTTAAAAAAAATACACAACCATAAAACAAATGCAACAGTTTAGAGGAAAAGAAATAAATAATATTATTGTAAATAAGGCAAAAATATATTAATCTCAATTAGGGAATAAAGATATTAGTGTTACCTTAAAAAGATAACGTTTCTAACATCAAAATTCTACAACAAGGGGCAGCATAAGTAGTATAAAGGAAACTGTGAAACTTTGTTTCTTTTTTGTCACTCAAGATCAACATGTCTTTCCCTTCCACATTATAACCTTTCTGTTTTCCTTTCCTTGACCATCTTTGCCAAGACAGAAGGACTTCAAAATAAATGCTTCAAAGGTCTGTTTGGATAAGAGTGTTATTTGTTTATCCTATTACACAACAAAGTGAATAATACACATAGATAATGGTGTTATTAAGATTTAAAGTCTATCTTGTAATACAACATCATGGAATCCTCAAAAGAAAAGATCATTTTGTAAAACTGGATTAAAAATCCTATATGGCAGTGCCATACTCTCTCACCATTAACAGTTTGCTTCCAGTATCTCTTTCTACCAGTAAGAAAATAGGTATTTGAGGATTTCATAACCTGTGTGCTACAACTTTGAGAAGGTGAGCACCTTTGATTATGGGTCATGATATATCTTTAAGACTTTTTTTTTTCCATGCAATATGTCTGAAAATTAAAAAAAATTAATTAAAAAAACCTAAACAATGGATGGAGGTAAAGCTTCAGCACAGTTCTGTCTTTGACTAAGCTACAACTAGTTCATAAATTGAAAACAATATATATAAAAGTCCACCAAGTAGCTTACAACCAAACTTTGGAAAGTGAAATAAACTCCTTCCATTCCTGTCCTGTTTGTGCTGAGCTTAACCACATTACAATACTGGAGCACTAACTGCACTAGGAAAAGAAGGAGGTATTATAATAAATATATTTTATATATGTTCATTGTAGTGAACTGTAACAGCTTTTGGTGACACCCGAGAGTCTTTTGTTCAAATTCTGCCAGTGAATGGATTTTTGGTACAATCTTTCAGCCTGAGAAAAACAAGTGGTTGGTTGGTTTGTTAGGGTTTTTTTTTCCCCCCACAGCTGAGAACTTCTGATAGAAGTGCAAAGCATCACTTTACCAAAGCACAGCTTCCCTAGGAGGGCTTCAGAAGGCTTAGTGACTCAGATTTGACACTGCAGCAAGCTGAGTATTTTGAGGCTTAATACAGTTTCAGTAGATACTGTAAGAGCATTTGGAGAACACTTTGCATTGAGTTTCACATATATCATTCCGCCCTTGAAATTCTGGAGTGGGTGATAATTGTTAGAAATGTTCTGCAGCAGAACTTTAGAACTTAACATAAACTTCATAACCACAGCAATTCAAGAGGCTGAAAACTAAAAAAGTGTTAACTGAAGACATACAAACTAGATGGCAAGGCTAAAGAGGGATGGTAAATCCTCCATAAAAACTTTGAACTAGATCAGGATTTTGCCTCTGTATCTTTGTTCTTTTTGCAGTGGCATTCCAACATTCACTTTGGTAAAAAATACCAATAATTTTCTGTTCTTTATGAAAAAGATCTTTCTAAATACCTCCAAAGAACTAAGCCAAAATTCAGCTATTTTAAATGTCCTCTTTTTCATATTCTCTTTGTTGTTTATGAGTTTGTTTATTTAGGGTCTCTTGCCAGGTATGAATTTCCAGTGCTAATAACTTATTGGGCTGTAAGAACATCAAGCAGGGAAAATAAATTGCAAGATAAAAAAGTACTTTTTTTGGGGGGACCTATATTTATTACAAGAAACTGTAAGAATGTGTCATAAATGATCCTGCAGAAAGGAAAGAATAAGTTTCATTACTGTTGGCTCTGTGGTAAAAGTCAATGATTCTTTTGGAGAAAAGCTTACCAGAACTTTCTCCTTATTACAACTATAGATCTTCACTCCTATACAACTCCTTAATGAACGTATAATATAATGCACAATTTTAAAACTATATGTAATCTGTTCTCACCTGCTGGGTTTCATTTAAAAAATCTAAAACAGCTATTAATAACTAATATTTGCTTTTTGACTGTTTTGCCTCATATTCCACTAGCTCATGCTTTAATGCCAGGGATCAAATTTCACAACTCAATAGTAGCCACAAAGATGATTAAGGGAGTGGTATGTGCTGCTTATAAGGAAAGCCTGAGGGAGCTGGGTCCCTTTAGTCTGAAGGAGAGGAGACTCAGAGGTGACTTCATCCATTCTGAAGTATGTAAAGGCCAAGCATCAGGAGGATGGGGCCAGGCTCTTCTCAGTGATGTCCAATGATAGGACAAGGGACAATGGGTGCAAGCTGGACCATAGGAGGTTCCATGCAAGCTTAAGGTAAAACTTACTACCACAGGCTGCTCACAGAGATTGTGGAGTCTTCTTCACTGGAGACATTCGAAATCTCCCTGAATACATCCCTGTGTGGTTAGCCTAAGCAGGCCAAAATAGGCTTATACATGTCCTGCCTTGCCCAGACATGTTTTTTTACTCTCCCTCCTTCTGTTTTGGGGAGAAGCAACTGCGGGAAAGAGGACAAACAACCTGGAGCCACTGAGTCTAAGGACTCTGGTTTGACCAGACTTGTTTGCACCCTGCATTAAACAAGGTACACAGGCTTAGCTTGTGTAAGCCTTGTCCAAGGCCTGTGTTCTGCCATAAAAAGGGTAAAGCAAGCCTATGGTTTCACCTAATATGGTCAAGCTCAGCTAAATTGCCATTGCAATTGTCTATTCTGTGTCCAAAGGCACATTAGTCTCAGGTTCTACTGATAAAAGGAGACGAGCAGGTGACACAAAGTGTTCTGCCGCTGTATCCATGCTTTGCCTTTGTATTCATGCTTGCCTGCTTACTTCCCTGAAAGTGTTTGGGTACTGTCTGAAGCTGTAGCCAACCCCACAACTCGGGAGATATTTTGTGAGTAAATACTTAAAGCCTCTTACAATTCACCATTGCCTTCTGCCATAAGCAAAAAGGATCTCCCTGAGTCCATATTAACTGCAAGCAGTACATCGACTACAGGAATCTTCTCTTCCAGTTCAACTGAATTCAATTCAATTCAATTGCCCTGGACAGATGGGCAGAGTCCAACGGGATGGTGTTC
>VWZE01005373.1:22536-35862 GCA_013396675.1 Eubucco bourcierii | reverse complement strand
GCAGGATGCAATGCCATGTGCAGTCTCAGCACGGTGTCATGCTGGCTGTGCAGGCTGATCGCATGGAGGCATTTAGAGCCTGTTCCTGATAGACATTTAGAAGGCAGTTTCCAGGCAGTTCAGGATATAAGGCAGCACAAATACAAGGGCAGAGAGCACAGATACAATGGCACAGCACACTGTTTTACCTGCTCATCTCCTTTTATCCATGCAGCCCAAGACTAATGGGTCTTTGGACACAGAACAGAATCATAGAATTATAGAATGGTAAGGTTGGAAGGGACCTCAAGGATCCCTTCCTATGGCAGGGGGTTGGAACTAGATGATCCTTGAGATCCCTTCCAACCTATGTTTCTATGATTCTATGATCATCTAGTTCCAAACCCCTGCCATAGGCTCACTCAAGACCTCCTCCAACCTGGACTTGAACACCTCCAGGGAGGGAGCAGCCACAACCTCCCTGGGCAACCTGTGCCAGTGTCTCACCACTCTCATCGCAAACAACTTCCTCCTAACATCCAGTCTAAATCTTCCCTCTGCCAGTTTAAACCCATTGCCCCTTGTCCTGTCACTGCAAGACCTTGTCAACAGTCCATCCCCAGCCTTCCTGTAGGCCCCCTTTGGGTACTGGAAGGCTACTCTAAGGTCTCCTGGAAGCCTTCTCTTCTCCAGGTTGCAGAGCTCCAACTCTTGTAGTCTGTCCTTATAGCAGAGCTGCTCCAGCCCTCTGATTTCTCAAATTATGACTACTAACCTTCACCTTTAACTAACTTGGGAGCTTTTTATTACTCCTTTTCAATTTTTAAGCTTCCTTTTTTTTTCCTGCTTAGGTTCTCCAGAACATTAGAACTTTCATTTCTCCATAGGAAACATCTGTCCTGTACCAATTGTTTTAGAAGAATAATCTCTTTGCTTACATTTATCAAAGTATGTTTCAGCATCTTCGGTTCTTTTGTTTATAGATTATTCATTACATTTTGAGCAGCAGTGGTAAAAGTCCATCCCTGAAGCTATGTGATCTTTCCCACACAAGCTGTTTTCTATAGCTATCACTTTTCCCTTGGAAAGGAAAAACAAACCAAACCTTATTTTTGAGAGAGAAAGGGGGAAAAGTCTCCTTTACTAAGGCAATATTTTTAGGAACAGCTGGTAAAACAAAGTGCAAATGTTGTGCCTGGAGCACCTCTATTCTAATAACAAGATTGTTTAAAGATGAAAGCAGCTATTTGTGTGTCTAGCTCATTCTGTTAGTGGCAATTCTTCCTCTGCACAGGAAGAGAAGGGAAACCTGGTTTTACCTCCTCAAAAAAAATGTTTTTTATGTATATAAATATAAATGTATTTATACATAAATATATATATATACTTGCACAGTTCTGTGTTGCAGAGTGAGCATTCCAGTAGTGCTTTCTACAGCAAACACAAAAACCTGATAGCATAGGAAAAATTAATCTGGGTCATTTATACCTCATTTGCTGTTGAACTATCAGATTCCTTTATTTATTCTATTTTTTCCCTTTTTACCTCCCAGAAAACCTTTCATTTCTGATGACAAACTGCAAGTTTTCTGTTGGCCTGTCTTGTAGGTGGCAAGTGTCCAAATGTGAGCTACCTATTCAGATAGTTTAAGCAACTCGAGAGTTTCAAGGCTTGGTGCTTCCCATGTCAGAAAACTATATTCACATGGCGATAGTTAAAGTATCCTGAGGAACTTGAATAGTTTTGTTTCTTTTATAGAATCATAGAAAGGTAAGGTTGGAAGGGATCTCAAGGATCATCTAGTTCCAACCCCCTACCAGAGGCAGGGACACCTCCCACTAGTACAGCTCACTCAAGACCTCCTCCAACCTGACCTTGAACACCTCCAGGGAGGGAGCAGCCACAACCTCCCTGGGCAACCTGTGCCAGTGTCTCACCACCCTCACTGCAAACAACTTCCTCCTAACATCCAGTTTCAATCTCCCCTCTGCCAGTTCAAACCCATTGCCCCTTGTCCTGTCATTACAAGACCTTGTCAATAGTCCCTCCCCAGCCTTCCTGGAGGCCCCCTTCAGATCCTGGAAGGCTACTCTAAGGTCCCCTCGAAGCCTTCTCTTCTCCAGGCTGCAGAGCCCCAACTCTCTCAGCCTTTCCTCAGAGCAGAGCTGCTGCAGCCCTCTGAGCATCCTTGTGGCCTCCTCTGGACCCGCTCCAACACTTCCATGTCCTTCCTGTGCTGAGGGCTCCAGAACTGCACACAGTATTTTCCATACCAAATTTGCTTAGCTTCTATTAAAGCTAATTAATTAGAAATCTGAGGTCCAGGTGAGGTGAGGACCATTTGGAGGACTTATAAAGTCAACCATTTTATGAAAGCTCAGTTTCATCAATATTTGGAGTATTGGTTGGTATTGATACCTATTTTTTTACCTTAATATTCCTATAAAAGCAATGTTGTTTCTTGTATTTTATTGAAATGTGATCTCTGTTGCCAAGTACCCATCCAACATGCTTATTTTAAATTGATTAATGCTTATTGTAAATTAATTAATCCTTATTGTAAATTAATTAATCCTTATTGTAAATTAATTAAGGCATATTTTTAATTAATTAATGCATATTTTAAATTAATACTTCTTTTAACTTGATTAATGTTTATTTTAAATTAATTCTTATTTTTAAATTAATTCTTATTTTTAAATTAATTCTTATTTTAAATTAATTATTATTTTAAAATAATGCTTATTTTAAATTAATTAATGCTTATTTTAAATTGATCAATGCTTATTTTAAATTAATGCTTATTTTAAATTAATGCTTTTTAAAAGTAATTCATACTTATTTAAAATTAATTAATGCTTATTTAAAATTAATTAATGCTTATTTAAAATTAATTAATGCTTATTTTAAAATAATTAATGCTTATTTTAAATTAATTAATACTTATTTTAAATTAATTTTAGCACCTGGATCCTGGAAATGGCTGCTAATGTCCGATAGCTCCAACAACATTTCGTTGCTGTATTGCCATGATTCTTCCAGTAGCTGTAAGGAGCTTTGTGGCTATTAATGCAGCTGAGCACTTGCTTCATAGATCTAAATTTCTCGATTTATATGCTGGCAAGAGATAGTTAATCCTTTTGTGGACCAAGCCCTTAAGGACTGTCTATATGGCAGGACTTGAAATACGACCTTTGGGGTCTTAGCTCTTCTTTCACTTTCAAATCTCAGTTAATGTCTCCTTCATTTTTAAACAAATGTTGCATTTTGATCCTACAGATTTGTTGAGCCTTCTGCCAGATACACGCTCCAGGAGGTCATTCTTCTGGGGATCTAGTCATGTTAGGGCAATGACAGCTTTTACTGCAGCGTGTCATATTACATTAATTTTCATATCCAAGGGAGATTTCAGCAAATGCAAAGCAAAATAATTGAGCTGTCTGCGGTGGAGTTAAAGGTTTTAAACATCAGCTTAGGGCAATGAGTGTTGTTCCCTGTTGAACAGCAGTACTTCATTGGCTTTGTCTTTTGTTTTATCTTGGTTTGTGGGAATGAAATGCATAGAACTGTACACATCATTTCAGGGGTAGCAGTGACAAAGATGTGTATAGAGGCACTGTTATCTCTCTGCACCATTACAGTGAAGCCTCTCCTTCTAGTCTGAGTTCCGAAAATAGATGGAAAGCTTAATAAGCATAGGGAACTGGTGTAGAGGAAAGTGATTCTCTGCAACAGAGGATTAAAGGATAGCAAATGCAGCTTCCTTTTATAAAAACCAAGAAATTTGAGCTCTGCATCTCTGACTGGAGCGCTGGGAAAGGTGCTGGAAATAGGAATTAAGGGGAAAAAAATAATACATATGTTCATGTGTGTGTGCATTGACACACCTATATGCATGTAATGCACAGATATAGATATATATGTGTGTATATAAAAAAAGGTATGATTAAATTGCATACTATGATGACAGCTTTCAGATAGTTTTAGCAAATATCTTATGTGTGAATATTAAATAAAATAAGTATTATTAAATTGCATGATATGATGACAGCTTTCAGACAGTTCTAGAAAATATAAGTATGAATATAAAAAAGAAATATTATTCTATTGAATAATATGATGACAGCTTTCAGAGAGTTCTAGCAAATATCTTAAGTATGAATATAAAATGAAGTATTATTAAATTGCATAATATGACAGATTTCAGACAGTTCTAGCAAATATCTTAAGTATGAATATAGAAAGATTATTATATTGAATAATATGATGACAGCTTTCAGACAGTTCTAGCAAATATCTTAAGTATAATATAAAATAAAGAAGTATTATTAAATTGCATAATATGATGACAGATTTCAGATAGATCTAGCAAGTATCTTAAGTATGAATATAAAATGAAGTATTATTAAATTGCATAATATGACAGATTTCAGACAGTTCTAGCAAGTATCTTAAGTATGAATATAAAAAGAAATATTATTCTATTGAATAATATGATGACAGCTTTCAGAGAGTTCTAGCAAATATTTTAAGTATGAATATAAAAAAGAAGTATTATATTGCATAATATGATGACAGCTTTCAGAGAGTTCTAGCAAATATCTTAAGTATGAATATAAAATAAAGCATTATTAAATTGTGTAATATGATGACAGATTTCAGACAGTTCTATCAAGTATCTTAAGTATGAATATAAAATAAAGAAGTATTATTAAATTGCATAATGTGATGACAGCTTTCAGACAGCTCTAGCAAATATCTTAAGTATGAATATAAGAAATAAATATTATTATATTGCATGATCTGATGACAGCTTTCAGACAGTTCTGGCAAATAAGTATGAGTATAAAAAAAAGCATTATTAAGTTGTGTAATATGATTACATATTTCAGACAGTTCTAGCAAATATCTTAAGTATGGATATAAACCAAAGAAGTATTATTATATTGCATAATATGATGACAGATTTCAGAGAGTTCTTGCAAATATCTTAAGTATGAAAACAGAGTCCTGGTAATATCCTGTATTGGTTGGTCCCCAGGAGATGCCCTGTATGTCACATTTTAGGTCTCTGTGATTCTACTGTAAGTAATGACTCACATACATGCTCTACCTCTCAGTTAATGCTAATGTAAGTTAGCAGTAATGAGTGTAAGCATTACTGTCAGTGTAGAACTGCTGCAAGTGAGTAGCAAATCACCCTGGTAAGTTTCAGATGTAGAACTGAAATGAGCATCAAATCTGAAACTGTGAATTGGGAAGTTCATTTCATGCAGGCATCAAATAAAAAATGCATGCATAAGGAATAGCCAGGAGACTACTTTTGATAATAGGCTTAAAATATCAACAGCACAACTCTTTCACTACACTCCTGACTTGTTTATAACTCTCTTCCAAATATTCAGTCTAGAGCATTTATGAACAGGATGTTGATTTTTTTCTTTCCAAAAAGGAGGCAGTCAGCACTTGGATGTCCATAGCAGTTAGGAATTTGGATGGAAATGAAATACTTTCATGGTGGGAAAAAAAAAAAAAAATCAAAGAATTGTGTATGGATTCCTGTGTGTAGGCATTGCACATATAATTACCAATTAGATTAACCATAAGACTGGGAAAATTGACAGCCTGATGACATGCTGAGTGCCTTCAATTTTCACTGGAATCAAAGTAGAAATGAAGAGCTGAGTATGTGTGGTTAGTTATATGTGTGGAGGGGAAAGTCACTATACAGAATCAACTTATATAGTTAGTTATGTGTAGCAGGGGGGACCCCATCTGGAGTCCTGTGTGCAGTTCTGGAACCCCCAGCACAGGAAGGACATGGAACTGTTGGGGTGGGTCCAGAGGAGGGCCACAAAGATGCTCAGAGGGCTGCAGCAAACTCTCTATAGGGACAGGCTACAAGAGTTGGGGCTCTGCAACCTGGAGAAGACTTCCAGGAGACCTTGAAGTAGCCTTCCAGTATCCAAAGGGGGCCTACAGGAAGGCTGGGGAGGGACTGATGGCAAGGGCTTGCAATGACAGGACAAGGGGCAATGGGTTTGAAGTGGCAGAGAGGAGACTGAAACTGGATGTTAGGAGGAAGTTGTTTGNACTGGATGTTAGGAGGAAGTTCTTTACAGTGAGGGTGGTGAGACACTGGCACAGGTTGCCCAGGGAGGTTGTGGCTGCTCCCTCCCTGGAGGTGTTCAAGTCCAGGTTGGAGGAGGCCTTGAGTGACCTGTACTAGCGGGAGATGTCCCTGCATACGGCAGGGGGTTGGAATTAGATGATTCTTGAGGTCCCTTCCAACCTTACCATTCTATGTTTCTATATAGAATCAACTTATATAGTTAGTTATATGTGGGGAGGGGGAAAGTCACTATACAGAATCAACTTGTATAGTTAAGTTATATGTGAGGGGGGAAAGTAACTATATAGAATGAACTTGTATAGTTAGTTATATGTGTGTGGGGGGGGAAGTTGCTATATAGAATCAACTTGTATAGTTAAGTTGTATGTGGGGGAGAAAAGTCACTCTAGAATCAACTTAAATCACAGTCTGGAAAAAAATCTGCATAGCTTAAGAGAGGAGGGACTTTAGCTGGAGCATTTCAAAGTTCAGTCATAGAGTACAACAGCTTGGTTTTTGCAGGTGTATATCATCTACACTTTTTTACTGTATTTTGTTGCAGTGCTCTACTTTATTCTATGTGGTTTAAATACAAGAGAAAAACCTTTTGGTTTTCTGAGACTGGCCGGCTTCTGACTTCCACTTACATTTTTGA
The DNA here is from genome assembly GCA_013396675.1 of Eubucco bourcierii. NCBI lineage: Eukaryota > Metazoa > Chordata > Aves > Piciformes > Ramphastidae > Eubucco > Eubucco bourcierii. The sequence continues at coordinate 29,116 of VWZE01005373.1, read as the reverse complement.
GGCCACTTGGTATATCAGTACCTCTACACATGAGTATTCTTGAAGGCAACAGAGGTGAACCCACCCTTTGCTTAGAATCATAGAATGGTAAGGTTGGAAGGGACCTCAAGGATCATCTAGTTCCAACCCCCTGCCATAGGCAGGGACACCTCCCACTAGTACAGCTCACTCAAGGCCTCCTCCAACCTGGCCTTGAACACCTCCAGGGAGGTTGTGGAACACAGAAGCACTTCTGTGCTCCACAACCACCCTGGGCAACCTGTGCCAGGGTCTCACCACCCTCATTGTAAAGAACTTCCTCCTAACATCCAGTTTCAATCTCCCCTCTGCCTTCCTTTAGGCCCCCTTCACATATTGGAAGGCTACTATAAAACTACTGTTCTGCCTTTATAACCATTACAAAACTTCCCTTTTCATTTCTGCATGTTGTTCTGAATCTTCTTGGTCTTATCTGACCCAGCCCTGTGTGTTAGATACTGTGTTTGACCAGAAGTATACTGTTAGTGCTTGGGCAGCATTGTTTGTTTCAGAGCTCAAGAATGTTTAGCAGATACTAAAAAACTTTTCAGACCTTTAGTAAGAGGTCAGTACTGTTGTCTTCACTTCATAAATAAAAGAGGTTAGAAGGATGCTTCCTTATGTGACTCACTAACAAGCTTTAGTTGAGAGAAACATGGGAGATTTGAGAGTTGTGTGGAGGAAAGGATTTGTAAGACACAAAGCAGCTGCAGTGGTGGCAGGTGAAGAAGTTAATGCTGAGGTTAAAAGGATTTTGCTAATAAAGGGGAGGAAATGTTTCTGGATAAAATGAAGTTTTTCAATATAAAAGTCCCTATCTGTAAAGCAAAAGGAACTATTTCACCCAGAGCTGTGTCTGAACACTGTAGATAAGCAAACAAATAGTCTTTCCTCATTCTCACTGATACACATATTAGCTTGCAGAGCCCAGTGCACTGGCTGTATCAGGTTTGATTCTTGTTGGTCCTCGTGGAGGCACTCAGTGCTGGGTTTAGGGTCTGAGTTCCAATCTATTTCTCACTGTTTCATTAGAATCATTTATCTATGCCTGATTTATACATTCAGTCAGTCATGTCTGTAAAACCACTGAAGGCAACAGGGCAGCTGCAAGGTCACTGGGAACATTCATTGAATCATAGAATCATAGAATGGTAAGGTTGGAAGGGACCTCAAGGATCATCTAGTTCCAACCCCCTGCCATAGGCAGGGACACCTCCCACTAGTACAGCTCACTCAAGGCCTCATCCAACCTGGCCTCGAACACCTCCAAGGAGGGAGCAGCCACAACCTCCCTGGGCAACCTGTGCCAGTGTCTCACCATCCTCACTGCAAACAACTTCCTCCTAACATCCAGTTTCAATCTCCCCTCTGCCACTTCAAACCCATTGCCCCTTGTCCTGGCATTGCAAGACCTTGTCAATAGTCCCTCCCCAGCCTTCCTGGAGGCCCCCTTCAGATACTGCAAGGCTACTATCAGGTCTCCTCAAAGCCTTCTCTTCTCCAGGCTGCAGAGCCCCAACTCTCTCAGCCTGACCTACAGTATTTCCTTACAAGCAGTCATGATAGGAGACCTGGATGTGATTCTCAGTCCCCAGACTTGGGCTTGTAGAGATTTGGTGTGAACAATACCTTTAAAGCTGGCCATAGATCAGATATTGTTCAAGTCAGAAATGCATCCACTGAGGTGTAATGAGGATGGAAAACCACGACAGAGCTTTCAAAATATAATGTACCTTTCTACCAGAAAAGTGAAGCTGAGAAAGGGCAGAAATTAAGTGTTTTTACAATTAATTACATGCAGTGCCTCCCTACTTATGAAGACAGAGCACAGGCAACTGTCATCTTGTTCCAAGGCTTAGTGTTTCTGGGCTGAATGCTTCTCTTTGTAGTTTGAATTGCCATTTGCTTCCCCTTCTCTGTATTTTTCATCTGAAGTTACCACTGCTAAATTACCCACAATGAAATAACATAATAAAAATGAATTGTGATGGAAATATAACTCAGTGGTGGTGACATAGATCCAAATTATATATTTGAGTGGATGGATTAGCAGATCATAGAATGGTAAGGTTGGAAGGGACCTCGAGGATCATCTAGTTCCAACCCACTACCATAGGCAGGGACACCTCCCACTAGTACAGGTTACTCAAGGCCTCCTCCAGCCTGGCCTTGAACACCTCCAAGGAGGGAGCAGCCACAACCTCCCTGGGCAAAAATGAAGCATGCTAGAAGTCAAATTATCAACTGTTTGATTTCTACTACATGATACACAAGAACATGCAAAGTACATTTTCTTTTTCAGCTTCTTATCATTTGGTGCTTCACTCCTGGTATGTGAATGCTCCATGTTTTGAGAAGTTACAGTTCTGGAGCCCTCAGCACAGGAAGGACATGGAAGTGTTGGAGTGGGCCCAGACAAGGACCACAAAGATGCTCAGAGGGCTGCAGCAGCTCTGCTACGAGGACAGGCTGAGAGAGTTGGGGCTCTGCAGCCTGCAGAAGAGAAGGTTTCCAGGAGACCTTAGAGTAGCCTTCCAGTANCAGAGGGGAGATTGAAACTGGATGTTAGGAGGAAGTTGTTTGCAGTGAGGGTGGTGAGACACTGGCACAGGTTGCCCAGGGAGGTTGTGGCAGGGGGGTTGGAACTAGATGATCTTTGAGGTCTCTTCCAACCTTATGATTCTATGATTCATTTAGATGGATAACTCAGTGCTGTGGAAGGGTTGTGAGAAGAAGCCACTATGCATTAAACACTGAAGTTTACCATCAAAGTCTAGCATGCACTCTTTAGGCACTAATAAGAGGCAAGGCTGAGAGTTTTTCTCCACCCTGACATGGGTCTGTGTGTCTGCCCTATTGCAAAAGGCAAGCACCCAGACAGACTCAAGTGTTTATAATGAGCCTTTCTAAGGTGAAACTTTTCTTCTAGCTTCAAACCAGTGCTGTTCATTAGTACTCTAATAAGCCAGCAAATCTCATGGCAATAAGGTTAGAAGTTGAACACCTTTTTAACTCATTGCCAGAGTTCAAAGCTGCAAGTTTTGCCAACAGCAGAATTACCCAAATGAAGTATTTGTTCACTTAACATAGTATTTCTAGTTGCATCTCTGTTTTGGTTGTGCTTAAGATCATCAATTAGGATAAGAATATGAAGAGGGATATTGAATTCATCAGAAGAAATATAATCTGCATGTGAAAATTGTGGCTCATACAGATAAAGGAAATTAGACTCCACGAGGAAGTAATAGACTTTCCTATTAAAATCTAACCATATAATGTCTTATTTCATAGCAGAGGAAAGCCTAAATGATAAGATTATTTTTTTTTTTAGCTTCTTTTAATTAACTTTCCATCCTATTAGGCTTGATCTGCAGTTAACTTTCATTTCACAGGTATTCATGATTGTTATGCTCCTGTGAATTGCTAAGCTATGAAGCTCAGACAGGATGGTTAATGACTGCACACCCTTACCCCATCATTGATTTTCTAACAGGAACCCTAAAATTTAAATGTAAATATTTCAGGTAACAAGTTAAGCAGTCATATGGTAAACATAGAATGGTAAGGTTGGAAGGGACCTCAAAAATCATCTACTTCCAACCCCCTGCCATAGGCAGGGACACCTCCCACTAGCACAGGTCACTCAGGGCCTTCTCCAACCTGGTCCTGAACACCCCCAGGGAGGGAGCAGCCACAACCTCCCTGGGCAACCTGTGCCAGTGTCTCACCACCCTCACTGCAAACAACTTCCTCCTAACATCCAGTTTCAATCTCCCCTCTGCCAGTTCAAACCCATTGCCCCTTGTCCTGTCATTACAAGACCTTGTCAATAGTCCCTCCCCAGCCTTCCTGTAGCCCCCTTCAGATCCTGGAAGGCTACTCTAAGGTGTCCTGGAAGCCTTCTCTTCTCCAGGCTGCAGATCCACGACTCTTGCAGCCTGTCCTCATAGCAGAGCTGCTCCAGCCCTCTTGAGCATCTTCATGGCCTGCTCTGGACCCGCTCCAACACTTCCATGTCCTTGAACCCTTTGCAGGGTTTTCTTCACTCATGGCAAGAATTTGCAGATCTGAAGGATGTTCCTCTTTTTTCTTACCCAGGAATCCCAGTTTGCAGGAGCGTTCAGTCATTGCCAGTACTCTATTTCATTGCAGAAACATGAAAGTGAGCAGAGTATTTTGTAGGTCCCTTCTACCTCAATCCCCGTTCAGATACTGAAAGGCTACTATAAGCCCTCCTCAAAGCCTTCTCTTCTCCAGGCTGCAGAGCCCCAACTCTCTCAGCCTGTCCTCATAGGAGAGCTGCTCCACGTTAAAGTGTATGATTATATATCTCTTTAAATTGTGATTCTGCAGCAATCTGGACCTGCCTCGGTCTCTGGATATTAACCGTTGGGTTTTTCAATCCAAAGCACAGCACATTATGACAATTTAGTGGTCCAGCTCCTCTAACAGAGAAAACAACTAAACATTTGTGATTGTAGGATCTATGTTACCTGATCATGATGTGAAGGGAGAAAGGATGCTGAGCCACTTAACTTAACAATGAGATATACAGACTTAATTAGCTGCAGAAGTGAGTCATCCTGAATTTTTAGTCAGTTTTTTGTCCTTGAAGTCTGAGCTGACCTGAAGAACTGTGCTGTACAGCTCCTCAGGTAGAGCTTCTCAACTTTATTCATGGGCATACTCTCTTTACCTGTACTTCTGAAATAGGGCCCCAAGTATCATCATTATTATTGATATTGAAGTAGGTTAACTGTTGGAATGAGATCTGTTTCTCCTCTAATCCAATCTATTAGGAAAACAGAACAAATACCATTCTCAGCTACTTCTTTTTTTTTCTTCCCTACAATGCAACCTCTGATAAACAGCTTAAAGCTTTGGCTTCTGAATCACAGTAGAGTTTATTCCAGTTCACTATGTTCAAAAAGAGGATTCAAACTTGCCTGCAGCAGCATTTCACCACTGTAATCCTGAACTTTCAAAAGGAAAGCTGCAAACCCTGCCCCTGTCTTTATGCTTCTGCACTTCCCAGCTAGTATTAAACTTGCCCAGAGAAACAAACAAACCAGAAGTCCTGCCAAAAACCCATCCCAAAATGCCTGAATCACAGCACTATCCCCTCTTGTCTTTTCCAAATGATGGACAGAACTAGCTCACCCCTTGAAAGCTCCCATACAAAGGGCTGCCCTGCAGTGCTTCACAGATAGGCAGCTCATACATTACTTGGCTCTATTGTATTTCTGCTGCAGCTACAAGTGCTGCCTACTAGGAGAATTGACTTCAAAGCACAGTTTAATAGTCATTGCCATTCTGTTTCAAAACACCTCTGCTTGAGGTCTCCAGGGGATTCTGGTGCGTTTAAACATTAATACAATGAAAAGGAAAGAGCATCTCACATCCTCTGAACTGAGGGGAAAGAAGTACCTAACACAGGGCTCAAAAGATTGGTAGTTGGGTTTTTTTCTTCTCAAAGGAAGAGTGTCTGTATTTATTAATGTTTACTCAATATCAGTAGTTCTACCCACAGTTTTCTACAACTTAGAATCATAGAATGGTAAGGTTGGAAGGGACCTCAAAGATCATCCAGTTTCAATCCCCTGCCATAGGCAGGGACACCTCCCACTAGTACAGCTCACTCAAGGCCTCCTCCAACCTGGCCTTGAACATCTCCAGGGAGGTTGTGGAGCACAGAATCCCCCAATGTGATCTTTTGATCACATTGGGTGATTCTGTGCTCCACAACCTCCCTGGGCAACCTGTGCCAGTGTCTCACCACCCTCACTGCAAAGAACTTCTAACATCAACATCAACAGCTCCTAACATCAAGGCAGTTTCCAGGCAGTTCAGGATATATGACAGCACAAATACAACAGCAGAGAGAAGATGCAATGGCAGAGCACACGTATGACGGCAGAGCACAGGTTGTGTCACCTGCTCATCTCCTTTCATCCATACAATCTGAGACTAATGTACCTTTGGACACAGAATGGCCAATCAGAATGGCAGTTAGCCAAGCTTGGCCATACTAGGTGAAGCCATAGGCTTGCTTTACCCAAATTAGGGCAGAGCACAGCCTTGCACAAGGCAATTGTGTGTGCCTTGTTTATTGCAGGGTTTGAAACAAGTCTGGGCAGGCCACAGTCCTCAGACTCAGTGGCTCCAGGTTCTTTTGTCTTCTTTCCCATGGTTGCCTCTCCCCAAAACAGAAGGGAGGAGAGCAGAAAATACATGTCTGGGCAAGACACAACATGTACAAACCTATTTTGACCTGCTTAGGCCTACCATAACAATACCCTGAAGACAGGAAAAGACAATGAGGTACATTTTAGTATGACATAAACACACAGGAAACATTGGCTGCATGGCTTTAGACCACAGACAGAAAAGTATCCCTGCTCCCACTCCAATTATTGGATGGAGTTCTGCTACTGAGATTGTCACTGTATGAATCCAGTTTGTGCTTGCAAAAAAAAGTCTCTCAGGATTCAGATAGAGTTCTTCCACGTGACTGACTTTTAAGATTAAGTAAGTTTAGCTTTACATTAAAAAAAAAAAAAAA
>VWZE01005373.1:1775-13314 GCA_013396675.1 Eubucco bourcierii | reverse complement strand
AAAGAAATAAAATAAAAGTTACGAGAATGTGGCAATGCTACTTGTCCAAGAGCATTCTTACACAACTTTCTTTTGTAAATTTTTTTCCTTTCATGCCAAAAAACATGCGGGCAATTTGTTGATGTAAGTTGACTGTTCTGAAATCAATGTGGTATGCTTTCTAAATATATATTATTTTTTTTTTGGTGTATTTTTGATGATTTTTTTTTTTTAAAGGGAAATAATGGGGTTTTGGTTGGTTTATTTTTTTTTTAAATTATTATTTTAACCTTTTTCTTTTTTTTTTTCAGTTCTCGTAGGTTTTAACCTTTCTTTTTGCTGGTAAAAGTGAATTACTCGTTATGGTTTTTTGTTTTGTTGGGGTTTTTTTTTTCCTTTTTCTGACCTTGTTGCTGTGGCTTTTTTTTTTTTTCTAGTATATGGTTTTGTTTCAGGAAAAAAATGTCTAAGTTCCTTTCTTTATTTTTTAACTAATTTTTATTTGCCTTTATGTTGTGTGCTCTTTGTATATTGTTGATTACTGTGCGTAGGAGGGGGTGAATGAGCCTGTAGTAGTTTGCTCTTATTCTTCCTTGGTCCCTCTCTAGAGATTTCTTTCCCCTTTTCCTTTCCCAGAATCAATCACTGCTAGTGAAAGTAGTGAAAGTAATGCTACTTTCTTTCATGCTAGTTAAATTGTATATAGCCTGGGGGTGTAGTGTAAGAGTTTAGAACTGAATTTTGCTACCTCTGAGAGTCTTCTTACTGCAGCTCTTCATAATTCCTACTTTAATTCCCATACAATTGTTTTATCTCTATCAATCTTCTTCATTACTGATTATTTGCCTGAATCTGAATGATACTCTCAAGTGGACTCTTACCAGGTAAATACACCCATTGTAGTGCTTGCTGATGTCACCCAGAAATGGTACCTTTGACACACACTGTTGAAAGTCAGATTTTGGAACCCCTAAGATTCCCTTGCTTCAGAAAGAGTTTTGAGTTAAATGCTTTAAAGACCAATGAGTAAAAGTAAGACAAAGCTGTACTTTCATCTATGCACTTCTCTCTTCATAATAATGCTGTTCTTAGTAAGCATCTTTGGTTCAGTTGTCAAGTCTCTAGAGCAACAGACACTGAAAACAGAATTGTGCTTAGAAGGAAGTTGTCACCTAATCACAGGAATTTAAAATAATAGGAATAATAGGAATAAAACAACAGGAAATGGAAGAGGGCATGTTGCAACTGCTTCAGAGAAGCACAGTGTTTGGACACTTGGTTTTGCTCTAGAATTCTGCCTGCAGAACTCTCTGGAAGATATTAACCGTTTCACTGAAAATGCACAAAGGTGACCAAGAATTTGCAGCAATGAAACACAGCCCAGCGTTAACACATGGATCTCATCACACCTCAAATTCTGGACCTCCCTGCTTCTCCTAAGCCATTGATGAGGAAGCACTGCAAAAACTCTCTTTCAGTACAGTTTGGGGGCTTAGTAAATGCTTTTCAACCAACTCCACCAGAAATAATAGTACTACAAAAACTCTCTTTCAATATAGTTTTGGGGGCTTAGTAAATGCTTTTCAACCAACCCTACCAGAAAAAGAGTAGTACTGCAAAAACTCTCTTTCAATGTAGTTGGAGGCTTAGTAAATGCTTTTCAACCAACTCCACCAGAAATAGTAGTACTGCAAAAACTTTCAATATAGTTTGGGGGCTTAGTAAATGCTTTTCAACCATTTCCACCAGAAAAAGTAGTACTGCAAAAACTCTCTTTCAGTATAGTTAGGGGCTTAGTAAATGCTTTTCAACCAACCTTACCAGAAAAAGAGTAGTACTGCAAAACCTCTCTGTCACTATAGTTTTGGGGCTTAGTAAATGCTTTTCAATCAACTCCACCAGAAAAAGTAGTACTGCAAAAAATCTCTTTCAATATAGTTTGGGGCCTTAGTAAATGCTTTTCAAGCAACTCCACCAGAAAAAAGTACTTCAAAACCTCTCTTTCAGTATAGTTTGGGGGCTCAGTAAATGCTTTTCAACCATTTCCACCAGAAAAAGTAGTACTGCAAAAACTCTCTTTCAGTATAGTTAGGGGCTTAGTAAATGCTTTTCAACCATTTCCACCAGAAAAAGTAGTACTGCAAAAACTCTCTTTCAGTATAGTTAGGGGCTTAGTAAATGCTTTTCAACCAACCTTACCAGAAAAAGAGTAGTACTGCAAAACCTCTCTGTCACTATAGTTTTGGGGCTTAGTAAATGCTTTTCAGTCAACTCCACCAGAAAAAAAGTAGTACTACAAAAACTTTCAATACAGTTTTGAGTCTTAGTAAATGCTTTTCAACTCACTCCACCAGAAAAAGTAGTGTTGCAAAACCTCTCTTTCAGTATAGTCTGGGGCTTAGGAAATGCTTTTCAACCATCTCCACCAGAAAAAGTAGTAGTGCAAAGCAAAACCTCTCTTTCAGTATAGTTTGGGGGCTTAGCAAATGCTTTTCAATCAACCCCACCAGAAAAAAAGTACTGCAAAAACTCTCTTTCAATATAGTTTTGGGGCTTAGTAAGTGCTTTTCAAGTAACCCCACCAGAAAAAAAAAAAAAAAAAGTAGTACTGCAAAAACTGTCTTTAAATATAGTTTTGAGTCTTAGTAAATGCTTTTCAACCAACTCCTCCAGAACTAGTAGTATCTAATGACTTTGAGGAGTGTATATTCTCTGAAAAGGGAAAGAAGATATCAGAAATTAAAAGTTGCAGTAGTCATTTGTGGAAATTATGATTTTCTCTCTGCCACTGACTGTCAGTTGCAATTAAATCAGCCTGCAAGGAGTAGGAAATATTAAGAGTGTTCATCTGCTAGGCTTCATGTTAGTATCATCTTTCCTGTGAATCAGGGACTATGTTCTGAATAATTTCCTCTTTTTTATCCTCAGAGGATTCAAAGAAGAATTAACTAAAACACCATTAGACTGAGATTTATTAACTTGGTCATTTAATAAGGAATTATTGTGTTGATACAGAGGGGGGGAAAAAAAAGGTAAGGGATAATTTTTCTCTGGCAAGTGTGTAATCCTGGAAATGGAGTCAAACTTTAGAGGAACAGCAGAAAAATAAAATGAAAATAGCAAACTCAGGACAGAGAATTTCAAGTGCCTACAAAAGGGATGAGTTGAACCACCTGTATGGATGACATTTAAAAGCTCTTCAGCCACAGCTGGAAAGGAGAGATGATAAGGGTGTGGCCCTTATTATCAGAACAAGAAGGTGATTTTTGTTTTCCAGGTTTCATCTTTGTGTGCCTTTTGGCCTGTCTCAGTCTGACACCAGTGAAGTAGCTCTGGCTCTGAAGATGAAAGCTGATGGCTGCTATAGTTTTTCAGGGTTCATTTTTATTTTATTCTTTGTTGGTGTGTGTGCCCTCTGCATTCATGGCTCACCCACAACATCCTCACAGTTCATAAGGCTTCTCTTAAATTTTTTAACACTCTGTCTTTTCCAGTGTCAGAGAACTCTTACTGGAGATCAACCCTGGAGATATGAATTATATATCTATAAATAAGCTTATAAAGCAAAAAGCAGGGCAGCTCCAAGGCTGAAGTAGACCTTTCATATCCCAAATGACCTTGGTAGTTTCAAGAAAAGCACAACTCCATGAAAATAGTGTGTGTGCTAGATTTAAAGCCTAACTTTTAAGGAGTATGTGCACACTGTGTTTCCTTTGTGGAGTGAGGACCCTAAGCAAGGTTCCCCACCTCACAGACCTCAATTCTTTCAGTGCTGCTTACATTTTGCTGTTAATTTTTTCTTTCAGCTGTGCAATCGAAAGGCAAACTGATTTTGCATCTATATCACTGCAGAGGAAACAATTTTACCTATTTGCTGTTAATTTCTTTTTTCAGCTGTACAATTGAAAGGCAAACTGATTGTGCATCTCTATCACCGCAGAGGAAACAATTTTACTATTTCCCTTTTGTTTAACTCTTTGATGATTTTTTTTTTTTTTTTGTCAGCAGAAGCACATTTTAAATCATATTTCTGTTGGAAAGCATCCATTTGCTGGAGAGAAGACACAAAACAGATGAAAAAAAAGAAATGTGGGAAATGCCTCTGAAACCTTTGGCTTGCTAAAAGAATCCTGAACATGCAGCACACCATTGGACATTGTTAAATGGTGCATGACAGCCTACAGGAAAAAAAATTAGGGATGGAGGGGAGGGAAGGAGAAGAAACCTGCAGCTAGCAGGAAACAGCCTATGTCATCCATAAACAGAATCTAGGTCTCATTTGTTTTGAAGCTGTGGCCACCAGCACATAGCAGCCTTGCCATGGTTTTAAGCACAGAATAATCCAGACATTAAAACAGTGAGTTTTAATCAAAGCATTCATTCTGCGACTGAGAAAATGATAGACAGGGTGAGAAAATTAGAGGCTCAGATAGGAAAATGCAAATGTCAAACCTGTCTCAAGTGTATCCTTCCAAATTGTCAAGTTAATTTCTCAGGGGCTCATCTTGAGCTTTTTCTAGGGATCCAAGTATTGAAAGCATTTGCCTTCCGCAGCAAACCTTTCAGGATCCCAAACCCACATAAGATATTCTTGGCAGCTCAGTAGCACTTTGTCTCCTAAATCTTTCAGTGCTTACTTTTAAATCAACTTGGGGCCCTGAGCAAGAGCCACTACTTCTCCATCAAAGAACCACTGGCTTGAGGCAGGTTCCTGCTGCCTCAGCTGTCATTTTGTGAAAGATGGTTCCCCCTTTGCTCAGCTGCCTGGCATCAGACTCCCCCTTGTGTCTCTTATGACTTGAAATGCAGTGCCAGTAACAGACTTGTTGCAGGTATGATAGGAAAGTTTGCACTTTTCTCCCTGCATAGATATTGGTGATCATGTTTCTCACACTACCCTGGGAGCTTTTCAGAATTTACATTCCCTCTTATCCTTAACTAACACATTTCTTTCGAACTGAGTGGCATTTTTATCGTGCCATTTAGAAGGATGTTTTAACTCCTCTGTAAATTATATCACATAACCCCAAGAACTGTTCATTGTGCTTGCATCTTATTAGACCTACAGCTCCTAGCCTGCTGTGGGGTTTGCATAGATTCCTAGAACACCTATAAACCAGAACCCCAGTGCTTTTTTCTGAGTTATCTTCTCCCACACAGCTTTTTTTCTCTTTTTTATAGTCTCACAGTTTCTTCCATTACAGAAAGAAGATTTTTTTTTTTTAATTGAAGAATCATTATTACCCTTACAGACATCTCCCTACTACATCCCCCAGAGTCTGAGGTGTTAAGTAAATGTAACAAATTAACTCCTTGATGGAGAAGTGCTTCCTAAAGAACTTTTAAACAGCTTTGTTATTTCATTAGCCTACAAGTACACACAGTATGGATCATTGGACAGTTTGGGTTAAAACTAGAGATGAGGTTAAATAATTACACAAGAAATGAAAATTAATTGAAATAATTACACAAGAAATGAAAAACTCCTAGCATGGAAGTTATTTCTCTTCTCACATACCCTGTCAGGTTAAACCCTTGTAGAATTCATTCCTGGTTCTCTCCTATTGTCTTTCATCCAGCAGACTGACTTGCTGGAATCAAAAAGCCATGATCTTGTAACAAATTAACTCCTCGATGGAGATGTGCTTCCCAAAGAACTTTCAAACAACTTTGTTATTTCATTAGCCTACAAGTACACACAGTATGGATCATTGGACAGTTTGGGTTAAAACTAGAGATGAGGTTAAATAATTACACAAGAAATGAAAATTAATTGAAATAATTACACAAGAAATGAAAAACTCCTAGCATGGAAGTTATTTCTCTTCTCACATACCCTGTCAGGTTAAACCCTTGTAGAATTCATTCCTGGTTCTCTCCTATTGTCTTTCATCCAGCAGACTGACTTGCTGGAATCAAAAAGCCATGGTCTTGTACCAAATTAACTCCTCGATGGAGATGTGCTTCCCAAAGAACTTTCAAACAACTTTGTTATTTCATTAGCCTACAAGTACACACAGTATGGATCATTGGACAGTTTGGGTTAAAACTAGAGATGAGCTTAAATAATTGCACAAGAAATGAAAATTAATCCAGCCCTCCTAGCATGGAAGTTATTTCTCTTCTCACATACCCTGTCAGGTTAAACCCTTGTAGAATTCATTCCTGGTTCTCTCCTATTGTCTTTCATCCAGCAGACTTGGTGGAATCAAAAAGCCATGATCTGCTCTTCATCAGTTATGTGAAACCCCACTTACTATAGCAACTCTGCCATTGGCTCAAGTCTTTGACACCAACAAAAAAGAAAAAATGTAAAACCCTGACCTAGATTTAAAAGGCAAGAGAATATAAGATATTTCTGCCTCTTTCAACAACATTAACTGATAACAGGACTAAAAGGATTTCTCTGTAGAATTAAACTGCCTAAAATATTGCCCCCTTGAGCAGCAATCAATATCAGATATCGAGAAGAAAAAAAAAGGGGGGGATTTCAGAGCTCTAGATGAGCGTGGAAAAGTTAATAAACTGCTTTTGTTTGTGGCTTGCTTGTTGATTTTTTCAAAAAATCCGTGAATTAAAATCACATCTTACTTAGATTAATACTACATCTTCACAGCAAAGCACTGATCTTCAGAAATTGTTTAGAGGAACAGTGCCTATGCCTGATTTTCTAGAGCTTAAGTTCTTCACTCATGCAATTTGATATTACGTGCACGTAAATGCTGTTATTTTTAGTCAGTTTTTACCAGCCTCACAGATGATCTTCCCCTCTGGGGCATATTCCAACTTTATGCTGAGACCACCTGGTTGCATAGATTGTAGAAACCCTATTCTAGGCATGGATAGAGCTTCTGGACATATATAAATCATATTACATGCTCTAGTTTCTGCATTCCACAAAAAAATACAGCTCAGATGCACGAGCACAAAATGTCAGACAGCCATTTGGCCAACTACACTTTTCTGCTTTTCACATTTTCTTTTTTCAATATATGTAGTTTGAAGAGAACAGCAATCATTTTGCAGATATGATAGTTATTTCTTCATCCTCTCCCAGTAACAGAAGTGGTACAAATACACTGAAGAAGCTCAGGAAACTAAACAACATATTCAAATTGGCCCCTTGTAGATTAAAAGTAGCTTGACATGAAAGTATGCAAAGCACCACATTTCTTATTTTGGCCTCGATTCCACCCTTGGTACCTCTTAGATACGTTTGACTGTTTCGGTTGTTTAAACTGTGTCACCATTGAGTTTCTCATTAAGGAGAAGAATAAGCCATATTGCTAGGTCAGCTATCCAAATTCAATCAAAATGTTAAGCACATTGCTAGCTTCAATATGTAATTTGTTCAAATACATTGCTCTCCAAATATATTTGGAAGGGATTATGATTTTAGACCATATTCTGTGGAGAACTCCCACGGACATTGCTGGCAATATTCAGTGTGCAACGAGTGCATGTAATATGTATCACAGAAACACAGAGTGGCTTAAGTTGGAAAGGACCTCAAAGATCTTCTAGTCCCAACCCCCTGCCAAAGGCAGGGACACCTCCCACTAGAACATATATATACATATATATATATATATATAAAGAGAGAGAGGGAGAGAGAGTTACAGATAGATATAGATAGATACAGATATAGATATAAAGATAAATATAGATAAATAGATACATATAGATATAGATAAATAGATAAATATAGATATAGGTAGATAAATGTAGATATATGTAGATAGATATAGATAGATGTATATAGAGATATAGATAGATATGGATAGATAGATAAATGTAGATATAGGTAGATAGATATAGATAGATATATAGAGAGATATAGAGAGATATAGATAGATAAATGTAGATATAGGTAGATAGATATAGATAGATATCTAGAGAGATATAGATAGATATAGATAGATATAGGTAGTTAGATATAGATATAGATAGATAGATACAGATAGATATAGAAATAGATATAGATATTGGTATCAATATCAATATAGATTGATATAAATCTAGATATAGAGAGATATAGGTATCAATATCCATATAGATTGATATACATCTAGATATATAGATATAAGTAGATATAGATAGATAGTTATAGATGTCTAGATAGAGATAGAGATAGCTAGATATAGGTAGATATAGATAGACAGTTATAGATAGATAGATAGATATAGATGTAGTTATTGAGATAATAGAGATAGAGATAGATAGAGATAGAGATAGAGATATAGGTATAGAGAGAGATAGAGATAGATACATAGATACAGATAGGTAGATAGAAGTAGATAGAGATAGAGAGAGAAGATAGATATAGATATATATAGTTATAGAGATATATAGAGAGATATAGAGGTATAGATATAGACAGATAGAGATAGATAAGAGAGAGAAGATAGACAGATATAGATAGATAGATATAGAGATAGTTATATAGAGATATAGATATAGATAGATAGATATAGAGATAGTTATATAGAGATATAGATATAGATAGATAGATAGATAGATAGATAGATAGATAGATAGATAGATAGATATAGATAGTTATTGATAGAGAGATAGATAGATAAGAGAAAGAATTTTGACCCTCATGCCATTCAGAATTGTGACAATGCCAAACAGTTCATTAGCAGTTATTAAGTAATGCCAGAATTATTTACTTAGAAGTTAAAATTCTGCTGGCATGCCTTTCCTTAAGCAGTAGTGAGTATAAAGCAAAATTTCTCATGCATTAGACTTCTTACTGAGGTCCGTTCTTTCCAACAAAACTAGATGACTACTAATGGTTTCAGATGAGCTCTTCAGCTTATACTTAAAGCAGCTGCCTTAAGAGACTAGCTGAAGGAAAAGTCCATTCTGGCCAGCAAAACTAGATGACTACTTTTGGTTTCAGATGAGCTCTTCAGCTTATACTTAAAGCAGCTGCCTTAAGAGACTAGCTGAAGGAAAAGTCCATTCTGGCCAGCAAAACTAGATGACTACTTTTGGTTTCAGATGAGCTCTTCAGCTTGTACTTGAAGCAGCTATCTTAAGAGACTAACTGAAGGAGAATTACCTAGGGGAGAATTTATACACAAACTTTCTACAGCAATATGGCTTACTTACCCTAAAAAAACAAAAGTGCTGACAACCTACATATCAGCAGAAGACTATGTGATCTGGACTAAATTGTTTAAATAAATTGAAGTAATTAAATAAAATAAATAAATGAATAAGATAAATTAAATAAATTAATTGCATTAGATAACTAATACTTTAAAATAATTACATTAAATAAATTAATCCACATCAGAATAGAACAGTGGTTAATCACTCATAGACTCAGAAGCAGAAGTACAGTCATATTTGACTATACAGACAAAACAGGACTGCTGCCATGAAAAAAAAAAATGACAATATTGCTGCTCAGAACCCAAATCTTGGAAAGGGGATGCTGATTTTCTTGTGCCACTTTCATACTGTGGTAAGATACCAATGCTATAGCTCTAACTTTGTTGTTCTGCTTCATGAACAGCCCACAAGTCCACTCATTTTTAGTCCTCTGTAGACAGGTAGCTATCCTGTTAGAAAACAACACTGATCACAATAATCTGCACACCAAGAAGCAAGGGTAGGTGTGAAGAGACAGCTTCAGCAGTACACTGCTGGGCTCAAGTGATAATTTGGGTCATCGGAGTCCTTATTCACTTACATAATAAATCACAATAAAGTCTGTCTTAACTTTTACTCAAATTATAGCAAAGGAGTACCAAGAAGAACTGAAGATGAAGATAGCCTGGCATTAGTAGACTGAAAGATTCAAGGAAAGGGACATTCCTAGTGTTGAACGGAATGGTAAAGAAATATTTAAAAGAGATCAACAAGTACTGAGTAGAGCTCTGTGCCTTCATGGACCCCAGTAAGTACTTGGTTCTTATTCCATTGCTGATATTCGTGGACTCACCCACAATTTAAAAATCAGGCAGCAAACAAGGAGAGATGAATGGATGGGAAAACCCTCATAAAATGCTGTGGAAGATGAGCAGACTTCACTGGCAGAGAAGAAAAGCCAATGTTGTTATAAATGAATCAGAGGAGGAAAAACTGGTGAGATGAGTGGTGAAATCCATTGGTTTATGGAGAACGTTGCTTTACGGGAGCATAAAAGAATTAAGCAGTCTTGTAACCAAATGCTTAAGAAAAAATCACTACCAAAACCAGATGTCCACAAAATCCATTTTATTTTTTTTTTTAATGGAGCATTGCTTTATGGGAGCATAAAAGAATTAAGCAGTCTTGTAACCAAATGCTTAAGAAAAAATCACTACCAAAACCAGATGTCCACAGAGCCACTTGAGAGTATCTTCAAATACCAAAAACTTTAGATTCCAAACGGTTCAGAGTATTTCACTGTACCTGCCACCTAGCACAGGCTAAAAGAAGATGGGAATGGACCATGCAGTTTAGCAGTGTGGGAGGGAAGAATGAAAGGCACCCCCCGGGAAATAGTGTAGTTAGGGTGAGAATCTTGATCCCTGCCACTTTTTTCATAATGCCTAAATCCTCTCCTGCCCTTAAGTAAGTTGAAAATGGTGCATTGTGTCATTGAATTGTACTAATCTTCTTTTTTTCTCTTTTCCATCCCAGGAGGTGAATTAGTTATCCCTCTACTTGTAGAAGACCCTTTAGATATCCCTCCTATTGCTACTCGTGCACCTTTCATTACACTTCCCCCTACCTTTCGCCCCCTCCTCACCATTATTGAGACCACCAAAGATTCCCTGTCCATGACCTCTGAGGCGGGGTTACCTTGCTTGTCGGACCAAGGCAGCGATGGTTGTGATGATGATGGCTTGGTGATATCTGGGTATGGCTCAGGGGAAACATTTGACTCTAACCTACCCCCTACTGATGATGAAGATTTTTACACCACCTTCTCCTTGGTAACAGATAAGAGTCTTTCCACTTCAATCTTCGAAGGTGGCTACAAAGCACACGCACCCAAGTGGGAATCCAAGGACTTTAGACCTAACAAAGTCTCCGAAACTGGTAGGACTACTACCACGTCTTTGTCCCCTGAGCTGATCCGCTCCACAGCTTCGTCCTCGACTGGGATGGTGCCCAAATTGCCAGCCGGCAAAATGAATAACCGTGAGCTCAAACCCCAGCCTGACATAGTCTTGCTTCCGTTGCCCACTGCCTATGAGCTAGACAGCACAAAGCTGAAGAGCCCGCTAATCACTTCCCCCATGTTCCGTAATGTGCCCACAGCAAACCCCACGGAGCCGGGAATCAGACGGGTTCCGGGGGCCTCAGAGGTGGTCCGTGAGTCGAGCAGCACAACGGGGATGGTCGTCGGCATTGTGGCTGCTGCTGCCCTCTGCATCCTCATCCTCCTGTATGCCATGTACAAGTACAGGAACAGGGACGAGGGGTCCTATCAGGTGGACGAGACGCGGAACTACATCAGCAACTCGGCCCAGAGCAACGGCACGCTCGTGAAGGAGAAGCAGCAGAGCTCAAAGAGCGGCCATAAGAAACAGAAAAACAAGGACAAAGAGTATTATGT
>VWZE01005371.1:22395-33617 GCA_013396675.1 Eubucco bourcierii | reverse complement strand
GCCGGAGCTGTCCCGATGCCGCTGTCTCTCCAAAAGGCGCGGTGCTGCTGGCTCGCTCGAGTTCAAGGTCCAGATATTTTGGGGCATAAATGGTATATCGTGGCAGCGTTGGCATTAGGCTTACATGTGATTCTGGGAGAAATTATCTCTATCCTAGCCTGGACCACATGGCAGCCACATGTACCGACCATGTTTAGGAATCTTAGGAACAGAGTGGAAAAAAACATTTTGCCCCGTAACTGCTGCTGTGGCTGCAGATGCTCTAGTGCTCAGACTGGCACTCTTAAAAGAGCTGCAACCCCGCTCCCTGACTGCAAGTGGTGGCATTGCAGCAGTCCGTACAATGGTAGCGGTGACGCAGCCAGCAGCAGTACCATCCCAAATGGAGTTCTGCCCACTGCTGCTCCGGACCAGCCCCTACACACACAAGCAGCCACTCTTATGCATTCGTTCTCTCTCACCCCTATCACCACTCACAGTAAGAAGCTGCAGAAGATGCAAAGACCTCTCCCAGACTCTAATCCAATGGAAGGGAGCTCTGCTGGAACCAGCACCCCCCCAGCAAAAGCATCAGATGGAAATGAGTCTGATACGGAGGTAGCACCACAAGCATGCCTCAAAAGGAAATCAGGTAAACACAGAAGGATTGTGCAAGAGCAAATGACCAGTCTTTAGCGGCCTGGTGCTGCTGGGATTCAGGGGCAGAGACAGCGGAATTAGATCAGAGAGAGGCTAAACATCTGGGGTCCTTGTTGAAGGATGGGGGTGTCAATAAGGAGCTGGGGAGGCTAGATGGCACACACACACACACTTTGGGCCAGACTCCTCACAGCTGTAAGAGATCGGTACCCCTCAAAGATGACATGATCTTCCATCCTCCTAAGTGGGTAAATATGGAACAGAATCACGTACTTAAGGCAAATGGCTGTCCAGGAAATAATCTATGGAAATGGCCAACTGCCTTTGGACCCTGATGATGTCCTCATGAAGCCAGCTCTGTTAAAGAAACTGACCCAAGCTGCCCCTTCCTCATATGCACACACACTGGAAGGACTGCTTTTGGGCAGACATCTTAATCTCCTAACTGTCCATGAATTTGTAAATTATCTGAGGCAGTTTGAAGATAGTGTCTCTAGAAATTTCAGTTGTGGAAACCCTGACTAGAGACGTGAATGAGCTTAAGGTCTCTGAACTGCAGAAAGGGGAGGACACTTACTCTTCACCTTCTGAATGGGACACATTTCAGCAGTAAGAAACACACATCACTGCTTCTCCTCATAGAAGACCAGTCCAAGCCAGACAGGAGACATCCAAGGCCTCACTGTGGAGAATCCTCTGTGAGTACAGTGAGAACATGGACACATGGTATGGCCAGCCCACCTCAGCTCTATGGACCAGAGTAAGGGAACTCCATGGTGCAAACACTGAGAGTAACTCCTGCTGAAGAGGGTCAGCTCCAGTGTCCCACAGGCAATCCTCTTGTCCAAGGGGTGCTTGTGCCGGCAACTCAGGCCCATGTGCTTCCTGTGGTAATCAAGTTCAGCATTAGAGGTGCCCTGTCTCCAGCAAGGCAAAGGACAAGCATAACAGAGTATACTGGGATGTGTTTGTGAAATAGCCTGTCACTTCAGAAGCAGAGAAGTACAGAGCTTTGGTGGACATAAGTGCTCAGTGCACTCTGATACCCTCGAGCCACATAGGGACAGAATCTATAACAATTTCAGGAGTTACAGGGGGTCACAAGAGTTGACTATGCTGCAGGCTGAGATAAGCCTCACTGGGAACGTGTGGGAGAAGCACACCATAGTGGTCCTGATGCACCTGGCATCCTTGGCATTGACTTTGGAAAGTATCCTTTGGAAGGGTACTTTAAGGAGCCAAAAGAGTGCAAGTGGGACTTTGGGATAGCAGCTATAGAGACTGCAGACAAAGAGCAACTGTCTATCATCCCCAGCCTTTCAGATGACCCTTTCATGGTTGGCATTCACAAGGATGTAAAATTACTAATTGCTTCTTGTGTAGTACTCTGCAGGCAGTACTGGACAAACAAGACTCCCTGCTGCCCATACACCAACTGATTTGCCAGATGGAGAAGCAGAGTGTCATCAGCAAGACTCACTCACCCTTCAACAGCCTGATATGGCCAGAGCAAAGGGAGAATGGGAAGTGGAGACTGACCATGAACTAGAGGACTGAATGTAGTAACTCCTCCAGTCCGTGAAGCTTTGCCTGACATGCTGGCGCTCCAGTATGAACTGGAATCAGAGGATGCCAAATGGTAGGCCACTCTTGACATTGCTAATGCTTTCTTTTCCATTCCCATTGCAGAGGAGTGTAGACCACAGTTTGCTTTCACCTGGAGAGGTGTCCAGTACCACGGGAACAGACTATATGAAGGGTGGAAGCACAGGCTTACAATCTGCCACAGCATGATCCAGACAGCATTGGAGAAGGGTGTAGCTTCTGAATACCTGAAGTTCATTGACAAAATCATTGTATGGGGTGAGATATCAGAGGAGGTCTTTGAGAAGGATAAGAAAATCATCAATATCCTGTTAGATGCCGGTTTTGCCATCAAGAGAAGCAAAGTGAAAGGGCCTAACAGAGAAATACAGTTTCTGGGAGTTTGATGGCAAGATGGATGCTGCCATATCCCTACAGATGTTCTAATTAAGGTAGCCACTATGGTGGAATCCACTAACAAGAGAGAGACACAATCCTTCTTGAGGTTTGGGGATTTTTGCAACCCCCATGCACATTCCCAGGTACAGTCAGATTGTGAAGACCCTCTAACATAATCAGAAAGAGAAATAACTTTGAGTGAGAACCAGAACAGCAGGTGGCATTTGACCAAGTAAAACAAGAAGTGGTCCATGCTATGGCCTTGGGACCAGTTTGAACCAGGCCAGAGATTAAGAAAATAATCTATACTGCAGCTGCTGAGAATGGTCGTCCCTGGAGCATATGGCAAAGAGCTCCTGGAGAAACATGAGGCTGCCCACTTGGGTTCTGAAGTAAAGCATACAAAGACTCAGAAGCTAACTTTACCCCCACAGGAAAATAAATTCTAGCTGCCTATGAAGGAGTTAGAGCTGCTTCTGAGGTGACTGGAACAGAGTCACCACTCCTTTTAGCTCCAGACTTCCAGTCCTGACTTGGAGTTTTAAAGGGAAAGGCTCAATATCACACCATGCCACCGATGCCACTTGGAGTAAGTGGATGTCTCTGGTAACCCAGAGAGCTATAATGGGGAGCCTCGAACACCCAGGTACTGTGGAAGTGATCACCAACTAACCAGAGGTAACTGAGTTTGGAATGCCACCAAAAGAGAAGGCAGTGACCTGTGCTGAAGAAACCCCCCATACAATGACCTTCCTGATAACAAAAAGAGATATGCTCTCTTTACAGATGGATCTTGCCATCTTGTAGGCAGTAAGTGGAGATTGAAGGCTGCCATCTCAAACCTACATGCAGAGTTGCAGAGGCAAGAGACAGAAAAGGTGAATCCAGCCCATATGCTGAGGTAAAAGGTACCCAGCTGGCCCTCGACATTGCAGGATGAGAACAGTGGCCAGTGCTCTACATCAACACTGACTCATGGATGGTAGCAAACGCTTTATGGGAGTGGCTGAAGGAATGGAAATGAAAGAAATGGCAGAGAAGAGGAAAGCCTATTTGGGCTGCTGACCTCTGGCAAGACATTTCTGCATGCCTGGACAAACTGCCAGTTAAGATCAGACACATCAGTGCTCACATCCCCAAAAGAGCCACTGAAGAAGAGCAGCACAACCACCAAACCAACGTGGCTGCCAACATCTCCCAAATAGATCTGGACTGGAAGCACAAAGATGAACTGTTCTTAGCTTTGTAGGCTTATGACTCTTCCAGACACAAAAGAAGAGATGCCACATGCCAATGGGCCCAGGACAGGTCAGTGGATATACCCATGGATGCTATAGCCCAGGTTATTCATGACTGTGACATTTGTGCTACCATTAAACAAATTCAGTGCATGAAACCTTTGTGGTATGGAGGATGGTGGTCAAAATACAAGTATGGGAAGGCCTGGCAGATGGTTACATCACTCTGCCTTGATCTTGAAATGACAAACAGTATGTGTTAACCATGGTAGAGGCAAGCATTGGGTGGCTGGAAACTTAACCCAGTACCTCATGCCGCTGCCCGCAACACCATTCTAGGCCTACAGAGATATATCCTGTGGAGACATGGAGAGAATTGAGTCAGATAATGGGACCAATTTCAAAAACAACCTTGTAAGCAACTGGGCAAAAGAACATGGGATTGGGTGGGTTTACCATGTCCCATACCATGCACAAGCTGCAGGAAAGACTGAGCGTCACAACAGCCTGCTGAAAACCACCCTGAATGGATGTCCACCGTATGGTAGATAATGGCCGCATGGTAAGACAGGAGCGACAGGAACAACAGTGCTATCAGGCAGGCAGGCCAGGAAAGAGAGAAACAGGAAATCCCTGTATTTATATAGGGGGTCCAAACAGGGAGTGGGCTAAATACTACATGCCTGGGATCAAGCAGACCTGGGGTCAAGTTCAGACCACTTCCCCCTCCCAGGAGGGTTAACCCTTTACATCACAGTAAAAGCAACTGAAGACAGCAAGAGCAAGACACCTGGTGCAGAGAACAAAGAAAAGCAAGTAGGAGAACATCTGAAATAAGAGCTGTTGAAAAAAAATTTAAAATCACATACTTCTCAAGAAATATCTTTCTTTGTTCAGTTATTTCTATCTAGTGTGCTTAGAGAAGTATATTAATTTCTGTTTAATCATTTAGGTACAACTTTGTGCTGCAACCAGTATAGCAACAAACACATTGTTTTTAATACATACATGTACGTACACACACATAACTGAACAGATTTCAGCTGTGCTATATCCAATGACTAGGAATCCATCCTCAAGTGAATCTGAAACCGCAGTAAATCCTGAGCAAAGTGGTGATGTGCCACATAAAACAGACTGGAGGAAGGTGTGTGGCAGAACCTGTAGTAGTGCGGTGGGGCAATGTGTTACCTCTATAAATAAAAGTTCATCTCATTTTCAAATAGAATTGGTGACAAATCAAGAAAATCTGTTAAGCCTCTTTCTTTTTTAACTACTGCCATAAACTAAAAATTGGAAAAATAGCAATAGAATTTAATTCCAACATGAAATACATTGTTCAATGTGGGCGGAAGTGTCACATTAAGTGTAAGGGTTCTATGTTTGCCAAATTTGGAGCCCTGCCAAGAGTTTCACTGAAACATTTTTGCAAAGTCAGAAGTAGATACTTTATTTGAGAGACATAACAGCTTTGAAATTGCTGTTGATAAACTCACTTGCTGTATTAGTGCTAAAAATCCTAAGGCTAGCAGAAAACTGATTACTCTGTAATAGTAATTTACCGGGTTGTCCTCTGCAAAACAGCAGAGACACAGCTGCTTACTGAAAGAGGTGCCCCTGCTAACACAGAAAGGAGAGTAAATCAGATCCATTGATCCATGCAGCAGCTAAAGGAGTGTCTCCCCTCAATAAGATAGTGGCAGAGGACCAGATTTATACTCTTTGATGAGTGACAAGGTGGGTCTGTGTCATATGTCATGTGTTAATACACATTTAACATGACTTGCTGTGTTGTTGATCAAAAAAAGAGGGAGGGGGGCAATTCCGGCATTTGGCGCAGAGATGAACTTGTCCTTCTAGCTGAAGTAACATTTAGCTGTAAGGTCTTCACTTCACCCAGATGCCACTTAGTTGTTACAGCTGCTGTAACAACTTTTCCAAGTCTTCCAGAACAAAACTGTATGTCTGCCCTGAGCTTTGGCCATGCTGCTCTGCTCCTGCCTTTGTTCCAGATGAGTACAAGGTAAGCACATTGTTTAACATCATGTTCTTATTGAAGCCTGGATTCAGCGGTTCTCTGCTGACTTGTGGTCATTCTCTGTTTTGATACAAATATGCCAATTTTCCGCAAAAGCAAAACATAATGTCTTGGTGTTTTGTTTGGTTTTTTGTTGTTTATTTGTTTTTCCAAGAGTAAGACAAAATAATTCCATTGACACTTTGAATTTTAACAAACTATTACCTGCATGTAGGTTTGTAATGATTCAGTATAAAACAAACACAGTTTATTGTGGGTATTTTGTGGCTTTTATTTAATGCCCTTTCTCAGAATCTGTGTCCACTTTTCTATTTCCTAGCAGCATAATTTGTATAAGTGTCACAAAACACTTGCCTTTCAATATAACTGGAGCCTGCAAGAGAAACCTTCAAAAGTTATCTGCCTGCACTTCCATACAAGCTGGACAGGCATCCTTAGGGGGAGGAGCGAATCTGCACTGCTTTCTTCCTTCTTTCCATTGTCTGTGCCTGTGATCCTGAAGGGCAATTAGCCAAGCTCAAACCAACAGTAAGGTCAGCAATATAAGCTTCCACTCAGTGTATACTTGTTCACTGAGTCTGCAACTGCTGCAGCCTATAATACGTGTCTTCTTTCTTAACAAGCATTTGAAAGAGAGGATATGTAATATAAGGTATATTTTGTGTGTCACATTTGTTGCTTTTTTATTTTTTAAACTGGTTGCAGTTTAATAAATCACTCTTTCAAATACTGGCACGTTTGTTTGCAAACTCTTGTCTAGCTTAATAACTTCCTTCTGCAGTAGATGTTACATGAACACAATGTCCCAGCAAAACTGGTGTTCAGCTCCCATAACTCAGGAGTAGGACACAGTTTTCTTCTGAAGAAAGAGGGCTCATTGACTGTTCCTGTGGGTATTCATAGTCACCATGAGATGAAGGACCAATTTTGGAGAATAAACAAGGCTTCGACCCTCATCTTTTTAACTTCCTTGTCTACTTTACACCCCATTACATGCCTCATTGTGTGATTTCGTCTCCTTTTCTGCTTTCTCTATGTTATGAATGATGCAAAATTAATAAGCAATATTAATTTTGATATCTAGGCAGAGATTGTTAATAATTATGAAAATTGTTTATTAACATTAAATCTTGCCAGAAAACTTATTTACAAGGTTCAAAACGCACAGTTTGGAACTGTATACATATGGGGAAGAGGCAAAGCTGGAACACTTTGAGAGGTAATTAGCAAATGCAAACAGTTTTACTGGAAGAGAAGGTTTTAGTGGTCAATATACCACTTGCAGTTAATTATCCCATTTAGCCATTAGATAGACACAGGAAGCTCCTTTCTGCTTATGGCAGAAGGCAATTAGTGATTACAAGAGGATTTAAGTATTTACTCACAAAATATTATCAGACTGTACCCAAGCAGGCGGGGTTGCTGTCGGTGGTCTCAAAGCTGTTAGAGGCTTTGTTGTTTTCCTAGGCTCTTTTCTCAGGAAGCTGGGAGTCTGGCACAGTCTCTGACCTGATTCCTCTTGACTCCCAAATCATCCAAAGCCTTTCAGAGGGGCAAGCAGGATGCAATGCAATGTGCAGTCTTGGTACAACGTCATGTTGGCTATGCAGGCCAATTGCATGGAAGCATTTAGCGGCTGTTTCTGGTCATGGAGTTCCACACAGCTTAGGATGTAATGAGGTAGTAAGCAAGCACATATGCAACGGCAGAGCAGCCCTTGTGCTACCTGCCCAGCCCTTTATATCAATATAGGCCAAGACTAATGGGCCTTTGGACATAGATTAGCCATAAGGATGGCACTTTGCCAAGCTTGCCCACAATAGATGAAGCCAGGGCTTTTGTCCTCTTTCTCACGGTTACTTGCCCCAGCACAGAAGGATGGGGAGCAGAGGAACATGTCTGGGCAAGCCCCAGGACATAGATTCAGTGGCACCAGGTTCTTAGTCCTCTTTCCCACAGTTGCTTCTCCCCAAAACAGAATGAACAGAGAGCAGAAAATCATGTCTGGGCAAGCCAGGACATTTATAATACTATTTTGGCCTGCTTAGGCCTACCATGACAGTCTGCTGTTTTCAAGCTCTAAGCAAGATATTCAGCACAAGAAACACTTTACTGTTAGCAAGCAGCCAAACACTCAAATAATTTTTTTCATCTTCTTTTTGATATGTATTGTTCTGTGCACCTTCAACTGAAAGACACTGTGTAAAGCCATAGTGTAAGTCATGAGACCAAAAGACTTTTCCAAAGGAGCAGTACCACCCCATGCCACATGATTCCCTTCTTTGTTTTCCAAAGGCAATCAATCATGTGTCAATGAAAAACCTCCCACCTTTCCTGATACTTTTTTTTCTTTGCAGAATATATTAGTCAAATCACCTGCTTTCATAGCCAAAGGGTAATCTCACACTGAAATGACATCCCCAAGTGAAATACTAATTTGTCATACCCTTTTAATCCTATAATGCTTATCTCCTTTACCACCTTTGGGGTGTGCAGACTTGCACTATCATCAAAGTCCCAAACCCTCTTTCCTCCATTTCCCTGTTATAATCCTATAAATAAACATTTGAGGAACAAAAAGGACTAGTTTCTGTATGGATAGGGGAAGGGCCTCTTGGATGATATTTGTAAGGACACCACTAAGCTAATCACTTGCCTTGCAGATGTCTGCCCATCTTTTCGAGCTTGCCAAAACTTACTTTCATTTGTATGCTTTCATTTTGTGTCAGATTAAGCCAACAGAGTAACTTGACAGCCAGATTCAGATTGAAAATGGGTTTATTTCATAGTGTACAAGCTCAAATTATTTCCAAGGTTTTTCATATGTTGGCTGCTGTAAACATGCATGGAGATAACAGCAAATATTAGAGGTTTGACTGAGCTGGTATTGCAGCTCTTAGCACTGCTTCTTGAAATGCTTAGAGATATCTTAAAAAGAGAATATGAATGTTTTCCCTAAAGAAAAAAAAAACAAAACCAAACACAGAACAAAAAAAAAAAAAATCCACCAAAAATGCTTTGTGCAGTGTGTTAAATAAATCAAACCTGAAAGATTTCCTATGATTACTTGCATGAAGCTGCTTTAAAGGTGAAATACTGATGGATTTGACAAATGTGAATCATCAGAAATGTATGTTTCCAAGCTTTTCCGTACAGTTGATTTTTCACATGCATTTCTTCTGAAATCATAGTTTAAACACTGTGTAAGGGTGCTACATCTAAACAGATATGCTGTGAATACTAACCAATTATCTAGGCTAGATGCTACTATTTGGGAGGTCAGTTGTTCCTCTTCACACAGAGTATTGATAAATCTTTGACATAATGAATTTATTTTTGTGCTGTAAACCTGGAACGAAGCAGGAAATTTCATTCTCAAAGACAAAAAAACCCCAAACAAACAAAAAAAAACAACCAAAAACAAAAAAACCCCAAACAAACCACCCCAAAAAACCAGAAACCTAAAAACCCCCAAACCACCAAACCCCAAACTTATTTGCTTTAATGATCTTTGGATTAGGCATTAATTGGGGGAGTTGGGTTTTGGTTTTTTGGTTGTTCTTTTTTTTTCTGAGACACCAGTCATTTGCCAAAGATAATTCTACACATACTCTTCAACTGCCATAAGAAATTTGAATTATATTCTGTCATTGTTAGGCACTGTAAAGCAGGAGAGCTGAGCTAAAAATTAAAATAACAGTGCCAAGAGCTTAAGATATCTATTTGTGGCAATTGAAAAGTCTCTGTCTGGTAAACTATACTTAGCAAGTCATAGCACTAACTTTAAATTCTACTATAGATCTTCACAGACTGTTCATTTCCATATACATGTGCACAGACATGCAAGGTGTCATCTGAGGTTATTTTGCCTGAGTTAGATCTGAGAACAAGAGAACCAGCACTGTGTCTCTACATCGTAATACTAATTACCACTACATTAAAGTAACCTGCAGTACCCTTTAAGAAGTGCAACCTAAAGACTTGAATTTTATATTTCCCCTTTGCAATGGATCATAAATAGTAAAGGGGATAAACAAGATATAATTTATTATATAATATATCAAATTGCCAACCATGCTCCTTTCCCAAAAACCTAGGAGTTTGATAATTAGCTACCACTGAAGAAAGTGGGCAGACCAAACAAAATTTCTTCATAAATATTTTCCACTGATCATCTCTAAGAGTAGAGTTGGTGTTACATCTGCCTTCAGCACTTTTCTACAGGAGCCTGAAAGGATGCTTAGACAAGGTTACAGTTCTGCCAAGTACGACAGATAAACGTTCCAAGGGAAGCATTGAAGCTGTAGAAATTTTCAGTTTTCCTAAGCATATTGTAATGACTTTTAAATTGTCAAAGAGGCTTTACATATTTTTAATGGAAAACTCAGTAACAAAGCTGCTTTGTCCTCTTTCTGTTCAAAATCTTTACCACCCCATCAAAGGCTGAGGTATTAGCAAATGCCAGAAACAATGTCACAGTGAAGCCATGCTTGATTAAGAGTGCTTTGGCTGAAATGTCAGTTTAAATAAATGCATCAACAGAATGGTGGAGCAAGATCTAAATTGGCCTCTAATTTCCAAAATGTTTATTCTCAATAAGGTTAAATCTATTTCAAATAAAGGTTGTACTTAATTCTGAATAGTGAAAGTCTATAATAAATCATGTGTTACAGGTTTTACAGGCAGAAGTGGAATATATATATAGGAAAGCTGAATTTGTATTCTTCTTTTAAACATTTGTGTTTTCAGAACTTATCTTCATTTGAATGACATTAAATTGGATTCTGGTATGTCAGACAAATTGTGTGTGGTGGTTTCTTTATTTTGAAATTAAATTATTGGAAGAGGTTTTGAAAAGGTTGTGCTTTTTCATTCAAGAAAAAGAAGACTACAAATGGATGCAAATTTAGAATTCTTGCAAATAGAAGACTAGAGAGAGAAAATATCATTAGGCATAGGAATTTATTCATTTACAAATTTCTTCCCTGACATTTTGAAATGCTGCCATCTGAAGAAGTTAAAATGTATGGAGTGGGAAACTTCATATTGTAATCTTTTATAGTTATCCTTAGTTAGGCTTGTGCAGTTCTAATTTCCATCACACTTTAATCAGAATAAACATCATTATAACAGACTCAAACTATGTCCATGTAAAGTCAAAGAGGTGACAAGCTGTACTGAAGTCATCAGGACACCTTCAAAGTTCAGTGAGGGTCTTGTAACAGCAGTCAAGTCCAAATATTACTCAGAAAATACATAAGTTCCTCTTGTGAGATGCAATTTTGCAATTTCTTGAGTGTAAATCCTTAGGGACTATATGTTTA
>VWZE01005371.1:12013-22142 GCA_013396675.1 Eubucco bourcierii | reverse complement strand
GCAAGGTAAATTAGGAGGATCAGCCAAAGGGGGTTAGAAGAAAAGTGGTTAGTGAGATTTAATCAGCAGAGGAGTCAGAACCAGAAGCTGCTAGATCGCTCGAGCTGCTCTCCCAGCAAGAGACAGACAGAGACTGACTTATCTATATATTTTGGTTCTTGTTCCCAAACAATTTTTTTCAGCAAGCGTATGAGTGAAGTAGACATCATGATGTCTTCCTTTCGCAGCCCATAGTGTAATTTTCTCTATTAAAATATTCCAATTAGCCTGAAACCAGTACATGTTCTTAAAAGTACTCAAATGAAAGCTGAGGCTTCAGCACAAGCTGAAGAAAGATGAGTGGAGTACAGAACAAAGTAAAGCAAAAAATTGTAGACAACTTCCCTGCAAACTAAGTCCATCCCGCTTCTTAGGGCATCCCATGGAGAGCTTTGTTACCACATCAACACTACTTTGGAGTGCAGAAAGTCGATCCAAGTATTGCGTATTGTCTACTAGCAGTGAACTCAGGAAGCACTTGCTTTATGCACTACAGAAGCCTCCCTTTTTTAACTTGTAGGCCATCCCAAAACTTCAGCTCATGCCTGATAAATCAAGCTCCTTGGGCCATGTCCCATTGTGGTGGCCACAGCAGCATATAAAAGAAAGTGTTTTCCATTAATGTTAATATTCATGCACATGTGTAGTTACATGGTTAATATTTACAAAACTTTGTGTTTAAATAGGTAGAAAGCTTTGGCAGCTGTCAAGGTCTGGAGAACAGAGATTAACAGTATCTCTGTCCAGAGAAGAAAGATTGGTTCTTTTAGATTTCCGTGTTGTGAAATTAAGGTGCAAATGAGACCAAATATCACCAAGAACTTTTTATCAAGGGATAAGGTTGAACAGAACCAAGGGAGAGAGAGAAGAGGGGTGAGCGGGAGAGGGAACAACAGAGAAGAGAAGAGCAGGGAAGAAAAAGAACAGGGATTATATTACCATCAGCTGCAGAGTAGGGGGGGAGAGAGAGGTGTGCCCGGCCCAGGGATGTCCCTCTGTAGAGTGATTCCTCGGGTCCTCTTTGTGGGGGGGTGGTGATGGTCCAGCGGAAGTGCCAGTGAAGTTCCTGCAGTGGAGGTGCACACATGGAGGAGCTCTGGTGGAGGTGCACACTCATGAAGGAGCTCAGGTGCAGGTGCACACTTTTGCAGGCATCACTTATGTCTTTTATACAGTTTTTTAGGCCATCGACCAGGTGCAGCTCCCCAAGAAATCTTCCTGTGCATTAACCTGTCTGCAGGGGCTCTGTGGCGGCACTGACAGGGCCTCTGCCCCATCCCTGCACCGCTTATCGGTCCATACCCCAAATACACAGAAGCCTTTTTCCTTCGGGGTAGCTGGTATGAAGTATCTTGTCCTGGGTGTTCAAGCCAGACTGGTATCAAGACACTGTATCTAGCACTCCTGACCTCTTGGGCAGTTACCTGAGTCCTGTAAGTCTACAAAGGTGGTGTTTGCATCTCTTAGCTTTGCCAGGAATCTGGGCCCATCTTTAACAAAGGTAACCTTTATCTTTGTTGATTACATCAAGGGAGGGGCAATCAGACTCTCACACCACCCTGTCAACAAAGAGAGAAAAAGAACAGGAGGGGAGGTAGTAAGAAAAGGAAAAGAAGGGAAAAGAAAACGAAAAGTTAAGGGAAAATGTGGGGATTTTTATACAATTTTCACAATAGACCTTGGTTTTGATCGGGTAATGGCCCGAATTTGGTTTTACACTGTCCAACATACAAATTGCATGTTGGATACTACATGTTGAATCAGTTGTATAAAACAGGGAATGATACATGGCAAAAACAATAACAATGCCAAACCACATAACAAATAAAACAAGATTTGTTTCACCCAAGCTCCCCCTGGAAGCCAGGAGAACCAGCCCATATGACTCAGTTGTGGGAATTAACACCCTGTAAGAACCAAAGCTCCAAAAGGACACATTTGGAAGATGCCATATTTTGCCTGCCAGTACATCAAAATCCAATATATTTCCTGGGTAGGGGCTTAAGGCAACTTCCACCAAGGTGCTGCCTTTGTCCCCTGGGAGCCACACCCTTGTCTTAGACAGATAACAGATGGTAGGTGCTTCTGTAACACCTAGTATTTTTATTTTTCTATGGGATGTCTGTATCCCAAGGCTCTTTGCCCACTCTAAATATGAGACACTAATTTGAGCACCTGTATCAATTAAGAACTTCACAGCAGTTCTTCTGGGTCCAGTCGGGATTAAGATAAAAGGCTCGTCGCTATCAGACCATTGTAAGGCGTTAACAAAGCAGTGGGAGAGGCCTGAGGCAGCCACTGCCTCATTTATTTTTTGCCTTCTGCTTGGGAGATGAGAAGCAGTTTCAACTACCTGAGAAGCACAGGAAGCCTCCGAGGCAGGCGAGCTCCCCCTCCTGGGCTTGCCTCTGCTACCTTCAGTTTCAAAGACTATACCATAGACTTTATCTTCCAATTAGGTAAGTCCTTTAGAACAATTTCTGGTATCCCCAGCAATACCGCTTGTTCATACCAACAGTCTGTGGAACTGTCTGGATTTACACTTGAAATTGCATTTTTTTCTGCTCCCCGCTGCTGTGCCATCCAGCCTGTGGGCTGTTGGGAGAGCCTTTCATGTCACAGACGTGCTGGCCTTTTAGCACTGCCCTGGCTCTGTCTTTGCAAGAGCCACTGTGGCTCCTTTCATCAGAGCTTCTGCCTCTGTGGGGGTGAAAGCCGAATTGAAGGCCATGATCATTTAAATCCACAAAGAGCTCAGCCCATGTCATGACATGGTCTTGCAGGCCATTTTTCGATTATCTCAATGGCTTTTTCAGTTGTCTCTATATTCGCTGAGGCGCGGACCTGCATACTTGCAGGCAACAGCCGAAAGAGAGGATGCAGTCACTCCGGATCCACTGAAACATTCATGGGACAGTCGTATTTTCCCTTATAGTATATTGCCTGCACGCAAGTAAGCCTCCGTAACGCACTGCTCAGCTCAGGGAGACTGGTCACTTCTAACTCAGTCAGCTCCCCTCTGTAGGCTGGTCAGAAGCTACTTCCCCAAACAGCTAAACTTGCCATCAGGCTGTGTGGCCCCTCAGGTTCCCGGGTCAGGCACACATTGTCTCCCCAGTCGTCAGCTGCTTCATCAGAGTCCAGAAACACTCTCTCAGCCAGCTCAGGAGACTCGATAAAATGTACTATGCAACAGAGTTGTTTGGCTCCCTTGCATATCTGATTTGCAGGTCACTTAGCTGCACATCTGTGTAGTGCCCACTGACCATGGTAGTGACGGGGCCACGCTTACCATCCAAAACCTTAGTTCTCGTCACGGGCCTCAGGCTTTTCTGTTGGATAGTGTCCTCCTCACCACTCTCCTCGCCACTCGCTGCAGACATTTTATGTGTACATTTTATGTGGCTTTTCTTTGGCTTTCTGAGGCATGTGGGGAGACGCAACAGAGACCTCTGTAGCAGCACACAACTCTGTGTCACTCAGTTCACAGGCGGAGGTGGAGAAGGAAGGCACTGAACACCCATCCCAGGAAACTAGCCCCGACGTGGGTTTTGTCTCCTATTGGATTTTTAGGGCATCTATAAAGGCTTTAAACTGCTCACATATGGTTTCCCATAGGCTTTGGCTTCGTGCATTTTCCTCTTTTAATTCCTTTTCCAAGGTCTGACATTTTTCCTCTAATAGTCGAATTTTTCCCTCATAAATTTCAAATTCGATCTGTGCTTGAGCCATTACTGAACCCAGGATTACAGCATAATATTCTGCTGCACATTCATAAATGGCAGGGTCAAAACTCTCAGCTAATTTTACTGTAATATTCTCTGGATTTTTACAGCTTTGGTGAGCACAGATTAAATCAATTCCTGTGATAACGCATCCTTTTTTGAGAAGAAATTCCACAATTGAATTACCCTGCAACTACTGCACCATATTAGCTTTCGCTTGTGGGAATTAATGAGGCAGGAATTACAAAATATGCAGTTATTTAATTTCCAGAAAGCTCCGACCACAACTTTAAATAAAATTAGTTAGATGGGTTCAGAAATTTGGTTGGGAAAGTCTTTCACAAGGATGCTTACAGAGTAAAGCTCAGACTGCTCGGCAGCTTACCCATGATTATGGCAGAGGCAGGTCCCTTCAATAAGCAGGCAGGATCTGATGGTTCAGGTAGAATCTGACACCTACTTCTTTTACATTCCAAACCTCAGAACCAGAGGTGGTGGGGAGGAGCAGAAGAGTTTGGCACTCCATTGAAACCACCGGTGGGGCAGGGACTTGGATGTGCTCCGCCACACAATATCCCATTCCTCCCACGTTTGGACCGGTGTATGAGCTAACTTTGTAACTCCAGAAGATATTTGTTTCACTACTTTCCCATTGTCATCAATTTGTAAACAATAGAATCATTTAATTTTCCACAAACCCCTCCTTCTTCTGTTAACA
The DNA here is from genome assembly GCA_013396675.1 of Eubucco bourcierii. NCBI lineage: Eukaryota > Metazoa > Chordata > Aves > Piciformes > Ramphastidae > Eubucco > Eubucco bourcierii. The sequence continues at coordinate 17,660 of VWZE01005371.1, read as the reverse complement.
GATAATCAAGAACATTTGGTGTTGTATAATGGCAGTTAGTTATTCTTGAGTGACACTAACCTATTCATGGGGGTTCAAGGTAGCAGGACCATAGTAATCCTTTGGGGGGGGTCCACTCACCCTTTGCCCATTTTTGACCACTACCCTGCACCAAATGAGTGGAGTTGGATCTTCTCTTTCTTCCCAAATTATCATATACTTTGATTCCCAGGCCATTTCCTCATCGATCTGGAAGTAAGAAAAATAGTGGGTGGATCAGTCCAATATAGGATACCCTTTCTCTGCAAGGAGACTTTTTTTCCAAGAGTTGCAGCCTGCAATACTTAATAGGTCTTGTATGCAGTAACAAGTCCTTCTAACAATACAACAAAGAATCTTCAGCATTATAGTTTAAGAAACCAAACATCTATTATCCTACCCCAGAAGCAACTGGTATTTCTTTTTCTTAGATAAAATTGTTTGGTGAGCTGGTGGAACGATATGCTTCAGCCCTCTCACTCACCATTGAGGAGCGAAGCTCTCAGTTCTAGGAGGTACACCCGCCCCTTATCAGATTCTCTCAAGAGAGGAGCAGTGGGATCAGGTTCTGGCTGGGCTCAGGCCAGTTGTTCACAACCATTTCTAACTGCCTTGTGGATAACCCATCAATTACTTCTTTTGGGATACCTTTCTTTCGGCCCACCCCCCACCAATACTGCTGGGTATAGAAATGCAAATTTTTAGTTTGATGATCATTAAGAAATTTCCAAGAGGAACAGATTTTTTTTAATCATTTCAGTAAACTAAGAAGCTGTGCCATATAGAGACACATAGTGAGTCCACATAACCAGGAGCAGTATATTTTTCAGTCACACTTCTGTCTTAACCGAATCGTCTTGTAATGAGTTATAGGAAACTTAGACCTTTGGTAGATATTTTCTTTACTGATGTGAATATAGAGTTAAGGTAATTTGTCCTCTTGCCCTACACACCTCTGGCCTCAGAACCCATTTCCACTGGAACAATATTAAAATGGAATGCAATATCTCAGTCCTGACAAAATCAGGGTCAGAAAGATCAGATGGGTCTTTGCAAAGGTTTGTGGCAAGCATGCAGATCCTATCCTTTTCACTGAATGTTAAATTCATAAAAATAACCTCAATAGGTCTAAGTTTTCAAGTTTTATTCAGTTGTGTTCTTAACTCACTTTATGCTGCCCTACCTAAGGTCTAACTTACAGAAACATTGTCTTAATGTAGATGGTTTGACCTTCTATCAGTTATTTTGTCTACTATATACATCCTCAAACTTCCAAACAACCTCTCAGAAATCATCATTTGTAAGTTTTAAATCATTAGCTTCCTCTCTAGCACCTCCAGTGAAAGAGTAGTCAGGAAGAACTGTTGTGATAGTAATAATATGTTATGATTTATGATTATTAATATATGTATGAATATTCCTTTTTATTATTAATATTAAAAAATTTGGGGAATTCCTTCAGATTCTTTGGATTTTTGGTCGACAGGAAATAGTTGCACAAAGGATATTTATTAACACAGAACTAAACAGTTTAATCAATCAGAACTTGGAAAAATGGGAACATGAAACAGGAAAAATTCTGACTATGCTGCAGAGGCTTAGCATTAACTCTAGCACATGTACTCACAACACCTTGGGTCCCTGAGTAAGTTTCCAGTATAAGAATGCTTCCAAAACTCACAATAATGATCCTGCAGTAAAATACAAAATATTACAGGTAGAGGGGGGGCACAGAAAGAGCCGAGTTGCAGATCAGTTGCTGCCAAGCCAGCCAACGTAAGCTGCAAACACCTGCCCACGGTGATTCCCAGTTTAACGAGCTGCTAAGGGGTATTGCTCCCTGCCAGAGTTTGTGCAGGAAAAGCTATCTATGTAGAAAGGTGGTCTATGTAGAAAAGGTGGTGACCACACAGGCACGGTGAGGGGCCGCACCAGACACCTGACATGTGGTGCTAAGCTCCTAACCTCAAGGCCAAGAGTGCAATTCTTTCTTCTCTCAATAAATGAATGTTGCAGAAATCTCACATTTATAGTGTTGCCAGAGGATCCTTTCTAGCAATAAAAGCCCTGAAGTTTAACAGTGATGTTACCCTATTTTTTTTATTTTATGGTGTATGTGAATTCTGTTCTTCTTCAAAAAATATTTTTATTGTTGTTACTGATTCTCATTACCACTGCAACAATGTTTTACATGTGTTTCATTTACATACTTAAACATGTGTAATAACATGTTAATGCTAACCAATCTAACCAATAGCAGCCTAGCTTAGAACACAAGACATGTGAAAGTAAGTAATTAATCCAGCTTCACAATTCACAACCTTGTTCACCACAAGCAAAGGGAACAATATGAATACAGTGGGATTTACACTTTCCAAAATGTGGATTTGAGTAATGTTGCTGGTAGAGGGTAGAATAGGTTTGATTGTTCAGTTCATTTCAACGGACTATCCGAAACAAGTTAACTACTAAACTGAAGCAGGAATAAATTGTTCTTCTTGTTTATGTTGGACAAAGAAGGGACACTCCAAGTTCAAGGTCAGATGTTTTGACATTACATCATGTAGCAATTACCAGCTTCACATACATCAGTGCATCTTTCCTAAGAAAAATGCAAAGAGGCTTGTTTGGATTGATTTGCTGCATTTACGAAAGTTTATATGCTGAACCAGAAAAGGATTTTATATCTTATGTTTAATGTGGGCAACAAAATACAATTCTACAGCTAATTCCTGGGAAGGATTTTAAAATTATGACAAGCATTAATTTTTTAGTACACTTTAGTTTAATTAAGGACTTAAATACATATATTTATAAAAATCAAATATCACAAATTTTTTACCTGGTTGTGATGTAAAGTTATTATCAAATTTTGAGATGCTTCAGATTAAGGTCTGACTGTTAACAATCCATCATATCCCCTATCCTTGCTGAGTATGTAACAAAGAAATGTAATTCCACCTTAGTCAGTCAGCATTTGCTAGAGGTATAATTCTCATCAAGAACTCCTACAAATGGTTCATATTAACCACTTGAACTGCACTGAATATTGTATGTTTATTTGTATGAGATCAAGTTAATTTGTTCACAGAAGGCACTGGCTGAAAGACCGTTTAGTTGTCAGTTTAGAGTCAGGCAGCCACATGAAAGAATCTATTTCTCTGGTTTGTGTTAGAGGTCCTCCGCTATATCCTCAGAAGTAAAGGGTCCTCATGTGAATAAGAGAACTAGGACCGAGTGACAACACCAGTAATTTTAAAAGCAAGCTCACTTTGCTGTTCTGAAGCTTGACAGATGTATTGAGTTTTATCTTGCAGAAGTGATCACAGAATCACAGAATGTTAGGAGTTGGAAATTACCTCCAGGGATCGTCAAGTCCAATTCCTCTGTCAAAGCAGGATCGCCTAGGGCAGGCCACACAGGAGCACACATAGGAGTATTTTGAAAGTCACCAGAGAAGGAGACCATACAATCTCTTTGGGCAGCCTGTTGCAGCACTTCATCACCCTCACCATAAAGAATTGTCCCCTTGTGTTAAGGGGAAACCTCCTGTGTTCTATCTGGTACCTGTTGTTCCTTGTCGTATTTCTGGACACCACTGAAAAAGATATTGCCACCTTCACCTTGACATCCACCCCTCAGATATTTATAGGTATAGGTATTTATAGATAAGATCCCCTCTCAGGCTTCTCTTCTCTCAACTGAACAGCTACAGTTCTCTCAGTCTTTCCTCATGTTGTGGTAGGCCTAAATAGGCCAAAGGTGGGCTTGTACATGTCCTGGCTTGCCCAGGCATGCTCCCCCTGCTGTGCTGGGGGTTGTGGCCACAGGAAAGGGGACAAAAGCCTCAGCTTCACCTAACATGAGCAAACTGGGCAAACTGCCATCCTGATTGGGTAATCTATGTCCAAAGGCCCTGTCTTGGGCTGAAATGGATGTAAAGGACAAGCAGGTAGCACATTAGGTTTCGTGCTATTGTGCTGTCTGCTGTTGTATCTGTGCCTGCTTATTACCTCATTGATCCTGAGCTGGGTGGGACCCCAGTGAGCAGGATCAGGCTCTGATGCCTCCACGCATTCGTCCTGCACATCCAGCGTGACACTGTGTCGGGACTGCACATTGCAAGACATCTGCCTGCACATGAGAGCCTGCTGCCAAGAAAGCCGGGAGTAGGTCAGAGATTGTCTGCCTCCTTTTCTGAAGCANCAGGAAAGGGGACAAAAGCCTCAGCTTCACCTAACATGAGCAAACTGGGCAAACTGCCATCCTGATTGGGTAATCTATGTCCAAAGGCCCTGTCTTGGGCTGAAATGGATGTAAAGGACAAGCAGGTAGCACATTAGGTTTCGTGCTATTGTGCTGTCTGCTGTTGTATCTGTGCCTGCTTATTACCTCATTGATCCTGAGCTGGGTGGGACCCCAGTGAGCAGGATCAGGCTCTGATGCCTCCACGCATTCGTCCTGCACATCCAGCGTGACACTGTGTCGGGACTGCACATTGCAAGACATCTGCCTGCACATGAGAGCCTGCTGCCAAGAAAGCCGGGAGTAGGTCAGATATTGTCTGCCTCCTTTTCTGAAGCACCAGAAGCCTGAGGAAACTCCAAAGCCTCTAACAGCTTTCAACCCAGCAGCAGCCCTGCCACGTGCTTCGGGTATTGCCCCATGATATTTTAGTGAGTAAATACTTCAAGCCTCTTGTAATCATTAATTGCCTTCTGACATAAGCAGAAAAGAGCTTCCTGAATCCATCTAGTGGCTAAGCAGGATAATTAACTGCAAGGGGTGTAAGTGACCGCACAAACCTCTTCCAGTAAAAATGTTTGCTTATGCTAGTTGCCTTTAAAGTGTTCCAGTTTACCTGTTCCCTGTATGTGTAAATTTCCAAACTGGTCATTTTTGAATCTTGTAAATAAGGTTTTTGGTGAGATTTAATGTTAATAAACAGTTTTCATAGCTATTAACAATCTCTGCCTGGATATCAAAATTGATATCATTGTTAATAGTGAATCGTTTTCACTACACCTCATAGGACAATTGTTCAAGTCCTGTAACCACCCCCATAGCTCTCTTTCAGACTCTCTCCAGCAGATCCCTGCCTCTCTTGCATTGAGGAGCAGTCATGGAGGCAGGGAATTAATGTGGCTGAGTTGGGAATTATAAAAATAAATTATTTTATTTTCCTGAAAGTCCCAACCCAAAACTATATACAAAACTAGTTTAGGTTTATTTACAGGTTCTAATTTGATCAGAAATTCTTCAACAGAATGTTATGGGCAGATTTAGAGATTTAGGAAGTCAGTAAATGGAAAATGCTAAGCTACCAACACAGCTTTACCACACTATCAATCAGGCTGAGCAGAAAATTAAGGGACCAGCAGGCTTTACTCATGGAGGTGAGATAGGTATTTGGCGATGATCCCTTGCTGGATTTCTCTGCTGCTTGGCTACCTTCTAACACTGCAAGCAATATCCAATAGTCTGCATCTATGTGACAGAAGTCCAAGCCAGGTGGAAAAAACACCAAAACCAGAAATGTCTCAAGATGGCTTCCACAGATTCATGAAAGTGATGCTGCCTCACGAGTGGCAGGGGAGACCCAAACTGCTAGGGTCTCCCCAGTTTGGAA
>VWZE01005370.1:15214-48491 GCA_013396675.1 Eubucco bourcierii | reverse complement strand
AGGTCCCTTCCCACCTTACCATTCAATGATTCTATGATTGTGGCACAAAATGAAAGATGGTGATGAGAATTACAGTGACTTGCTGTTTCTACAAGTTTTAGAAGATTAAGGTATTGATTTGTTCTGAGCCATAGTGAAACTTTTTTTCTGCATAGCTTCAGTGCTCCTCCTACCTGCAGCCCTAGGGACATAAAGCCGCCAGAACTTCTGTGCTATCTGGGCTGTGAAGTTCTGCTTGAACAAGCCTGTCAGTTGATTTATTTCTCATTTGTCTTTTGTATATTAATAGTTACCAAAGACAATTGCAAGATCTTTAAAAAAAAAGCTTCTCAAGTGCCACTGTATCACCAGAAATTGGAACTGGTGTCTGAGGGCATTGATATTTTGCCCTACCCCACCAGAATGCATGAGCCACACCACTAGCTGCTATTTATCAGCTTAGGTCCCTGGAAGCAGTTTTGCACCAAAGGACAGTCTGGCTCTCTTCCCCTGCTGTTTGGTTGGATTCTGTTCTGTTTTCATTCAAGTGTGTGCTTCTGAGAGGATAAGCACTGAGCTGTAGTTCTTAAGGGCTGCAATCTCTTAAAATATAAAATAAGTAACTGGCTTTGGGATAAAAATTTGATTTCTACCAGCAGTATAATATTTGGGCTTGAAATGTTATCATCCAAGGAAGTTTTATCTTGAAAAAAATTTTCGTGCTGTCTGGCTTAGAACATCAACTCAGGTAAGATCCTGAAAGTACTAAAGTTACTGGGATTAAAAAAGGAAAGAGAGAGAGAAATGAGAAGTAGGAACAATTCAAACCTTTCCCTAAGCATTGCTTTTAGCAAAGGCAGTGTCAGGTCTTGGCTAGTTGTCATCAGAGCAGGCTAATCTGAGACCCTGGTGCCTCTGAGGCATGGCCATGTGCTCGTCTGGCTCTGTTTGCAGTGTTGCAGACCTGTAGAAACAGAAGCACCTTGGTGTTTGCTGTGCTGTCGTTACAATCCTCGCTGTGGAAGCAGAAGTGACCACTGCAGACAGCATTACAAAACTCTTTCTACTCTGACATGTCAGATTTACTTGCTGAGAACTGGGAAACTTTGTGCCTTTTATGCTGAAGTTCTCATGCTTTAGCACTGGGAATGAAGAAAGCAAGCTGTCCTCCATTAAATTGGTGGAGTGGACATCAGACAGATGAAGGCAAAATATCATCTTGCATTAATTAATTACCCCTCCCCTACAGTCAGTTTTAAGACAAGTACATTGGTGTCCTTTTTAAAAGCAGCTTGATGCCTTTGCCTTTTATTAGTCATTTGCTATGGTGGAGCCATATCTGTGCAGCCACTTGCTTAAACCAAAATTCATTCACTAGATCCCTTAAATCAAATCAAGAATTTGCAAGAAATGTCTGCACTTGATGAAACAGGTCAGAAAGGAGAAAGAAAACAGGACCAAATCAAGAATTTGCAAGAAATGTCTGCACTTGATGAAACAGGTCAGAAAGCACACACAAGGACTATAGAGAGCAAACCTCCTTTCTAGCACTGCACTTAAATGCTTCCCATCAGAGAAAAAAAGGATAAAACCAAACTGAGTCTGGGTTACTCTGAGCTTTTAAGCTATTTTTCACAATTTAATCTCTAATAAGGAGTGATTTTATTTTAGTGATTTGGCTCATGTTAAATAATGTTTCAAATGATGTGCCCTAATTACGCCTTTAAATGGCAGAGGGTTGTAATTTAAATTCCCATTGGCTGCTAACAGGTTATTGCATAAAGATAGCTAGAGTTCAGCTGTGTCTGTTACACAGTTGTTGCCTGATGTAAGACCCTGTGGGGAGACTCCAAACGGTTTGCTTTGATAGCAGCCAGAAAGTTCACATTCTCATTCGCATTATGCAAACATTGTAAGCCGTTTTAAGGAATGAAGAAATTGTCAAAGGCATCTTGTAGGAGGTGCTTCTCATCATGTGTTCTATCCTCCTGTCACTGCAATACCTGAGCATCTTCTTGAACTGCACTAATGGCCTATTGAACATCTGCTGTGTGTAGTTACGTCTGCTGTTCCTGCTGCCCTTCAGCTGGAAAGTAAATAGTAAATCTTTTTGTTCTCTCCACATTCTTATAATAATTCAATCACTGTGGTGGCTGAAAGCCCTAGAGGCTGGAGTTAACAGTGGCCTGATATTTTAGGCTAATCTCAGTTTATTTTTGGTGTTGCAAGCCCTGTTGAAAAGGCAGCTGTATGCTGCCTCAAGATTTACACAGCCATCAGGCACTGCACACTGCCTTCACTTTCAAGTACAGGAACTGTGCCTTGGTGTCTGCCTCAGCCCTCAGGTTGGGAGTGGGCAGTCTAGCTGAGCTATGTGTTCAGGAGATGGTTGGTTTGAGTCAGCTTTTACTGTCATGCCTTATCTGCAGATGCAAAAAAAAATTTATTAATACCACATTCTTTTGATGCAAATTGAGATATGCAATGCTGGAAGCAGAAGCTTCTAATGGAAAAGGTTAAACTTCCTATCTAAGGGACAGGGGAGGAAGAAATTAATTTTCATTGCATTTCTTGATCTTTATTGCTGAGGTGGTAGATCACTTCTAAAGGACAGCTCTCTTTTATGGTCACAGTATTTAACTCTAAAGTATCTTTGACAGGTGAAGTGTCCAGCTGTCCCAGGCAGTAGTTAAACAGTGTAAAGCACAGTAATGTCACACCTGGCCTGCTGTTCCCACACAGAGCCAGCTGTGCAATCTCTTCTGCTGAGGGAGGTGTTACTGTCTAACTAGGCCAGCTTTAGGAGGAAAACTGGAAGCTCCCATACCTCCCTTTGAGTGTGTATTCAGAAAGATGGAGGTAAAGCAGGTCTCTGAGAATACCAAACTGATGGAGAACCTATGAAAGCCCTGAGGTTTGCCTTAAAAGATTCTGTTCAAGGTGTTAGCTTTCTCTAGTGCCTATTATTGTCCCTTCTAGAAGAAAGTGGAATCAATACCTATACTATCCAAGACTATCTAAGAGATAAACTGTCTTTCCTCTCCCCTCCCACCTTTCCCTTAATCTGTGGGACTCTGGGAATGTAGTTAGAAGCTAGGCTTCATTTGTTCCATCTGTCAAAAAGAAATGACTGTGGTCTGGCTTGCTTATTTTATTCTTTGTGTTCTTTCATATTTGTATAAGAAATATTATAGTGCTGTTTCTTGTATTTCATAGAATCATAAAATCATAGAATGGGAAGGTTGGAAGGGACCTCAAGGGATCATCCAGTTCCAACCCCCTGCCATAGGCAGGGACACCTCCCACTAGCACAACTCACTCAAGGTCCAACCTGGCCTTGAACACCTCCAGGGAGGTTGTGGAGCACAGAAGACCTCCCTGGGCAACCTGTGCCAGTGTCTCACCACCCTCACTGCAAACAACTTCCTCCTAACATCCACTTTCAACCTCCCCTCTGCCACTTCAAACCCATTGCCCCTTGTCCTGGCATTGCAAGACCTTGTCAATAGTCCCTCCCCAGCCTTCCTGTAGCCCCCTTCAGATCCTGGAAGGCTACTCTAAGGTCTCCTGGAAGCCTTCTCTTCTGCAGGCTGCAGAGCCCCAACTCTCTCAGTCTGTCCTCATAGCAGAGCTGCTGCAGCCCTCTGAGCATCTTGGTGACCTCCTCTGGACCCACTCCAACAGTTCCATGTCCTTCCTGGTGAGAAACATAAAGTCATGTGTTTAAAATTAAATTAGGAAAAAAAAACATTGCAAAGTTTAGAATAGAATGAGCTTAAAGTTTGAAAGAGTTTTAGAGCAATTCTGTCTCCAAAACATCCAGATAAATTTTTTTTTCTGAATTATTTTCGTCCTCCATATGCTTGTGTGAACAGTTCTCTAATCTGCTGCTAGATGTTAACATCTGAGGCAAAGTCCTCCTGCAGCACTTGAGTTGATGAAAGCACACAGCAATTCAGAGTGTTGGATACTGCACACAGGATCCCCAGGCAGCTGATGCAGAGAGGAGAGGTGTCACACAAGTTCACTGAAATGAAATTCATTAGGCAAAACAGATGACATGGACACAGTTCCTTTTTAATTATTTTTTATCTGTAGTTTTGCTTTTTGAGTACAGGCTACTGCCCAGGTGCTGCACAAAGCTTAAATTGCTGCTGGTCTCTTGAAGTCAGACCTCAGCACCATGATGCTGAAATTTCATCTGAGTTTCTGTGCCAGATGGGACACATAACTGAAACAATGAGACCACCTGGATACACAATGATGTCAGCTATAAAAAAGGCATACTCCAAATAGTTACTGCTATAAACAGGTTGCTGTGAAAACTCCTGTTGTGGCTGTGAATTAATTCTTACTCTGGAGAGATGGCTTAGTGGGTTCTTGACCTAGCTTTTGGTTCTGCATTTACTCAAACACCACCCAGTCACCATGATGGAGCTTTCCTTTGCTCCTGTGATGTGAAGTCATGCAAAGGTCTGTACAGTTCTGGAGCCCCCAGCACAGGAAGGACATGGAACTGTTGGAGGGGGTCCAGAGGAGGCCACCAAGATGCTCAGAGGGCTGCAGCAGCTCTGCTCTGAGGACAGGCTGAGAGAGTTGGGGCTCTGCAGCCTGCAGAAGAGAAGGCTTCCAGGACACCTTAGAGTAGCCTTCCAGGATCTGAAGGGGGCTACAGGAAGGCTGGGGAGGGACTACTGACAAGGTCTTGTAATGCCAGGACAAGGGGCAATGGGTTTGAAGTGGCAGAGGGGAGATTGAAAGTGGATGTGAGGAGGAAGTTGTTTGCAGTGAGGGTGGTGAGACACTGGCACAGGTTGCCCAGGGAGGTTGTGGAGCACAGAAGCACAGAATGTGATCTTTGATCATGTTGGGTGCTTCTGTGCTCCACAACCTCCCTTGAGGTGTTCAAGGCCAGGTTGGAGGAGGCCTTGAGTAACCTGTGCTAGTGGGAGGTGTCCCTGCCTATGGCGGAGGACTGGAACTAGATGAGCTTTGAGGTCCCTTCCAACCTTACCATTCTATGATTCTAAAACCCACTTCTCACTAACAATCCAAGTTATCTGAGGTACCAAATACTCTAATTTCCCATTCCTTTAATATTTTACAGAGTCCTAAAAGCTGATGTAAAGGAAATACGTCTTGGAACACCTATGCAGGTATTATGATCTTTTTTTAAAAGTAGATAAATTAGGCCCCTAAGGCTGATTGTGATTAAAAGCTTCACTGCTTATGGTGAAATTCTAGAGCTGCCCATATTGCTGTTATTAGCATATAAATGCCCTTATCTGCCAGAGTTGGACATAATAATGAAATATACTATCATTCCAGCATGAAGTTGGGAGCTGCCTGGGGTCCCATAACATTATGAGAATGAAGTAGCAATACTATTGTCACGGTTGAAGAAGCACATTCATTACCAGCCCCTCTCTTGGAAGCTGGTGATTTTACAGGAAGAAAAGCTGACACGTTATGTAAAAATTTCTGAGCCTTGTTTCAGTGGCAGAGGTGACTTCTCTCCCCACTGCAGTGACTTTAATACTTCCACGTATCATCATCTCTTGAATAGCAAGACAAGCTGCTTTAACCTTAATTATTCCAGATTCTGTGCATGCAGCACATGGAAAACAAACAGCTTCTTAACAGTCACATTATGAGGGATTTAATCTACACATAAACCAGGCATCTCCAGAAAACCTCCAAAAATTTTTAGGGTATGTTTTTGGTTGCGTGGCTAGTTCTTGTGTGTAGCTATTTAGGATCCACTTCTCATGTGCTCCTCGTTTGTGTGGTTTGGACTGCTGCTGGGATCATCTGCTGGGCTTGGCAGGGAGGCAGAAGCTGAAATGACCTTTAGCTTGCCTCTCTTATTGCCTGTGAATGTGTGGAAGACATCTATGGGCACCCTCGGCCAAAGTTTTCTCTGGGCTTAGAGAACCGCACATTGTGTGGTGTGGTGTGAACATCATATGGCATGGTGTGGGCATCACATGAGGTGGTATGGGCATCTGTGGGCTTAGAATCCACCCCACACAATGTTGATTTACTTAGAGAATTTGCTGATAAGTAATGTTGGAAGTGACCTCAAAGATCATCTAGTTCCAACCCCCTGCCATAGGCAGGGACACCTCCCACTAGTACAGGTCACTCAAGGCCTCATCCAGCCTGGCCTTGAGCACCTCAGGGAGGGACCAGCCACAACCTCCCTGGGCAACCTGTGCCAGTGTCTCACCACCCTCACTGCAAACAACTTCCTCCTAACATCCACTTTCAATCTCCCCTCTGCCACTTCAAACCCATTCCCCTTGTCCTGGCATTGCAAGACCTTCTCAATAGTCCCTCCCCAGCCTTCCTGTAGGCCCCCTTCAGATCCTGGAAGGCTACTCTAAGTTCTCCTTGAAACCTTCATTTCTACAGGCTGCAGAGCCCCAACTCTCTCAGCCTGTCCTCACAGCAGAGCTGCTGCAGCCCTCTCAGCATCTTGGTGGCCTCCTCTGGACCTGCTCCAACACTTCCATGTCCTTCCTGTGCTGGGGGCTCCAGAACTGCACACAGGACTGCAGCTGGGGTCTGAGGAGAGCAGAGCCAAGGGGCAGAATCCCCTCCCTTGCCCTGCTGCCCACACTGCTCTTGCTGCAGCCCAGCACACAGTTGCTGTCTGGGCTGCACTCACACTGCAGCCTCATCTTGAGCTTTTCATCACCCCAGCCCCCCAGGTCCTGTTCCTCAGGGCTACTCTCAGCCATTCCCCACCCAGCCTGGAGCTGTGTTTGGAAAGGCAAAATAGAATAAGCATCCTTCCACACAGGTTTATCTTCCAGATCCATTAGGTGGGGTTATATTCTACCCATAACATTTCAATATTAATGCCTTACCAGGAGAGCTGAACTCCATTAAATTATATAAAGAATGAGATGAAAAAATATGATTGAAATAAACTGTTACATAAACTGCATGTTTCTTTTTATTTGTTATGGCTACAATAAAATCTTTTACCGATGTGATGGTTTGGGAGGTTGTTCCGATCCCCACTTTGTAAAATCCCCCAGACTAGACTGAGCCAGCTGGAAGTTAAGGACTGAAGCTCTGTTTACAGCTCAGCACAATGTACAAGCAGAGATAGACACAACAGACAGGAACAGTTACAGACAGAGACAAGTTAAAGGGAATACAGAAACACAACTCCCCTGCCAGAAATCAGAGTCCCCAGGAGGGGCTCCCAACTACCCTTCCACCTTCTTCCCACCCCTCTGCCTTACATGCAAGGTGAGTTTGGAGGATGGGAAGGGGATTAGAAGCAGAGTGGTTAGTTGGGTTACTCAGCAGAGAGCAGAAGACACAGCAGCTCCTAGACACCAAGAGACTCTGTGTGTTATGTGTTTGTGTTCTTGTTCTCATCCATCTCAGCAAGCCTATGAGTGCAGCACACATCAGCAGTGTTCGCTTTTCACAGCCTGTCATCTAATTTTTTATTAAAATATTCTAATTAGCCTCAAAGCAGCACCTCTGTGCATGTTTTTTGTTCCACCTAAGGCTTACAAAGCCATGACAGAGGTTTCTCCTGGCCATGTAGCCCATCTGAGACTTTGTACAGATCTTAGAAGAGAGTCTGCTCAGGCCAGTCTGCAGACAAGCAGATAGAATTCTGGCTATATTATCCTTATAAAAACCAACCTTTGAGTCCTTGTCTAAGATGAATCTCTTGAGGTTCTGTCCTCACCTCTTTTCCAAGGGCTATCAGTGATGTCAGTTCCATCAGTTCCCAGTCCCAGATCAATCAGTGTCAATCCTGGATTTATCTTCAGCAGTGTGTGGAGAATCCCTTGACAGCATCTATCCTACTCATTAGTTTTGAACCACACTGTGGAGATTGCATCCATATGTTTATTAGATCCGCAAGAAATCTGCCTGAAGTCTGAGGTGGGTAATTGATGAGCTCTGGCTATATTCTGGGAAGCTTTCTGTAACAAAATACACTATTCTAAAAAAAAAAAAATAAATTCTCACTTGTCTTTGTAACCATACATCAGTTCATACCTAGTTACAGGCAGTCAGAATAATTGTCTTCATTGAGAGCTGTTTGGCACTGGGGATATACTGCCTTATTTCATAAACTTTTGGAATGTGCAGCCCATAAATATGTCACAGCCAAACAGTAATGCATCTTTAAGCATATTAAATGCAGTCTTGTGTAACCAAACATAATAGGATTTTAAATGAATTATAACTGAATTATTCAGCAAACAACTTTTTAAACTTTCTACACGTGTAAAGCTTCTTCAGACTGACCAATACAAATGAAATATCTGATGAAAAGAAACTTTGGCACTAGTGAAACAAGTTACTGTGGGTCTTGTGCACATTTTAAAGCAATGCAGCAGCTTCAGGGAAAATGGGTTTAATGGATTCTTTTAAGAGGCACCTGTTAATAGGTTTGCAGAGTGACGGCAGAGTCAAAGAAATGTGAGAAATGAGGATGCTTTGTTTTGTGAAGGTCATGCTGACTCCTTTTTAGCTGCATAAGGTCTGACCCTGACACACTGTACTAACTTGCAGTAGGCTTTATTGTTAGCAATTGTTCTCTTTTATAGTGAGAATCATCTAATTCAACACTTCATTTTGAGTTGATATGCATTCATTAAGAATGGCTCTTCCTGTGGGAACAGAACTTCAAATAAAAGATACAGGTGACATAAACCACATAGGGAACTCCAAAGATACTAATCAAAACAGCAGGAGAGCTGTGGAGGTGCAAAGTGATAGAGAATAAAAGTCAGAAATGTTAAAATAACTGGGGGAAAAAATTTTGTACTCTTGAGGGCTAACAACTCAGAGTAAAGGGTGTACTCCATCTGGAGTACTGTGTGCAGTTCTGGAGCCCCCAGCACAGGAAGGACATGGAAGTGTTGGAGCCAGTCCAGAGGAGGCCACCAAGATGCTCAGAGGGCTGCAGCAGCTCTGCTGTGAGGACAGGCTGAGAGAGTTGGGGCTATGCAGCCTGCAGAAGAGAAGGCTTCCAGGAGACCTTAGAGTAGCCTTCCAGGATCTGAAGGGGGCTACAGGAAGGCTGAGGAGGGACTATTGACAAGGTCTTGTAATGCCAGGACAAGGGGCAGTGGGTTTGAAGTGGCAGAGGGGAGATTGAAAGTGGATGTTAGGAGGAAGTTGTTTGCAGTGAGGGTGGTGAGACACTGGCACAGGTTGCCCAGGGAGGTTGTGGCTGCTCCCTCCCTGGAGGTGTTCAAGGCCAGGTTGGAGGAGGCCTTGAGTGACCTGTGCTAGTGGGAGGTGTCCCTGCCTATGGCAGGGGGTTGGAACTAGATGATCCTTGAGGTCCCTTCCAACCTTACCATTCTCTGACTCTGTGTATTGCAGATGTTCTGCTTTAAGTGCTCAACCATGAGTTCACCTCTGCTCTTTTCTTAAGGGAGGCAGTTGGAGTCAGTGTGAGTTGCATTATTTCAGTAGTTAATTAGGGCTTGCTTCCAGTCTAAAATTTCCAGATTTCAGTGTCTGTCACTTCCCAGTTATAAAACAGCAGTTCTGGCAGCAGAGACCCTATTGTAATGTTTTTCATAACTGGCATCATGATTCCTTTCTGCTCTTGTATCTTACCTGCATCAGATGTGTGCAGCTGCAGAACCTGCTAGCTAGAGAAGCGATGTGCAGGCAAAGCCTTGTGCTCACCCAGACGAACATGACTCCACAAGAAATGGCCTCGAGTTGTGCAAGGGGATCTTTACATTGGATATGTGGAAGATTTTCTTTCCTGAAGGTTATTAGGCATTGAAATGGCTTTCCCAGTGCAGGTGGAGCATCATCCCTGGGGGTGTATAAGAGTCCTGTAGACTTAATGTTTGGGGATATGGTTCAGTCAAGGGCTCTCTAGTTTTGGACTGTTGACTGGGCTCAGACATCTTAAAGGTCTTTGTCAGCCTGTATGACTTTGCAGTAGCTCTAACACAGGATGGGTTTCTGTGGTGGTTGTTTTCTCAGCATTGTTGAAAAAATGTAACTTCTGTTTCTACTGACTTCTCAGAAAATGTTGGTGAGGTTATTCTGAAAGAGAGAAAAGCCAAACCCCATTAATCACTGGACACTTTGAAATGAAACAATTCCCTGATTCTATGGCAGTGTCTACAGGCTGCCTCACTGCAGGAAGTTGCAGGTCTCCATCCATTAAGCAACTTGTCCCTTGGCTTAGCAAGACCCTTGCTTTAAGGAAGGGCAGAAGCTGAGTGTGTTGTGACCTTGGTGTGCATCCAGAACTGTAGGCTCCATTCAGAAAAGGGGAAGGAAATTAGCCTGTTAAACCCAACTGCTGGTTACTTAGGTGACCAGATGGTTTTGTCAGACATGTTGAGCACCTGTTGGCTTCTGGAAAACCAGACCTGTCTTTGTGCAAACACTGCCAGCAGCTAAAGTGGAGACAGCCTGATTTAGAAACCAAACCCAGAGAGGGAACATTTTGTTTGCCAGCATCTCACCTTCTAGCCTGTGAGATTTCTGGGAAAAGGAGAAAGTCTGGTGGTGGACATGCAGCTGGATTGGGCTCTATGACAAAAGGCAGTTGTGACTTTGAGTTCTTTATGTCTGGAGATGCAGCTGGGTTGGGCTCTATGACAAAAGGCAGTTGTGACTTTGAGTTCTTTATGTCTGGAGATGCAGCTGGGTTGGGCTCTATGACAAAAGGCAGTTGTGACTTTGAGATCTTTATGTCTGGAGATGCAGCTGGGTTGGGCTCTATGACAAAAGGCAGTTGTGACTTTGAGTTCTTTATGTCTGGAGATGCAGCTGGGTTGGGCTCTATGACAAAAGGCAGTTGTGACTTTGAGTTCTTTATGTCTGGAGATGCAGCTGGGTTGGGCTCTATGACAAAAGGCAGTTGTGACTTTGAGTTCTTTATGTCTGGAGATGCAGCTGGGTTGGGCTCTATGACAAAAGGCAGTTGTGACTTTGAGTTCTTTATGTCTGGAGATGCAGCTGGGTTGGGCTCTATGACAAAAGGCAGTTGTGACTTTGAGATCTTTATGCCTGGATGAAGCTGAAAGAAATGGTGCTGGCTAATACCTGGTGCCAGATGGCTTTTTGCCTGTTTCAAGCAAGAGCTCATAGGTTAAGTCACACATTAAAATGATACTTCTGGTTGTGTTCAGTTTTGGGTTCATGTGACAGAGTTCTTTAATGCATGTCCATCATTATAGTTTTGTTTCCATGAAAACTTCTTTGGTTTTTGTTACAAAAGGCTTTTATCTAGCAGGGTGTTACAGCATGGCTGTCATGGAGTATTTTAAATCATTTGCATTGCATTTCAAGGTTTCTTGAATGATGTATCTAAAAAAAATGTACCTTTAAAAATGTTTGAGCTGGAAAGATCAGACATAGAACCTGGTGCTTCACAACGTCACCTGGATTACTGCATCCAGTGCTGGAGCCCCTGGGACAAGAGGGATGTGGAGATGCTGGAGTGTGTCCAGAGCAGGGCCGTGAGGATGCTCAGAGGGCTGGAGCTGCTCTGCTCTGAGGACAGACTGAAAGAGTTGGGGCTGTTCAGCCTGGAGAGGGGAAGGCTCCCAGGTGACCTTCTTGTGGCCTTCCAGGATCTGAAGGGGACTACAAAAAAGCTGGGGAGGCTTTTTAGGCTGTCAGGGAGTGACAGGACTGGGGGAATGGAGCAAAGCTGGAGGTGGGGAAACTCAGACTGGCTGTGAGGAGAAAGTTCTTCAGCATGAGAGTGGTGAGAGGCTGGCATGGGTTGCCCAGGGAGGTGGTTGAGGCCCCATCCCTGGAGGTGTTTAAGGCCTGGCTGGATGAGGCTCTGGGCAGCCTGACCTAGTGTGAAGTGTCCCTGTCCATGGCAGGGGCAGGGGTGGAACTGGATGATCCTTGTGGTCCCTTCCAACCCTGACTGGCTCTATGGTTCTATGACTCTAACATGAATTAAGCAGTGTTATTCATCAGCTCCACCGAATTAAACTGGGTTTGATTGTGGTCTACCTGAAAGTGATTAGCAAACTGATTATGGTAATTTAAGGTAAAGAGGCAAACACTCACCTTCCTCTGTACCTCCAAAGGACTGTGGAATATAGCCAGGCAGTTGCCTGAGGTGTTTTTCTGCCTGCCTCCTTTGAAGCATTGTCACATCAGCAAAGAGAATTAGAAATACATTATTTCTAGTCTGCATTCACAATTTCCCTTTCTCTTGTTTCTGTTTGCATAAAAGACATAATAGCCACAAGCATCACAGTCTGCCAAGTTCTCATTCTCTCATAAGGCCACTTTGTATGTTACATATTTATACTGCAAGGGAAGAAAGTTCAGAGCTCCTTGCCCTGGTCTGTATCAGGTTGGCATTTGGCAGTGGAGATGTGTGCAGTTCTGGAGCCCCCAGCACAGGAAGGACATGGAACTGTTGGAGCAGGTCCAGAGGAGGCCATGAAGATGCTCAGAGGGCTGCAGCAGCTCTGCTGTGAGGACAGGCTGAGAGAGTTGGGGCTCTGCAGCCTGGAGAAGAGAAGGCTTCCAGGAGACCTTGGAGTAGCCTTCCAGGATCTGAAGGGGGCTACAGGAAGGCTGGGGAGGGACTATTGACAAGGGCTTGCAATGCCAGGACAAGGGGCAATGGGTTTGAAGTGGCAGAGGGGAGATTGAAAGTGGATGTTAGGAGGAAGTTGTTTGCAGGGAGGGTGGTGAGACACTGGCACAGGTTGCCCAGGGAGGTTGTGGAGCACAGAACACAGAATGTGATCTTTGATCTTTGATCACGTTGGGTGCTTCTGTGCTCCACAATCTCCCTTGAGATGTTCAAGGCCAGGTTGGAGGAGGCCTTGAGTGACCTGTAGTAGTGGGAGGTGTCCCTGCCTCTGGCAGAGGGTTGGAACTGGATGATCTCTGAGGTCCCTTCCAACCTTACCATTCTATGAGTCTATGATTTTACAGCCCATAACACTTCTCTAATACGTATCTTTCCCTGTCTAATAATTGTCCACCTCTGTCCAAACAGGCACAAGACACTTGAACTCATTTAGATTCCAGGATGTAAATCTCAAAAAACTACTCCAAACATCACCAGAATGTGTGAAAATGGATCACATCTCAATTACTACATCTTTTACAGCCCTTCTGTTTATGACTGTTCTGCATTCAGTGGAAAACACAAGCAGTGCTGGGAGGAACTAATCTAAACCTCTTCCAGTGAATGAGCAAGTCTCAGGGCTCAGGTTTTTGTGTTTCCTCTGCTCCAGTGATAATCCTTTGGCTGAGCTCCTTGTCACAGTGAAACACCTTCTGAAGAATGGGTACTGCTTTCCCATTTTTCTTCTTAGCCTAGTTGATAACTGCACTATTCTCAGAGGTAGCAGATTTGAATTCACTCTCTGATAAGGAGAGTTTTGACCCTGCATTTCTCACACCATAAAGTGTCCTACTTTGGATTCTAGAAATTTGTTCTTAGTGTCTGCTGAGCTCACTTCATATGTCAAGCTCTAAAGGGTCTACAGCCAGGGCAGCCCTCAGGTAAAGGTGATGCATTTTATAGTGTTCCAGTTTCAGCTGATCAAGCACTGCCAAGCTCTCTGTTTTAAAAGATGGAGCTTACCAGCCAGGTGCAGCTCTGTGCTGCTCATGCAAGCAGAGTATTGTTTAAATCTCCACTAGCATGCCGCTTGGCCACCTCAGTTTCCCCTGGATCTTACTTTGCAGCCCATAGCTTTCATTTGTTGAATTTCTACTAAAGTTTGTCTCAGAGCAGCCAGCACATGTATGAGCTCTGCTGCTAGTGGAAGTGGGTTCACTGATGTCTGCAAAGATGGGCACAAAACTGCTTGTCCCAAGAGTGTGAAGAACACCTCCACAGAGTCTTAGTTTCATTTGCAATCCTTCACTTCCTCAATCAGCCCTGCCATGTTAGGCAGGAAGGAGATGTGATGCTGTAAAATGGAGCACCAGATCTGCAGGACAATGTGCTGCTTTCAGGCTAATGGCAATATTTTTATGAAAAGAATCAGATTCTAGGCTGTGAAAAGCAAACACTGGAGATGTCTGCTGCAGCCTGTGCCAGTGTCTCACCACCCTCACTGGAAAGAACTTCTTCCTAACATCCAGTTTCAGGGAGGTTGTGGAGCACAGATGCACCCAATCAGTTGGAGTTGGTGACCCTGAGGGTCTTTTCCAACCTGAATGTGTCTGATTCTGTGCAAGGGTCCCTCATTAAGAGGTTGGTTTCAAAGCAAACACCAAAGTGCAGCTTTCATTTTTATTATTTTTTTTTAATCTCCCTCCCCCCCATCTCCCTCCTTTCCTCACCATCTCCTATTTTTTCCCATCTTCCTCTTTTCTTCTCCATGCTTTTCCTCTCCACCTCCCTCCTTTCAGCACCAGCTCACTCCCCTTTTCCACCACACCTGTCCCTTGCCCACCCCACTCCACATTTGCCCCTTTTTTCCCCAAACCCAGAGCAGCTGAGTGCTGTTGGAGTCTCCTCCCACCCCAGGTGTGCCCACTTTGCCCTCCCTGCCCACTGCCCTTTTTCATCAGCCCCAGGAGAGGCAGCAGCCCCAAGCTTGCCCAGCTGGGCAGAGGGATCCTCCTCCCATCCTCACAGGTGAGTCCCCACGGTGCACACTGGGTGAATGGTGGAGGTGTTCCAAAAGGCCGGGGGGCCTGGTGGCCCCCTGGTTAGCTAGGGCAGGGACCTGATGATTGCTCTGACATAGTGCTCTGAAGTCACCCATGGGTGCTGGCTGGGCTCTTCCTTCCTTAGGCTGAGCTGCTCTGTGTTTAGCTGCTGCTTTCTGCTCACCTGTAGGACTGTAAAAATGAGAGGAATGAAGCTGTGAAACAGAATCACAGAAACAGGCAGGCTGGGAAAGACCCTCAGGGTCACCAGGTCCAACCAACAATCCTGCTCTACAAGGTTCCACCTAAACCACATCCCCCAGCACCATATCCAAATGACTGTTAGAGACATCCAGGGTTGGTGACTCCACCACCTCCTTGGGCAGCCCATTCCAGTGCCTGGGGAGCATTGAATTAGCATGGAGGGAATGTCTGGGAATCCCTAACAAGGCAAATGGAATAAAACTCAACCCTCAGTGATGCTCATTCATGTCAGAGTGGCTAAAGCTCTGTCTTGTTTTCTAACAAAGTTAAACCCAGTTTTATTCAGTAGGAGGTGCAGTCCTGACTGTGCTCAGGCAGCTCAGGGCAAGAGATGACTGTGCTGTGGTTCAGGAGTTTGCTTTACTAAGCTGCTTGACAGCCAGAGGCCTTTACAAATTGTTATCTCAAGCCATGTGTGTTTCTGCTTCAGCCTGTGCTAATTTTCACATGGCCTAAGCAATCTCATTTCACATATGGGGCACACAGGGTTGGTGTTCTGTTGTGGAATAAGCAAAGCCAAACACACCAAACAGATGTGGTCTGTAAAACTTGAGCACTGCAGCACCTGACATTCTGAGTATCTGTCTCCCTAAGAAGCAGAATCACAGAAACATTCAGGTTGGAAAAGACACCCAGGGCCATCTAGTCCATCCATTAGCACCACTCTACAATGTGGTGATGGTTTTTAAGTTACCCATCCCTCCCTCTAATGAATTCACCCAGACTAGACTCAGCTGACTGGAAGTTAAGGACTGAAGCTTTATGTTCACAGCTTAGCACAATGTCCAAGCAGATATTTGCAATCCATTGCAATATTTACAGCTATAACCAGAAACAGACAAGTTAAAGGTGATACACAAACACAATTCCCCTCCCAGAAATCAGAGTCCCCAGGAGAGGCTCCCAAACACCCTTTTCACTTTCTTCCCAGCCCTCTGCCTTACCCCAGAGTCTGCCTTACTGCAAGGTGGGTTTGGAGGATCAGCAAGGGGACTTAGAAGCAGAGTGGTTAGTTGGGTTACACAGGCACCTACTGTGACAGATGGAGAATCTCTGTCTTATCTATGCTGTGTCCTTGCTTTTACACATCTCAGCAAACCTAGGAGTGCAGCAGACATCAGCAGTGGTTTATTTCACAGACAATAATCTAATTTTTCTCATTAAAAATATTCCAATTAGCCTCAAACCAGCCTCACCCTTAAGCCATATCCTCAAGCAGCACATCCTGACAACTTTTAAACACATCCAGAGTTGGTGACTCCACCTCCTCCCTGGGCAGCAAAATGCCTGACCACTCTTGCTGTGAAGAAATGTTTCCTAGTGTCCAGTCTAACCCTACCCAGTGGCAGCTTGAGGCCATTCCCTCTTGTTCTAGCACTACTTACCTGTGAGAAGAGACCAGCAGCAACCTCTCCACAGTGTCCTTTTAGGTAACTGTAGCTATGGCAAGTTAAATTTTTTTAAGTACTAAATACTACTATAAACAAGAAATCACAGAGACTTGTCCAATTGATCCATCCCTCTGCCCTCCAGATGGATCCTGACAGGCTTGAGAGGTAGACCAATGCTCATCTCATGAACTTCAACAAAGCCAAGTACAAGTTCTTGCAGCTGGGTCAGCACAATGCCAAGCACAAATACAGGCTGGGCAAAGAATGGATAGAGAGCAGCCCTGAGGACAAGGACCTGGGAGTATTGGTGGATGAGCAGCTCAGTGTGAGATGGCCAAGCGCACTTTCACCTCAGAAAGCCAGCCATGGCCTGGGCTGCATCCAAAGGTGTGAGGCCAGCAGGTTGAAGAAGGTGATTCTCCTCCTCTACTCTCACTGGGCCCCTGGAGCTTGGTGTCCAGCTCTGGAGCCCCCAGCACACAGATATGCAACTGTTAGAGCAGGTGCAGAGGAGGGCCACAGAGGTGATCAGGGTGATTGTACAACTCTCCTCTGAGACAGGTTGAGAGACCTGGGGTTGTACTGTCTGGAGGAGAGGGGGCTGTGGGGAGACCTAACAGCAGCCTTCAGCATCTGCAGAGGGCCTACAGGATAGCTGGAAAGGGACTTTGTCCAAAGGCATGGAACAGGAGGGTGAGGGGTAATGCCTTCAAAAGGGAAGAAGATAGATTTAGACTAGGAACACATTTTTCATTATGAGGGTGGAGAGGCACTGGAATAGGTTGCTCAGAGAAGCTGTGGACACTCCAAGGCTGGAAGCCAGATTTGATGGGGCTTTGAGCAACCTGGTCTAACAGGAGCCATCCCTGACAGTGGTGCTGAGTTGGAACTGGATGATTTTGAGGTCTTCCCAAGCCAAAGTATTCTGTCAGTCTAGGAACTGGGAAAGAGTGGAGAGGAGGAGCCTTGGCTACAATTTTTTGTAGACCTCATTTAGAGCTGCTGAAGGATCCACCTGCACCCAAGCCTTCCGTGAAGCTAAGTGGGTACAGCTGGTTTTGGCGGACTTGGTTTTCAAACTTCAGCTGTGAGGCTTGAGCTCTTTTTCTGCACCCTACCCAAACACATGTGCTGGTGAAGAGCATCTCTGGATTCTGGGTTCCTCCTGTGTGGTCTGGGGCTGCAGTTCCTAACTTGTAGGTGTTAAAACCATCTAATGTCTTCAGTTCTGAGTCCTGACTGCACCCTGTAAGGGTCTTTCCATGAAGCCCAACTAACCTTTCTTTTAAACAAATGCTGTTTCAGCTCCCCAGCACTCCTAGTGATCAAGGCAGATGCTTTAGGCACTTTCTCCAGATGTATTGATTTATTGCCAAACATAAATCTCCAGTAATGTACTAACCAAGGGAAGATGTTAGACCACTGTGATGGTTTGGGAGTTCCNCCCCAGGAGGGTCTCCCAACCACCCTTCCACCTTCTCCCCACCCCTCTGCCTTGCCACAGGGTCTGCCTTACATGCAAGGTGAGTTTGGGTTAGAAGCAGAGTGGTTAGTTAGGTTAGCAGAGAGGTCAGAAGCTCCCAGAGAAACAGAGATGAGACTCTGTGTGAGTGTCTTGTCTATGTTTGTGTCCTTGTTCTTATCCATCTCAGCAAGCCTCTGAGTGCAGCAGACATCACCACTGTTTGCTTTTCACAGCCTATAATTTTCTTTTCATTAAAATATTCCAATTAGCCTCAAACCAGCACAACACTCAGTGGTACACAAAGTCCAAGTCCAGCATTGCAACTTAATAACTCAGTTGCTGTCAGTTTGTTTGGACTCTGGATTCCACTCACTGCATCATCCTCTTTTCTTCTAAAGCCTATTTCTGGCTGTGCAGAACTATGTCTGCCTTTCTGCGCTCTGAGGAAATGCTGCAGTGCTTGGATAGGGTACTCTGAAGAGCTGCCACAGGCACCAGCACCAGCAGATGCTACTGCAGCACACATGTACAAGCTTAGGGAAAGGCTGGCAGATTCAGAATCACAAGCTGACAAAGGAAGAATTTCCAGAGTTCTGTACCTTTTCCATTGAATGAATATAAGATTGCACAGTGGGCCAAAAAAGGAACAATCATATCCCATGTATTTCTAAATCAAAGCAAAAGTTTTTACTGGAAGCCCCTTAGGTAGCTGTCACTGAGCTGTTGTGTAGATTATGGTGTAGCTGTGTTATTCCATCAAAGGCACTGTGCTGAAACCTCCTCTTGTTAACAGGAGGACCAACATCAGAAACAGGGTAGTAGTACTATGTGTTTCCAGTTCCAGAGGCAGCCTGGTCAGCAGCTGGACAGGAGTGAGGCCAGCAATGGTGGTCCTAGGGTGGGCAGCTGAGGAAACATTGACCTTGAGGTCTGCTGCCTGAGAAATCCCAACAGAAACAGACAAATTCCACACTGTGAAAGTGTTCAAGTGATTGTACTGAGGGGAGACCACATAGGAGTTTGGGCTTGATTGCTGTGATTCATTCACAATCAAATAACAGCTGAACAGTGAATGGGTACAAATCAGCCCTAGAATGCACTCTCTCATTTTGCATCAAATCCCAGGTATGTGTTAGTATTTAACCTGTGGAAATGTGCATCTGCAGCTCTTTCATACTAAGGCCTTTCTTTTCCCCCTCCCTTCTCTGTATCTTCTAGATAGCAAATAGCTACCTAATGTAAGATTCAATTAAAAGTATACCCATCATTTGAATCACAGAATGTCAGGGGCTGGAAGGCACCCCAAAAGAACATCTGGTCCTGCCCCCCTGCCGGAGCAGGATCGCCCAGAGCAGATCCCACAGGAACACATCCAGGCGATTCCCAAATATCTCCAGAGAGGGAGACTCCACAACCCCCCTGGGCAGCCTGTTCCAGTGCTCTGTCAGCACGGGGGAGGGAAGAAGAGGGTGACCATGAGTGTGTTTTCTTTTTTCTTTAGCCCTATCTGGAGTATTGAGTCCAATTGGGCTCCCCCAATTCAAGAGGGACTGGGATAGACTAGAGGGTGTCCAGCAGAGGTTCCAAGGATGCTGAAGGGACTGGAATATCTGGCTGATGAGGAAAGGCTGAGAGACCTTTCTTATTTTGATTTTAAAAGAAGCCCACAAGCTGTGAGCATCACCTTCTAGCTTTGTTTGTACTGCTGTGGAAGGCAAAGGGGTAAGATGGAGTTCCAAGGTATTTTTTGATTTAGCCACCTAATAAATAAGTGCTAGAATCTGATATGAATCTATGTATGTTAGGGGAGCTCTCATTTAAATCTGATAGATTTAAATGTCTTTATTGTTCTGGCATTTTAAAGCAAAATTAGGAAAAGCTTGAAAAAATGAGTTTCCAACAAAGAGAGACTGAAACAACTGAAAGAAAAGGAAATCTGTTATGGAAATATTCCAAACTCAGTCACCCCAGTGTCCTCCACAGCAGTGGAGAGAAGGAAAACATGAAAAGAGAAACTTCACATTTTGACTGATAGAAACATGTGTGTGTGCCTGTTGGAACAGTCAGTTCTGCGGTTACTGAACGACAGGGGCTGCAGGGTTATTGCCGTGGCTAGGGTGCAGGAATCAGCTGTATTGTTGGTGCCACACTGCCCACTGCCATCTGAGTATGGCAAATTCAACAATTAACAGGTATGGGAAACCTCATTATGGGAGCTAGCACGTGGATTTCTCTTAGTGCAGAGCACTTCTTTTAAATTGGAGTATAGAGCAACACAGGGTGATGAAGAGAACACTACTGTCACACAGCTTGTTCTGTGGAGAGTGAAAACACAGCTCAAGGCTTGGCCGACTGGGAAAAGTCCCAGTGCATGATCTGCACGGAAAGCAAGGCCTGGGTCTGTTCAGATCCCATTAACTGGCTCACAAAGTTCTTATTTTCTGAAAAATTGACAAAGCTTGCCTGTCGATTTATTATTCACATCCAGAGTGCTGCTTTTCAACAAGATTGTAAATACATTTTCTCTGGCCCAATCGGCCTCTCTGGGTTCCTGATGAAGTGATAAGCACAACAGAATTCAGAAGGATTAAGGGATGAGGTGGAAAATGAAAACTGAGTCGTGTTTCTCTGTGTTAGCTTGTGTGAAACAGCTGCAGAGAGATAAGAGCCAAGTAGTGTGAAAATATCTGCATAAAGCCCCTTGTAATGGAAGCTCGGGGCTCTACCAGAATTCTCTTTCCAGGGCAAATGGTTCAGATCCTCAGTTACATAGATTTGGGAGGTTAACCCTTTCTTTCTTAAAAAAAATTCTTCCACTTATATTTATTTAGAGAGTGCAATTGCCACATATTGAAAGACGCTGGAATCCTCCTCAGGTTAGCCTCTTTGATGATACCTTTGGAATTCTTAGGACTTTTATGCATATTAGCTACCTTGTCTTAATGTAGCTCTTGACTGATAATTGTTAGTAAATGTGTATGGTTTAGGTGAGATGGAGAACAGGCTGCTTGCTTCTCCAGCTCCCCGTGTGCTTACTGTGTGATTTTGCCACGTTAGCTGTATGCACCAATGCTTATCCGTGTGTAAAATGGGCATAATGTCTTTCAGGGGCTTGGTGTGGCTAAATAATGCTGAACACTCTTTTCTGATGAAGAGCTGTCAAAAGAACTGTGACCAAGCAGCATTGATTGGTGGTGATCTGGTTGCTAGGTTTCATTACTCATCCTAAATGAAATTTGCAGCACTTTTGGGCAGAGGCTCTGTTCTGTTGTCATTATTGCTTTATGGTATGGGCTGAAAAATCCGGGAAATGTCTACAGTTGACAGCGTGAGAGACAGATGCTGGTGGAAGAGTAACTGCTACATCCAGATTATATTAATTTTTCTGTCAGAGAGGCACAACTGCAGGATGGCGA
This sequence comes from Eubucco bourcierii, assembly GCA_013396675.1. NCBI lineage: Eukaryota > Metazoa > Chordata > Aves > Piciformes > Ramphastidae > Eubucco > Eubucco bourcierii. The sequence continues at coordinate 27,363 of VWZE01005370.1, read as the reverse complement.
TTTTAAAACATTGATCTATGTGATGGGTTGGGAGTTCCCTGCCCCCACACCCTTTGTAAAATCCCCCAGACTAGACTCAGGCAGCTGGAAGTTAAGGACTGAAGCTCTGTTTACAGCTCAGCACAATGTACAAGCAGAGATAGACACAACAGACAGGAACAGTTACAGACATAGACAAGTTAAAGGGAATACAGAAACACAACTCCCCTGCCAGAAATCAGAGTCCCCAGGAGGGGCTCCCAACCACCCTTCCACCTTCTCCCCACCCCTCTGCCTCACACCAGGGTTTGGCAAGGTGAGTTTGGAGTCTCGACCAGGGGGTTTAGAAGCAGAGTGGTTAGTTAGGTTAGCAGAGAGGCCAGCAGACACACAAGCTAGACAGACAGAGACTCTCTCTGTTATATATATTTGTGTTCTTGTTTTTATCCATCTCAGCAAGCCTATGAGTGCAGCAGACATCACCACTGTTTGCTTTTCACAACCTCTCATCTAAATTTTTTTTTTAATATTCCAATTAGCCTCAAACCAGCACAATCTATTTTTAAGTTTATCAAACCTCTGACAAATTCCCAGTTAATCTTCCTTTCTCTAGCTCCAGTGATTGTATTTGATTGCCTATGGCAGGGGGTTGGAACTTGATGATCTTTGAGGTTCCTTCCAACCTTTCCATTCTATGATTTCAAGATCCTCTAGTTGCTTTGTAGTGTGAGTTAAGGGTGCATTAAACTAACTGTTGAAATCTAGAAGAGCATGGATTGTAGGAGGGAATTGACCAGGGGAGGCCCTTGACAGTGAGACTGTTGTTAAACAGCCTCAGAGGGAATCTGTCCTGAGTCTATCCTCTCCTCTGCGGATTTCACTGCGCTACAACATGCAGTTTGCTTCCCAAGTGTTGCTAACAAGGTGGTAACAACATGGTGACAGGAAACTGGTCTCTACAGCTGCTGTGTTCCTTACAAGCAGAGAAATCTGCCTGAACAAAACTCCTGTGGGATTGGATATTCTGATAGTAACTTATGGGTACTTAATGTCTCTGGTACCTGGGACCACTTCTGTTTGTTTGGTAACCATGTGTTAGTGTTTTGTTACCAGTGAGCACCATAAAAAGACATGAAAATGGCAAGGGGCACTCCTTACTGATATTTTATTTAGACCTAAATGTTGTAAATTAATTTTCAAGAATTTAAATTACTTCTTCATAGAACTCACAGCCTCAGCTGATGTTCTGGAATCTCTTTTCTGTGGCTCAAAAGCCTTTCTAATAAAGTTAGTGGCAAAATTTCCATCACCTTCATTGGTGGAGGGTAAAATGCTTTAATTCACCATTGATAGTAAGAATTAATAGCAAATTAATAAAAATAGCAAAAAATTATTTTTTGCTAAAATGTATTTATTTTCAATTTTTTATTAAAATAAAAAATGCTAAATAATAATTATTTTTTAAAAAAGAGCTACAAATTAATTGCAAATAGCCTACTGAAGGGTTGAAGAAGACCAAACCTTGACAGTGTTTAGAGCTGCCAAGGCCCAGCGAACAGAGATTAACAGTATCTCTGCCCAGAGGAGTAAGATTTGCTCTTCTAGAGTTCTGTGTTGTGAAATTAAGGTGCAAATGAGACCAGATAGCAGCACACAACTATTTATTAAAGGATAAAGTTGAACAAAACAGAGGGGAGAGAGGGGAGAGGGAACAATGAAGAAAAAGAGAAGAGCAGGGAAGGAAAAGAGCAGAGATTATATNAAAGAGCAAGGAAAAGAGCAGGGATTATATATATTACCGCCACAGACTGGGCGGGGGGAGGGTGGGAAAGAGAGAGATGTGTGCTCGGCCCAGGGATGTTCTGCTGTGGAGCTGCTCTGCAGGAGATGTTCCTCGTTCTTCTGGTGGTAGTGCTCTGGTGGAGGTGTCTGTGGAGGTGCTCCAGTGGAGTTGCTCTGGTGGAGGTGCAGCCTCCTTTTTGCAGGCATTGCTTATGTCTTTTTATAGAGTTTCAAACTGTTGTCCAGGTGCAGCTGCCCAGGTCATCTTGTGTATTCTCATGTTTGTGGGGGTCAGGTGCAGCACCAGGGAGGGCCTCTGCCCCCTTCCTGTGCCACTTACCTGTCCATACCCCAAATTCACAGAAGCCTTTTCGCTGCAGGGTAGCTGGTGTGAGGTGTCACATCCTGGGCATTCAAGCCAGGCTGGAGTCCCAGCTCTGTTGATTAGCATCCCTGAGCTCTTGGGCAGATATCTGGGCCAAGTCCCCTAAGTCCACAAAGGTACTGTTTGCATCCCTGAGCTCTGCCAGGAATCCAGGCCATCTTTAGCAAAGGCAATCTTTATCTTGATGATTTGAATGAGAGAGAGATGATCAGACTCTCACGAGAGCACACAAGTTTTATTGTACTAATTTATGGACAAATTGTAGATGTCCATCACTTTTTCAGAAGGTGTTCCACACCTAGAAAATTGCAAGGCAATTGCACAGCTCCTAAGGGAGGGGAACCAAGGTAGCAGCAGCCCTTGATATGCTGTGATGGTTTGGGAGTTACTCACCATTGTTTTCTTTTCACAGCCTATAATGTAATTATTTTCATGAAAATAATCCAGTTAGCATCAAACCAGCACATATGGCACTCAGAGAAGGCTCACACCTAGCCTTGCAGTCTGCAGAGAGCAGTCACCTTTCAGGTGAACGACTGACTAACTCTATTGCATTTCTTTTAGCTCAGTGAAGAGTCAGAGAGATCTTCTAGACATCTTAATAAGACTCAGTGCAATGATGTAAAACATTTGCTGAAAGGTATATCCATTCCAGTACCAGTCAGTAGAAACTATACCAGATAGAGTTTGAGGACTTTGACCTGGTGTTTTCCTTAGGCAAAAACTCAAAAAAAGAGAACAGTTTTGCACAGTCATATGAAGTGTTTTTAAACTGCCATTTTATACTGTTGCATATGTGGAGTTCTGATGAAGAGTGATGTACCTGGGGACCATGCTCCAGGTTCAGACACAGGCACTTCTTGACATGTCTGACTAAATGTGCACCTATCAGCTGTAAAATTGCATTAACTTGCTGCTCACTCTGTTACCTGCTGAAGGTCAGTGCTAGTGCTTTATTCCTTCCCTCCCCCCCCACCTCATATTAAAAGGCTGGAGTTATGATAATAGGCACATTCATATCAGCATTTTCCTGATAAAGCATTGCTGCTCCTATGCTAGTGCTGTTCAGTAGAGAACTGGAGAAAGGACAAGAGCTGAGTAATTGTCAAAGCTGCCTAGGAAGGTCTGTTTGGGTTTGTTTCTGGAAAGGTTTGAGAGTTCTGGTTCAGCCAGGACAAAGGTTAAGCAGACATCCTTCATGTTGCTGAGTGTAGCTCGGCAAAGGCACATTCATTGGTTGGATGCTTGTGGGGAAGAGGATTATTTTCCCCAAAGACAGATGCTTATTTGATCTTTGTTACAAAGAACTCCTCTATTTGTTAAACAAAGCTGGCAGGACTCAGCCCTCTGCAAGATGAGGTGCAAGAGACGGCTCACTATGGAGAGAAAGCAGCGACAGCTTCCAAGGACCTAGAGTGTGGTAGATGCAGACAGACCTCTTTTGGAGGAAGAGGCCTCTTTTCACAATATTTGTGAGGCATCTGTGTCCTCTGCCTGCCAGAACATGGAATAACAAAGCTAATACTTGATCCCCTGTTTTTCAGCTTTCCAGGGATTGAGAAAGCTTTGCTTAGCGTTTGGGAAGTGTTTCCATTTTGTGTCTGTTGCATCAAACAAACTTTATCCTAGGCATGTGTTAGTGGGTGAAAAATGTTTAATATGTCAGGCTGCAGAAAGATGTTGGGGAAATACGAAGGGTGTTTCTTTCTTCTGTATCTATGTAAACTAGTAGGGAGCCTGTTTTATAGCTATGTTACTGCAACACAGTAAAAAGAGAAGTTTCCCCAGGAGATGCTAATAACTTTCAAAGTGAGTAATAACTGGAAGTTGAAATATGTCAATATCCCTTTCAAACAATTAAAACTTTACTAGATGAGGAAAGTTTAGGGCATAAAAATCAAATCACTGTCAAAACATCTGTTGCTATTGGGTGATATCTTGATTGTCAAGCAATGTACCTCTTGGCACCAGAACAGGGAAAGTTTACCAGTCAATTTCATGGGAGTGACTTTGGCTCCCATATGCACCCACTGCAGATACCAGCACTGACAAGAGCTGTCACTGCTCTCCTTACCTCAGGTGCTCTTCTGCCTGTGTGTTGTGCTTGTCTGACATTTTTTCATATGATGCGTGGTCTCCCAAGACCTAGCTTGCAAACAATATTGTAACCTGCTCTCCTGATTAAATTTTAATCGATAGACTGTGACAAAGAGTTGAGAGTTACTGTTTCTTTGATGCTTTCGTTTGTCTGGTTTTTAATTTTCAAGTTACCCTTGGAATTTTGAAACTCCTACTACTTAATTTCGTTTAGATGTTACCCTTATGTGTGTGCCAAACCTTTTGTATTTTATAGTTAACTTGTGAGTAGTGATTCTTGCTTAAAAAGAAATCAGTCTGAGGGACATATTATAGTTTGAGTGTTAATAATGTTTCAAATTCTCCTTTGAATGTCATGTTTTACATTGGGGCTTTTTGGAAGAGGAAAGCACTTGCAGGTGTCCATATATATCTGGGTGGATATTTCTCTCTTTCTTTTTTTTTTTTTGTAATTACAGTTGCTGAAGACCAGGTTCTTTAAGTTTCAGTTGTGTGTCATGCCAGACACACAAGAAGGATCATCTACAATTACAGCGTAACAAAGCAATTTCAATTCAGAGTCAATTCATTAGGGCCAACCATTATGCTCAGTATTGAAGATTTCCGTGTCCTAACAAATATCATCCAAGGTGTCTACAAAATGTGTAGCTCCTCTACATCCTACATATATGTATGTTTGAGTTTATCACCCAAGTGTTGTGGTAGGCCTAACCAGACCAAAATAGGCTTATCCGTGTCCTGGCTTGCCCAGAGATGTTTTTCTACTCTCCCTCTCTCTGTCTGGGAAGAAGCATTGCAGGAAAGAGGACAAAGAACCTGGAGCCACTGAGTGGGAGGACCTTGGCCCTTTGCAGCCTGTGGTAAATAAGGTACACAGGCTCAGCTTTTGTGTATGCCTTGTGCAAGGCTGTGCTCTGCCCAAATTTGGGTAAAGCAAGCCTATGGCTTCACCCTAGTATGGTCAAGCTTGGCTTGCTGCCATTCCAATTGGTTATTCTGTGTCCAAAGGAATGGACATCAGTCTCATTGTGTGTGCTCTCTGCCGTTGTATTTGTGCTGCCTTGTATCCTGAACTGCCTGCCAAGAGCTTACCAGGAACAGGCTCTAAGTGCCTGCATGTCATCAGCCTGCACAGCCAGCGTGACACCGTGCTGAGGCTGCACATGGCAGTGTGTCCTGCCTGCACCTGAAAGCCTCCTGCCAAGACAGGAAGCCCAGGAGGGACACAGATCATCCAGAGGAGATCAGGCCCAGGTCAGAGCTTGTCTGCCTCCTTTCCCCAGCAGCCTGGCAAGAACCAGAAGTCTCAGCGGGTGACAAGAATTCCCTGAAAGCCTTTGGGTACTGTCTGAAGCTGTAGCCAACCCTGACAGTCAGGAGATCATTTTGTCAGTAAACACTTCAAGCCTCTTGTAACTCACCATTGCCTTCTGCCATAAGCAGGAAGGAGCTCCTGGAGTCCACCTAGTGGGCAAGTGGAGTATTGACCACAAGTGATACACTGCAAAGCCTTCTCACCAGTGCAACCGAGTTCAATCAATGTTATAGATTATCAGTAGCTATTGCTAGAGCCTGTTGTAACCTGTATAAAGTCTCCATAACTGATGCAAAGAACTGATTGTTATTAAAATTAGTGATGGGGGTGGTGACAGTTCTGAGTGGTGAATAGTAATAAACAATATTAAATTTTGAATATATCATCTTGCATCAATTAATTACCCCTCCTCTACAGCAAGTATCTGATTCTAAGATCACCTAAGGAAATAATTTCAGTTTAATGCATATGGAATGAGGAAATACGTGATTGTTTCTCAGGATCAGCTCATTGCAGTGGCTTTTATTGCAATGACTGATAACTGAATAACCCAGCACTACCATGAAGATGTTTTCCCCCTCTGCTTACAGAACATCTCGTGCAATTGAGTCTGTTTCCTAGGTGCTGCGTTTGTGCAGCTAATAAATATGTAACATACATGTATTTTGAATTAATTTTATGTAGTGTAAATGTAAATGCTCATCCTTAAAGCCTGTAGGGGACCTCAGTGTAACTGCAGACCTATTATTACCTATAAAAATGAGGGATGATTGCTTTTGAAAATGATGTTTAAGTTTGTGCTGTTAAAGCTGTCATGAAAATTCAGAATAAGTGTCCTGTGTTCCTCACTCTGTAACACAGCAGAACTTTCACTGGTGTCAGTCCAGCATTTTGTAAAACAAGCCTTTCACCCTAGGAAATCAATCTTAAAACACGCTGGATTTTTCCAGGTTAGCTTTATTGCTAATCCTGTGCTCATATAGGTGATATAGATATATTTAATGGCAGACTAGAGATAGGATTAAATGAACTCAACCAAAAAAAGTGTCTCCTCATTTCTCAGTGTATGTGCAGACTGCATATATATTCATTGAATCTGACATCAATTCTGAAGAGAAAAAAGAAAAGCAGCTAAAAGCTATTGCAACTCCCAGTGAAGTCCGTTTTAAATGTTAGAGGAAAGGAGAGAGTCAGAAATAGATGAATAATGAATATCAACTCCTAACTACACTTCTGGTGCTACTGAGAGTGTTTTGAGTTTTATGACAGTGGGACATTCTTCCGTGTCTGTAATCTGTTAGGGAGGGACAGAGCACACCTCTCTTGAAGACATAAATTAATCTTTGGCAGCAGGCTGGCCAACTTAAACTGAAGAACTCAGCAGGTGGGGTACAAGATGGCAACGCTCATGCCATCCCACCCAAACAGGGACTAAGCCAGACCAACCAGAGCAGCACCAAATATTCCTTAGCTGCCTTCCAAGAGGAGAGATAGAAGGCTGTGAGTACCTCTAGGATGTGTAGGACGATGGTGGATCCTCTTGCCTGCCTCCACTGAAGGCTTCTTCTTAGACTATCCCTTTGAAATGTCTGTACCAACACAGGCAGAATAAACAGGAAGAGTGAGAGATGTGAGGTCACAGAGCCCTACTAAGATGTGGTGGGAAGACTCACATGGCTGGAATGCTGTCATGGGTGGCTACATACTTCTTAAGAAAGGCAGGCCATCGAGGCAGGGTGGTGAAGTTGTTCTTCATGTGAGACAGCAACTGGAATTTATTAAGCTCTCTCTGGAGGTGGAAGAACGTGTTGGAAGTGTATGTGTGAAAATGAAGGGACAGGCTAACACGGGTGACGTTGGAGTGGGTGTTTACTACAGGTCACATGGTTAGGAAGAGGGAGTCCATGAGTCCTCCTCAGACAGCTGAAAGTAGCCTCTTGATCACATGTGCTGATGATCATGGCAGACTTCAACCATCCTGAGGGGAATCTGGTGAAGTTCAACCAACAAGGGCAAGTGTAGAGACTGGCACTGGGGAAGGATAACTCTATAGACTGCTGTAGGTTCGGCATTGATCTGCTGCTAAGCAGCTCTTTGGAGAAGGACCTAGGAGTATTGGTGGGCAAAAAAAGTTCACCATGAACCAGCAATGTGCCCTTGTGGCCCAGAAGATGGATGGTATCCTGGGGTATCTGAAGAAGAGTGTGCAAAAGGTGAATTGATTTAGTTTTGGTAAGTATTTGGAAGCGATGAGCATGCACCTCTTGTTTAAATAATGTTTCTTTAAACTTGGCTACATGTGGACATTACTCTTCAGATGGCTGCCTGACATGTTAGTATTATTTAGAATGGGGATCACTTAATGGCTTCAGCATTTTTCCTGAGCTGCTTGAGGCCAGGTGGGTGAGAGGTGATCTGTTATGGACCGATAGAATGCAAACCACCTCCAACTGGGAAAGCTCTGATAAACTATTCCTACTCTTTGCTGGCTATGAGCCTATTATCATCACCAGTGCCATCAGAGGTCTTCCAAAAAGGTGGCTGTGAACCCAATAACCATTTACAGATTTTTCTCAAATTCTCAATTTGTATTTCTGTAGATTCTGCTGCATAGCCCTTGAAACTCAGGAGTTTTGTTTCTTTAACCCCAGTCTATTACTGGCTCTGCAGCCTAGTCTGTTCTCTTTGAGGTTTCCAGCTGGGTATTAAGTACTCTGCTGACACAGTGCACGTCCCAGCGACTTATGGTAGTTCCAAAATAGGCAAAGCCTTTCTTGCAGTGTGGCAGCCTTTCTCATTTCGGGGCCTGGCTGTGAATGAAACTAACCAGATGGTCTTTGCTGATCTGTATTGTGTGTGAGACGTCTCACTGCTTTTATGTCATGGCACAGATTTGTCTCATCTAGCAGTGGCAGAGAAGCAGCTCTCGTGTGTGTTGATTTGATGTTTATGGTTCAGACGGCTGGCAGCATGCACAGTCCAAAACTGGCAGTCCTCCAGATTTGATAGGATGCTGAGGGTGACTAGTGGAGTGAGTTGAAAGGAAGTGAGGAGGAAACATGAAAGCTGTGTTATGACATTTTGTTAAAATGTTATTTTCATATGGAGCCTGGCCAGAGTTAGGGAAGAAAAATTATCTGTCAACTGTTTTGTCAAGATCCCAAGCTAGGGGAGGACTGGTATCTGGAAAAGGCTCTTTTCCTGGTGCCCAAGTGTTCTCCTGCCTAGCCTTGGCCAAAATAGAGTGGACTCGAAAGACTTTGAAGGGGGTATTAGGCAGCTCTGCTTTGTGTAAAAATTGGGAAGTAGGATATTGTAATGGGAGAGAAAACAAAAAGGAGTAATCTGTAGGAGAAAAGGATTAAGTTAAAAGAAAGGTGAAGTTCAGTTTCTGAGAGGAGGAATTTGAAAGTTTTATAATTTGTCACAGTAACTAATGTCTAACTATGCCTTTTTTGAGTGTGGGATTTTGTCAGGGAGAAAAAAACAATAAACCTCACTTCCCTCATAAGGGTAGAGGTTTAGTAGCCGTAGAATGGTAAGGTTGGAAGGGACCTCAAGGATCATCCAGTTCCAACCCCCTGCCATAGGCAGGGACACCTCCCCCTAGTACAGGTCACTCAAGGCCTCATCCAGCCTGACCTTGAACACCTCCAGGGAGGTTGTGGAGCACAGAAGCACCCAACGTGATCAAAGATCACGTTGGGTGCTTCTGTGCTCCACAACCTCCCTTGGCAACCTGTGCCACCTTTCTCCTGCCAAGAGGATGTTCTCTAGTGATTCCTTACCATGTTTCTTCTGTAATTGTGCCTAGATTTCTGTCTTTTGTATTCAAACCAGACCATTGTTCTATTGGCCAGATGTGACTTTGATGAGTAATAGTTCTGGAAGTGAAGGGAAACAACTTCTGAGTTTTCTCCTAGATTTTCTTACACAGCTTTGAGCTTCTGCTATCCTGCTGCACTCTTTACAAAACTAAATTAGTGTTTGTGCATTGAATCATTTGCCTGTGTCATAGCACTGGTTTGAGGCTAATTGGAATATTTTAATGGAGAAAATTAGATTATAGGCTGTGGAAAGCAAACAGTGGTGATGTCTGCTGCACTCATAGGCTTGCTGAGATGGATAAGAACAAGGACACAACCATGGATAAGACACACACACACACACAGAGTTTCTGTCTCACTAGCTGCTGGCTTGGTCTTCTCTCTGTGAACCTAACTAACCACTTTCCTTCTAACCCCCTTGCCCATCCTCCAAACTCACCTTGCACGTAAGGCAGACCCTGGGGTAAGGCAGAGGGGTGGGAAGAAGGTGGAAGGGTGATTGGGAACCCCTCCTGGGGACTCTGATTTCTGGGAGGGGAATTGTGTTTCTGTATTCCCTTTAACCTCTCTATGTCTGTAGCTGTTCCTGTCTGTTGGGTATATATCATGAGGGCTTGTCTACATTCAGGTTGAATTTGAACTTTTTCACTCACTCAATGCTCTATCAAACGTCCAGATTTTTCACACACCTGCTGACATACAAAGCTCAAAATTAAGCATTGTCAAAGTCCAGACAGTGAATTACTGAGCTTGACTGGGAAGGCAGAAAACCAAGGAATGGATCCCTTTTTTCTAACAATGTCCATACTCCTTGGGTTGCTTGAAGGTACTTTGTGCAGTCTAGCCAAATGTATGTCTAAGACATAGACTGAGGCTTTGTCATGTGCTGTGCTACACCTACGGGGATCTAATATGGTAAGTGCATGAGTTTACTGCAGTACATCTACAAAAGGAGAAAAACTGCTACCAGGTTTCTGTTGTAAATCTCATTGATTAATAAGGTAGTTACACTCAGGAAATTGGTTCTTCTCAGTGCAAGGAGCCTTTAGGTGCATTACTGCGTGTTAGGGGTAGTACCAGTGTTAAAAATAAGCCCCACAGTCCAGAGAGGAGAAGATTCTGAACTGTGCCAGTATTCACGAGCACAATCCTTGCAGAATGATGTTTTTTAGTACATTCCACATGGGAAGGTGAGAAAAATCTCAGTGATTTAATTGCTAGGGAGTGTTATAAAGGGTGGATGAAAGTTTAGATCCTCTAATAAAATGAAGTTATAGGACTGACTGGCAGGAGAAGACAAATCATTTGTGCAAGAGCGATACTGAGAGATTTTCACCTAATAAAAAAAAAATCCCTTTTCAGTCTTCTCCAGGTTTGTATTGTCATTGTTGTCATTGTGTTGGCACTAATGTGCCTGGTGAGAGAATATTCCTAGTAATGAATGACACTGAACCGATGACAAAGCAGAAAGTGAGAACAGTAAGGGAAGAAAATAAAAAGGGCAGCACAGTAGTTAGGATGGAACACCTGCTGTGAGTGTCATGCATGGCTGCTGGGGAGAAGGCAGCTTCTGAACAAATAATTTTCCAAGGGAAGCTAAGAAAGCCTCTGCCTGCCCACAAACCTTTTCCTTCTCTCCTCAGTCTCTTTTGTATAGATTACTATTTTCATCTGTTTTCTTTCTTTGACACATCATTAACAGATTGTAACACAGAGTTTGTGCATAAACAGTTTTGTTTCAGATTGATATTTAAACCAAGATTTGTGTCTCGCAAGTTCTCAGACTAACATATCCTTTTCCTGAGCATATCATATAAAACTCCAGCAAGCTCTTCTGTAAATCTGAGATGTGTTAACAGCTCTTTAAAAGGAGCTAAGGGTTTTGCAAAAAGGAAGCAAAAAAAAGGCGTTTCTAAAGCTTGTTTTTAGCAATCCATTATGTCTTGGCTTAGATTTTCCCCCTTTTATAGTAAGTGGATTCCTTTCTTTGCAAATGCAAAGAAGTTCTGACAACAGGTGGCACTTACCCTCAGCAACCAGCTCCTATCCCGTAAAACTTAGCCTTGGCTGGCACTTCAAGTCAAGTGCAACTGGTGTGGCATTTCATAAGTGAACCTAACACCAGTCTAAGGGATGGGTCTATGGAGGAGCAAACAAGTTCTTCAACCTTGAGCGTTTCAGGATACCTCAGTGCGTACCACCAGGAGCATTTGGGCTGCAATATGCTCAGAGAAGAATTAGCAAAGATTAAGGAGTCAGATGGCCTCTGGTACTCCAGTAATCAGCAGAATTAACTTTAGCTTCTGCTATAATGTAATCATGTTTTGGTACTAGTCAGTCCCATCTACTGTTTGGTTCACAAAGGAAAGAGTAAGAAGGAGTGTTTTTCATTCATAGAATGGCAAGGTTGGAAGGGACCTCAAGGATCATCTAGTTCCAACCCCCTGCCATGGGCAGGGACACCTCCCACTAGCAAAGGTCACTCAAGGCCTCCTCCAACCTGGCCTTGAACACCTCCAGGGAGCCTCAACCTCCCTGGGCAACCTGTGCCAGTGTCTCACCACCCTCACTGCAAACAACTTCCTCCTAACATCCACTTTCAATCTCCCCTCTGCCACTTCAAACCCATTGCCTCTTGTCCTGGCATTGCAAGACCTTGTCAATAGTCCCTCCCCAGCCTTCCTGTAGGCCCCTTCAGATACTGGAAGACTAAGGTCTCCTGGAAGCCTTCTCTTCTCCAGGCTGCAGAGCCCCAACTCTCTCA
>VWZE01005370.1:0-15083 GCA_013396675.1 Eubucco bourcierii | reverse complement strand
ATTAAAATATTCCAATTAGCCTCAAACCAGCACACCTGGGCACAGCTCTGCAGCCTGTGCAGGTCCCTCTGGATGGATCCCTGCCCCCTAGCAAGTGACTGTGCCACACAGCTTGGTGTCATCTGCACACTTGCTGAGGGTGCACTGATTCCTCTGCCCTCTGAATATTTTGTATATTAGCAGCCTTACACATACACCATTCTTCATACTTTGTAAAGAAGTGGGATCAGATTAATCAGTAATGTAATTCCAGAAAATTACACCCTGGACTAAACTATTCTGAAACAATTTCCAGGATGTTCAGAACTGACCTGTTTTGACCAGATAATTTCAGAGTTGCTATTTTGTTCCTCTTAGCTCCTGAGGAGGAAAGAATTAGTATAATTGTATCTTTCTGATTTGCAGTCGAGTGGAAGTGTCTATCTGCCTTTTATGTGCACAAGATTTATACTGAATATTTAATTTTGTGAAATGTTTTGGGTTTTGCTTGTATCAACTGTGCTATTTTAACCTGCCAGCTGAGGTCACTTCAATTATATCTGACAAATGAGTTACAGTAACTAAATCAATTGCATTTCTTTTTCATAAGTAATTGCAATGCAAATTACAAGTTTTATGCCTAGTTTTCTGGAAATTAATTGGGCAGAGTGCTCTCTTTAAGTACTTCTTGCAGGAAAGATACAGATGATTATGTAGAAACTAAAATTCAATCAATAACAGAAAATTACATTTGAAAAGCAACTTAGTTCCATGCGACACTGAATGTTAGTGATGACTCTGGGTGCTTCCAGCAGGCAAGAAAGACAAAAGAGAAAAATCTTCCAAAGAACATTTCATAATTTAAGAGAAGGAGAAGAAATCTTGCTATGAAGCAGGTATCACATTTACAAGCTTCTACTTATGTTCAAATATACTAAACCCAGTCCTATGTGCTAAGTCTGGAAATTCTTATTTAAAAAAACCAAAATATTGTCATTTTCATTGTTCCTCCCATCTGAATTAAACTTGGGAAGGGAGTGGGGGTAAAGATGTTGTGTGTATTCAGAGTGTTTGAAAAAAAACAAACTCTGCCCAAACAAACCTTCCTAAAGTGCAGCATTAATAAAAATAGATATGGTTTCCCTTGGCAGTGTCAGGAATATTGGCTTACTAGAAATTCTCACCAAAGAGCCTTGTGTGGGGGTTTCCTGCAGCACCAAAGTGGTGTTTGGTTTTGTTTTTTGCTTTCTAAATGTTTCACACTGACAACTAAGTTATGCTACACTGTTTAAAACTCTTGTTTGCTGGTGCTTTGGGTGTGATAACAGTGACATGAGGACAGGCTGGGAGAGTTTGGGCTCTGCAGCCTGCAGAAGAGAAGGCTTCCAGGAGACCTTAGAGTAACCTTCCAGGATCTGAAGGGGGCTACAGGAAGGCTACAGAGGGACTATTGAGAAAGTCTTGCAATGGGTTTAAACTGGCAGAGGGGAGATTGAAATTGGATGTTAGGAGGAAGTTGTTTGCAGTGAGAGTGGTGGCACAGGTTGTCCAGGGAGGTGGTGGAGCACAGAAGCACCCAACATGATCTTTGATCATGTTGGGTGCTTCTGTGCTCCACCACCTCCCTGGAGGTGTTCAAGGCCAGGCTGGATGAGACCTTGAGTGAGCTGTGCTAGTGGGAGGTGTCCCTGCCTATGGCAGTGGGTTGGAACTGGATGATCCTTGAGGTCCCTTCTGCCCTTAGCATTCTATGAGTCTATGATTATACAGTTTTACTTAAGTACTGTAATGCAAACATGTTGAGAGAAATGAATCTCTTCTGTTTATATAAGCAAGATAACTGTTCTTTTCTAGCCCTAGGTGGGCTTCCAAAATTCAGATGATCCATTTAGTTGAAAAAGCACCCTGAATTTATCTGTTTTTCCCCTGGGGTCTCAGTGTAAGTGGTTACTTCATCAACATAGAGCCTGGCTTAAAAAAAAACAACCCAACCCAAAAAAGCAACACTCTAAGACTCTAAGCTGGCTCAAAGCAAACTTGAAAGATTGCTATCAGGTTTTATCATGTCATAAATGATCTAAGACAACAGGGAAATTATCCTTAATACCAGGATGACTCAGAGAACCCAAATCAAACTCGTCTGAATTACTTTCTAAAGCAGCCGGCCTCATCTCACTGAATAAAGAAAAAGCAGCATCCCCCTACCAAGGGTCTTTGAATGCAAACAGTCAAATGTTCAAGAGACTTTTGCAGCATGAAACTGAAAATGTAAACACTCCCACCTGGTTAGTATTAATTGAAACATTTACTTTGACAAGCTTTAGACCTTTAACATTGATAGGCATGAAATAAAATATGCCACCTTTTAATGGCTAAATTTGTCATTCCAAAGGGTGAAGTTCAGTGGAGGTGTATATTGCCACAGCTTGGGTGGAAGCTGGTTTTGAATTACTGACTGAGATCTGTGTTTTTCCTCTCAGTTCTACCTATAAAGTAACAAACAACTGAAAACATTAAGCTACATATGTCTCAATAAAATCTTTTCAGATATTGGAAAAGCAAAAATTCGACTTACACATCGGTGGCTCAATTTCAACAGAAAGCATATTAGAAAGTTTGGGAGTTGATTTGTGAGTGCTTGTGTCAAAGCTAAACTTCCTGAGAATGTACTGGGTTTGCTTTATCTCCCTGCCTATGGCAGGGGGCTGGAACAGGACGAAGTTGTTTGCAGTGAGGGTGGTGAGACACTGGCACAGGTTGCCCAGGGAGGTTGTGGCTGCTCCCTCCCTGGAGGTGTTCAAGGGCAGGTTGGAGGAGGCCTTGAGTGACCTGTACTAGTGGGAGGTGTCCCTGCCTATGGCAGGAGGTTGGAACTGGATGATCCTTGAGGTCCCTTCCAACCTTACCATTCTATGATCTTTGATGTCCCATCCAACCTTAGCATTCTATGATTCTATCTTCATTCTTGGTGATGGATAATGCTGCTGACAGAATTAGTATTCGTAATAGGTACTTGCTCACCACAGGTAATTGCTAAAATGTTGGGTTTGCATTTACATTTGTGTTCCCTAGCAGGAGGTCACAGAATCACAGAATTAACCAGGTTGGAAAAGACCTTTGAGATCATTGAGTCCAACCTATCACCCAACACCTTCTAATTAATTAACCCATGGCACCAACTGCCTCATCCAGTCTCCTTTTAAACACCTCCAGGGATGGGGACTCCACTACCTCCCTGGGCTGCCTATTCCAATGCCAGTCACTCTTGCTGTGAAGAACTTCTTTGTAACCTTCAACCTAAACCTGCTCTGGCACAACTTGAGGCTACACCTGGTTACAACCTCCCTTCAGGTAGCTGCAGAGAGCAGTGAGGTCTGCCCTTAGCCTCCTCTTCTGCAGGCTGCACACCCCCAGCTCCCTCAGCCTCTCCTCACAGGGCTGTGCTCCAGGCCCCTCACCAGCCTTGCTGCCCTTCTCTGGACACATTCCAGCATCTCAACATCTGTCTTAAATTTAAATTCTTAAATTAAATATTTCTTAATTTTTCTGTATAATATTTTCCTTAGTACCAACTATTGCAATATAAATTTAACAACAAAGAAAGTAGATTTTAAAGCTTCTGTTTGTCTTTCAGTAGCACACCATAACCTTCTTGAAAGTACTGATGAAAAAGTTACTGTTTTAATTAGAGTACCATATGAACTTCTAATTGCCAGTTGAACAACTTTGCCTTTCACACTTGGGGTTGTATCAATTGATCACAGTTTGCTTTTGCTGTTGTTGGAGACCATCTTGCCAAGGCTTGTGACAATGTTTTACTCTTCAGTGCTCTTAATGTTCAGATTTCAGTTCTTGGCTGACATCCAAACTCATAAAATGACAGTTGTTTTCCAAGTAATAAACACAGCTTCAGATCCATTAAAGACTCTTCTGCTGTTTCTTCTGTGACTTCAGCTGTTGTGTCACAGAAAGAACCAGGAAAAGTTCCTTTGCCTCTCAAGAACGCAGTAAGTCATGGCTCATTTGAAACCCATCTCCACAACCCAGACCTTTATAGCAGAATCTAAGCATAGCATCCTTGAGTGGCATCTGGTAGTTTGTGATGTAGAATAAATGAGGTTGGAGATTGTTATTCCCCAGAGCATTTTATACAAAGGAGCTTAGACGAAGCAAGAATGACTTAAAGTGTCAGGGGTTTCATGCTGGAGAAGGCTGGCTTTACAGTCTGTATATCTCCAGCCAAGTTCCTTAAACCTTTTAATCTCTTTTATCATAAGAACCTTTAGCATAAGAACCTTTTAATCTCTTTTATCAAAATGCATTATAAAAAAAGAAGAGGAGATCAGCAATGAAAACAGGTTTAGAGTGTGCTGAAATAGTCTGTAACACCTCTGGAAACCCCAAAAGACTGGAAGGAGACCTGGTCTCTGGAGAGCAGTAATACTGCAGTTCTGAACTGGTGGAAAGAGTCCATGTTCTAATTCAGGTAAGAACAACAAACAGAATTAAGTAGAGTAACTGCCAGTGATATGTGGAACTGATTAACTGGAGAACTTTAGGAGGACAGAATTATTCAAGGAATTGTACAGTTTACCTTTCACCTTCAAACTAACCTCACATAAAGTTTTGGTGACCCAAGTCTTTCTGACATTTCCATTTCTGAAAGAAATGGGAGGAGGTGGCTTGGGGAAGCCACTTAAAACCAGACAAAATAAGGCAAGCAAAAGTCCGTTGTAGAGAATAAATCTGTTCTGACAAACAAAATTCAGTAAAATGCAACTTTTTTTTTTTTTTTCCTCTGTGGTGAGTGCAATAAACTGCCAAGTGTTACACAGTACAAATCTATTAATGACTGCTCAAGATTCAGATGAATGGTTATGCTTCTGACTGAGAGTTGGAATCTTTTTCTTCCTTTCTCATGGGCAAGTATAACTCCCAGATTCACGGTTTGTACTGACAGTCTCTATCAATAAAAATAACCCAGGCAGAATTTGTGTTTGTTCTTTGTGCTATTAATCATTCTAAGTTCTAAAAGAGAGTTAGCTCTGGACTGTGTGTCTGCCTCTTCTGCCCTGCAACATCGGCCTGCCGGATCCATCTAATTTCTCCATAGGAGACCACATGCTGCTGTGTGTAGCTTTGTGACTAAAGCAGTGCTGGTAACAACGCAGGGCTTGGTCGTTTGCTGAACAGTGCTTAAACAGCAGCAGCCTCCTCTGCTTCTCTGCCCCACAGCAGGTGGGCTGGGGGTGGCCATAGTCTGTAAGGAGCACAGCTGACCAAAAGGATATTCCATGTGGCATAATGCCATGCTCTGTGATACAACCAGTTTAACAAAACTGGGCTCAGAGGCTGGCTGGCATCGTTCTGTTTGTGGAGCTGCTGAGTCATTGCCTTTCTGTCACTTGCATTTTTTCCTCCTCTCCTTCCTCCTCTCCTTCCTTCCTCCTCTCCTTCCTTCCTCCTCTCCTCCCTTCCTCCTCTCCTCCCTCCCTCCCACATCATGCTGTAAAGTAGGTTAACAGGGGCTGGGTTGGTGATTAGCTCCTGCTTGTGGCCAGCCCACCACAAAAGGAATGAAAAGTTAGGAGCAGTAAATTGTAACTTTCAGTGATATAATAAATATAACAAGAGATTGAAAAATTAATAACTGTGAACTGTGATGGAGAAGAGCAAATAATTTATTTTTGTGGTAGAGCAAGCACTAGGCTGAGTCTAAAATAAGCAAGCTGGTTGTACCTTTATGTCCAGATGAAATACAATAATCTTGCTGAATTACAGCATTTGTTCTCTTTCAGTTAAAAAAATTACCTGGAAAATATTGCCTGGGAAAAAAAAAAAGAAGTACTTTTCCTGAAAATAATTACCTGCTGTTGTGGGTAGCTGCAGTGCACCACTTTTGCACCACTCAGGAAGTTTCCTTCTTGGCATGAGAATCCTGCTAGGTCTTTCTAACAGTACGAGGGTGGTCTGGAAAGAGAACTGTAGAATGGTAGCATTGTCTGGTAAATGGTAAAGCACTTCAGCCTTCTCTTTATCCTGGGAGAGCAGGTCCCCTCTTTCCTTCTGGAGAGGGCCAACCTCTTTCATAGTGTTTTTTTCTATCACTGACATACCTATGGAATCTTTTCATGTTGCTCTTGATGTCTCTGGCCACATTTAATTCTAAGTTTTTTGCTTCCCTGATCTGGTCTCTGGATACTCGGACTCTTTAGAATCATAGAATGATTTAAATTAGAAGGGATGTCAAAGGTCATCTAGTTCCAAGCCCCTGCCATAGGCAGGGACACCTCCCACTAATACAGGTCATTCAAGACCTCGTCCAACCTGGCCTTGAACACCTCCAGGGAGGGAGCAGCCACAGCCTCCCTGGGCAACCTGGAAGTGCTTAACTTCCAGCTGGCTGAGTCTAGTCTGGAGGGTTTTACAAAGGGGGGTGGGGTGGCAGGGAACTCCCAAACCATCACACCAGAACACCAGTTGGTATGAATTACCTCTATTTTGCACACCATGTAAACGTCCAGGAACTGGAAGTTGTACTCCTTTGTAACTGCTTGTAGCTATTGACCAAGATAGGAGTGCACTGCATTGTGCCTGAGTGTTCTCACCCATATGATGGGAACAATTCTTTACTAACCTACTGTGCCTCATAGTGTGCTTCAGTTCATTCATTAATATTTGGAAAGATCACTGAGTCCATTTAACAGAAGGACAAAGTCTTAGTTTTTGCTGTATGGCTGCAGGTTTGAGTAGTCTTACCCTGAAACCTGAGAGTTGTAAAGTTAAACTCCAAAGGCTCTAGTTATTCCGGCAGGGACATGCCATGTATAGCTCACTACAGTATGGTTTTTCATACAGTGGTCTTTACTTTTGGATTTAAACTTAGTTTTCTTAAATTTAAAATTTGATTAAAACAGTCATATTGCTGCAAGCATAAATGAAGGTAGATGAGCATTAATGATATCCGTTCACAATTATTCTCCGCTTCAGTAATTACCAGTCACTCTCTAAGATCAACATTTTAAATGCCTAAGCTATTGAATTAGAAGGACAAACCATTTGTTTCAGTTAGTACTATTAAAATCAGGTCCTAGCTGAAGTACCTGTAAAATTCATGGTGTAGAAAAGCGTGCTTGAAGCTGTCTGTTAACTTAGTTGGTTTGCAGTTGGTAACAGATCTGAATATTTGTAGCGTTGCAAATGCATTTAAAAAGCCATTGAAGTGAATGTTGCATTAATTACTGATTCAATGAACACTCTAGCATATGCTGATATCACTTGCATCCACGTTCACAAATAAACAGCTCTTTATAAAAACAAATGATGCTGCATCTTAATAGTCTTGATCCTAACATCCTCCTTCACAGCTGTTGCTGCTCCCATTGTAGTGTTTTTGCTATAAAAAGCCTCCTGTTAATTATTAACAGGTATTTGGGGTGCTTTTATACTTAGAAGAAAAAATATCTAAACTCCCCAAACCAGAGAATATTAATCCACTGAATCATTTACTTGCTAGGACTGTTGCAAGAATCACCCAACTCAAGTACACTGAGGTTTTCACTCCTATTCTGTGTATAATAAATCACCTTAGTTAATATTTATACTCCAATAATATCCATTATTATAAACTTATTTAGACATGTAGCACGAGAAGTGTTTGCTTAAGGTAAGATTGCTGGTTCTGTTCTGTGGGTACCAATTCCCTTGGTAGTAAGGCCCAAAAAGCCTGTCTTAAACAGGCTGTATAACTATTTAAAAAGTAGGTTTGGATTAAGGTTTGCTTTGACCTAGTGAATGATTGCTGCCTACCCTTTAAAACCTACCACTTCTTAGGCAACCATTTCCATGGTGAAAATTTTTAATCAGAGAGAGCAGCCTGGCTTTTAAAGTGTCAGATTTCTTTGACAAGCGACTCATCATAAGTCATGGTGTAAGGTGATATTGATTTTATTTCAGATTTATTGTCTTTCAGTTCAGATTTCCTAAATTGCAAGGAAAAAGTTTCTGTGGCGAGAGAGAGGGTGAATCTTTTTATAATGTTCATCTTTGTAGACTGCACCTGGATTGCACAGTTCTTATGCTTCCTTCCTACCCTGCACTTTATCATCTGTTAAAGATCAGATGGACAGTGCCTTGTTACTAACAGCACAGAACTGAGGGCAGCGTTCCTAGCAAAGAGAATGTAATTGCCAATTCTGCTACTGATAGAAAGAAAGCCTCAAGAAAGCCTCTCTCCTTGTTGTTTGGCCTTTGCTTTAGGGTAAGGCTTCATTATTGGCTGTAGTAAAGATTTTGGAATTACACAGAGGAATCTAATCTGTTATGCTTAGTGGTGCTTTAGTTTCAGCTGGCTGGCCAAGTGGTATCTTGTCGTGGTAGGCCTAAGCAGGTCAAAATAGGTTTATCCATGTCCTGGCTTGCCCAGAGATGTTTTTCTGCTCTCCCTCCTTCTGCTATAGGAGAAGCAACCACAGGAAAGAGGACAAAGAACCTGGAGCCACTGAGTCTGAGGACTGTGGCCTGCCCAGACTTGTTTTGAACCCTGCAGTAAACAAGGCACACAGCTTGCCCTTTCCTGTAACACTGAATGAGGACACAGACACAACCTTTTTTTTTTTTTGCAGTAGTCTTTACATCTAAATGTTTATCTTAGCAGTTTTTGATTCTATCAGGGATAGACCTTTCTGCTCCAGAAAATAAAGCTGTCAAACAGTATCATTAGAAACTGTTAGTATACCTGATTCCTCCCCAAGCTATTACCATACAGTTTAATTTTCCTTCTGCCCTCCTTCACACACACCCTAGCCTTGCACTGGTTCAGTTTCAGAAGAATGCTGCCACTGCCCAGCTCAGGTTCTTTGACTTTTGTGTTTCAAACCAGTCCATTCTGCTTCTCTGTTAATTCTCTATACCTACAGTACAGTCAACATTTCCTCAGGAGGTGCAGCTTATGGTCACACTTACACTGCTGATGCTCTTTTCCTCAGTAATTACAGCAATCACTCAGATACATTTGAAGCTGTTCTCCATCTGAAAGGTTTAAAATCAACATTTCTCCATTCACTTCAGAAAAGTGTCCTAGTTGGCCACTTATGTTCAGGATGTAAGTTCTCTCTTCCTGTTAAAGCAGTGCTGTTGGAGTGATTGACTCTAACTCCTGCTTCCAGGATAGTTTTGTGCACTTTACGGTGCTATGATATAGTCCAAGGACTTCTCCTTGAGTGTTTGGACCTCCTTTGTGGGGAATTGTGGCTCCTACTAAGCTCTTTTTCCAGCCTGGTGGATCTCGGACTGTTTGTAAAGCACTATAATTCAGAAAGAGATACACCTTGTAGAGGAGAACACCACACAACAGTGCTTTCCTTTCTGTGATGGTTTGGGAGTTCCCTGCCCCCCCACACTATGAATATCCCCTAGACCAGACTCAGGCAGCTGGAAGTTAAGGACTGAAGCTCTGTTTACAGCTCAGCACAATGTACAAGCAGAGATAGACACAACAGACAGGAACAGTTACAGACATAGACAAGTTAAAGGGAATACAGAAACACAACTCCCCTGCCAGAAATCAGAGTCCCCAGGAGGGGCTCCCAACCACCCTTCCACCTTCTTCTCACCCCTGTACCTTACCCCAGGGTCTGCCTTATACACAAGATGAGTTTGGAGGATCAGGGAGGGGAGTTAGAAGCAGAGTGGTTAGTGAAGTTATTTGGCAGAGTGGAGAAAAGCCAGAAGCTAGACTGCCCGAGACGCTGTGCCCGAGAGGCTCTGTGATTTGAGTTCTTATTCTTATCCATCTCAGCAAGCCTATGAGTGAGGTAGACATCACCATTGTTTCCTTTTCTCAGCCTGTAACATAATTTTCACTATTAAAATGTTCCAATTAGCCTCAAAGCAGCACACTCTCCCTTACCTTTTCACTCGTCCCTACCATGGTGTGAGCGTTTTCTGAAGCGAGGAAAGACAAGTCTGGATTTCTCCATGTGCCAATACTTGGGTGCTGTGCATTCATGTTGCATTCATCAGTGTGCCAGAGAGTATTTTAGTGAAGATACCAAACCAGGTCACTGAGAGACATGAACATCTTGTTGGTATTTAACATGAGATAAGATCTGAATCACAGAATGGGAAGGTTGGAAATGACCTCAGAGATCACCTAGTTCCAACCTCCTGCCATCTGAAAGGGAAAGGGAATCTGTTAGCAGAACCCAGGGAACCTTCCAGCAACCCCCTTGTATTCATAAGAATTTGGGCATTTGAGGTGTTAAGTGAGGGTTATGAAGTTCACATATTTTAATGAGTTAGACATCTTTGTAACTACAGGCAGTTCCATTCTTTTAGGGATTTAGGTCTTCATCAAAAGAGATCATTTGGAATGCACATAAAAGAATCTGACTAAGAAAACATCATTTGGCAGAGTTAATTTTCAGATTTAAAATGTCTCTATTCTAATGAGAGCTTTTGTTTGCTGCCTGGAAGAATGGTTCTGACCTCTCCCTTTTCCTCACAGCTGCCTTGTTTCATGCTCTATTTTACTTTCTTTTAAATGGCAGTACCTGAACTGTGGTGCTTATTGTAAATGTTTGTTCCCCCACCTCTTTAGGGATAGCCAGACTACAGGAGCAGAGCTTATCAGTAAGAGAGATGCTCTTCCTCGTCAGTAATTTGCAACACAAATGCGTCATTGATATATTTTTTTAACTTGCTCAATATTTATATATATGGAAAAAATCAGACCAAACCCGGGACTGATAAAATGAGGCTGTTAGTATATGGTACTACAGAAGGATTATGTTAGCATCTGGTACTACAGAAAGATTATAAATGAAAACACGAAGAATTTATTAGGTTAGTTCAGTTTAACATCACTTCAAATAACCTTTCTCTTAAAAACATTTGCTAAGCTTTGTAGATTAGCAATGGAAGTATTATTTCTGGAGATGTTTTAAATTGGATAGACAGAAGCTTCAAAATAGATCTTGAGCTAAATTATGCATCAGTAGGTAGATACACTTGATGGACTCATACATCCTTGAGTGGCCTTCCAGTATCTGAAGGGGGCCTACAGGAAGGCTGGGGAGGGACTATTGACAAGGTCTTGCAATGCCAGGACAAGGGGAATGGGTTTGAACTGGCAGAGGGGAGATTGAAAGTGGATGTTAGGAGGAAGTTGTTTGCAGTGAGGGTGGTGAGACACTGGCACAGGTTGCCCAGGGAGGTTGTGGAGCACAGAAGCACCCAATGTGATCTGTACTAGTGGGAGGTGTCCCTGCCTATGGCAGGGGTTGGAACTAGATGATCCTTGAGGTCCCTTCCAACCTTACCATTCTATGTTTCTATGATTCTGTGATCTTTTTTTCTTTCTCTGATGTGTCAGATCTTCTGATTCAAATATTTTGGTACCAAGATTACTATTTTAATCAGCAACTATTATTATTATGTGCTAGTCCATGTTTCAAATACAGCTTCTTAATTTAGGCCTAGTAAGTCATTCTGCTGTTATTAAAAACAAGTGTTTATCCAGAGAAGGGCTGTAGGAAAAGTTCTAGAATATCTGGTTGCGTTCTGCAACTGCTATAAGAATAACCTTTTGTCATTATAAAGATGCCATTCATGACTGTATTTTGTGCTTTGATGGCCCTAGCAAATAGAATAGTTTTGGTTTTCTGCTTTTGAGCATTATAGATCCAGGAAGCATGGAAAGCAAAGCTGCTACTTATCCAGAGAAGGGCTGTAGGAAAAGTTCTAGAATATCTGGTTGTGTTCTGCAGCTCCTTAAAACCCACATAATTCATGTGACCATCAGAGACAGTGACAGCACACAGAGAGGTTCACTAATATGGAACAAGGAGTGCTGATCTTAGCTCACATGGGTGTATCCTGCTTCCCCACAAAAGCCCAGTTTGGGTGAGGATCTGCATTTAATCTACACCAACCTACACCAGTCTGTGGACTACTGAAGGGTGACAAAACATTTCAAATGAAAGTTGTGTTGCTTGCTAGACTGATTACAATCACAGTCAAGTGCCCAAGGTAAAAGTGGCTGAATATTCCCCAGCATTTATTTGAAATGGAACTCTTTGGCTATTAACAGGATAATATCCTACAAGCCATGAGCTACCTGGACTTGATTCATAGAATCATAGAGGTGATCTCTCTCATCTCTGATTGACTGCTGCTTGGTCTCCTCCACATAGAATCATAGAATGGTAATGTTGGAAGGGACCTCGAAGATCATCCAGTTCCAACCCCCTGCCATAGGCAAGGATACATCCCACTAGCACAGGTCACTCAAGGCCTCATCCAACTTGGCCTTAAACACCTCCCTGGGCAACCTGTGGCAGTGTCTCAGATACAAAGAAGAATTTTTACTTCTCAGATGTGTTTTTGCTTCACTTTTCAGAGAGGAACCATTTTTTCTGCTGTGCAGAAGGATATTTCCCCTCTTATTTCATACTCTTTTAAAATCTGAGTTTTCCTTGACTTGAGTAATTACTTTTCATTATATTGACTCTAAAGACATTTGAAATTATGCTTCACTATTGTATTACATGTGCATAACTGAGTACTTCATAAAGAGTTGTGCAACCTCTCAGTTTCCTGATTTATATCCTCTAAACTGATTACAAGCTCAAGTTTTAAATAATCAACATTTAATTGGACATATTCATAGCAGTAATATTTGCATACATGCATTGTGCCAGGTTTTGGATTTCCTGCAGTGCAGTTGTTAAGAAATGATGTGGTGATATAGGGGGATGTCAATGCTATAATTTATAGAAAACAAAGGGCCATTGGTAGCATTTATTTTGCTATTAACCCCATTTATTCACAGGGAGAGGGAGCAGGGGGATAAGAGAAAATTGCCAAGCACCAGATAATGAGTCAGTTGTCAGTCTGAATTTGTTCACTGGAGATTGTGTGCTCTGCAGCGAATCACAATACCTGGCTGAGCTAGTGCTGTGCAACAGGATGTAAGCACTTTGTAGTGAGACCTGGCTGGATATGTCTGAAGCAGGTGGGATGTATGCTAACCACTTGAAAGTATTTTGTGCATCCAGTATGTACCATGAGTGACTCATATGTGTGCGGTATTTTATATGTATTTGCTTATTAAATCTCCAAACATGCCTTTGTGGCACCATTCACTTACAATATGCATCTCTCTAGGTCACAAGCAGAGTATTAATGAAGACAGTATTTGAACAAAGAGGGCTACAGGAATTTCTTTTCCCATTTTCTCTTTAAATTTTTTCACCACTACTAAGAAGGATCTCATGCTGTGGTTGTGCTACTCTAGCAACTGCCATTGTTCACCTTCTATTAATTAGACATCTTCATTCTAGTACAGTTTTAGCATTTAAAGTGTATTTAATGGTATTTGATTTGCCCCTTTAAAGCTCTCACTAAAAGATTTTTAGAGTTGATCTGCTTATGTATGTTGCTCTGAGTATGAGTTTATTCAGAGAAAGTCAAGGTCTATAGAAAGAGGTAATCATAGAATGGTAAGGTTGGAAGGGGCTTCCAAGACCATCCAGTTCCAACCCCCTGCTATAGGCAGGGACACCTCCCACTAGCACAGCTCACTCAAGGCCTCATCCAACATGGCCTTGAACACCTCCAGGGAGGTTGTGGAGCACAGAAGCACCCAATGTGATCAAAGATTATGTTGGGTGCTTGTGTGCTCCACGACCTCCCTGGGCAGCCTGTGCCAGTTGCCACGCTCACTGCAAACAACTTCCTCCTAACATCCACTTTCAATCTCCCCTCTGCCACTTCAAACCCATTGCCCCTTGTCCTGGCATTACAAGACCTTGTCAATAGTCCCTCCCCAGCCTTCCTGTAGTCCCCTTCAGATCCTGGAAGGCTACTCTAAGGTCTCCTGGAAGCCTTCTCTTCTCCAAACTGCAGAGCCCCAACTCTCTCAGCCTGTCCTCACAGCAGAGCTGCTACAGCTCTGAGCATCTTGGTGGCCTCCTCTGGCTTGGCTCCAACAGTTCTATGTCCTTCCTGGTGAC
This sequence comes from Eubucco bourcierii, assembly GCA_013396675.1. Taxonomy (NCBI): domain Eukaryota; kingdom Metazoa; phylum Chordata; class Aves; order Piciformes; family Ramphastidae; genus Eubucco; species Eubucco bourcierii. The sequence continues at coordinate 1,089 of VWZE01005370.1, read as the reverse complement.
AAACATAAAGTCATGTATTTAAAATTAAATTAGGAAAAAAAAATTGCAAAATTTAAATAGAGTGAGCATAAAGTTNAGTCTAGTCTGGGGGATTTTACAAAGTTGGGGGAGGGGGGGCAGGAATTCCCAATCAGAGTCCCCAGGAGGGGCTCCCAACCACCCTTCCACCTTCTTCCCACCCCAGGGCCTGCCTTACGTGCAAGGTGAGTTTGGAGGATGGGCCAGGGGGGTTAGAAGCAGAGTGGTTAATTAGGTTACACAGCAGAGAGGCCAGCAGGCACACACCAGCTAGAGAGACAGAGACTCTCCCTGTCTTATCTGTTTGTGTTCTTGTTCTTATCCATCTCAGCAAGCCTGTGAGTGCAGCAGACATCTGCAGTGTTTGCTTTCAACAGCCTATCATCTATTTTTTTTCATTAAAATATTCTAATTAGCCTCAAACCAGCACCACAATTTACATTTTTCTTTTTTAAAACAGTATCACCCCAATGAGGCAAGCAATTCTGGAGGTGTTTAGCAGTAGACTATGAAGACACAGGGATAAATATATCCGTTTTTTGTTAATGCAAGCATCTCTGTAATATTTATTCACCTAGTGAATCCTTCCTTCTTTATAGAAAGAATAGAGAAGGACTTTTTGCTTTTGTTTGTACTGCAGATCTGCTGTGCAAATGAGATCTGTCATGCACTTGGTATTAGTTCTGTGTACATCATACCCACTGTTGCAGAAAGCTTATTAGCAGGAAGGGCAAAAGAAACACATTCAGTTGAGTAGCAGCTGTACTTTAATTCCTAAGTGTGGAGAGAGGAACATCAGAAATAGTAGTTTTATCTGTGATATGAACCTTATTTTTAATATCCTGTGTCTTCTAAGGCTAATACAAGATATGCCAGAGAACTTGTTTTGTAACATTGCGTTTTAGACATGACGCTAAAGAGATCACAGCCCACTTGTTTTGGCAGCTGCTTGAATGGTGCATTCAGAGCATAATCAGTCAGACATCTCTAGAGGAGAATGAATCACTGAAACATTCAGGATGGTAAAGACCCTTGGATCACCAAGTCCAACCAATAACCCTGCTCTACAAG
>VWZE01005369.1:20493-52681 GCA_013396675.1 Eubucco bourcierii | reverse complement strand
TGAGGTCACTTCCAGCCCTGACAATTCTGTGATTCTGCACTTGGGGCAGAACAAGCTTCATGCATTGACACATGCAGGAAACTGAGCAGCAGTCTGCCCTGACAGGTGTGGGAGTTGTGGTGGACACCAAGCTCAGCAAGAGCCAACAGATGGTCTTCCAAGGAATGTGGACGGCATTGGCCCTCTCTGCTCAGGACTGGGGCACTTTGAATGCTGTATGCAGTTTTGGTGGCCCAAGTCCAAACTTCACATGGGGAAACCACAAAGGTTCAATGTACATGGAAGGTTTCCAGCACAGACTGGAGAGTTTGTGGGGAGCTCTGCTTTAAGTGTCACTGCCATGGGCCATGATGCTGGGAGAGCTCTACGGAGGACAGAGAGGACACAGCCAAGGGCTCCCCCTGTGACTGCGCTCAGCACAGCAAGTACAAGGACACGATACAGAAATGTCTGCCAAGTGTCTGCTGCCTTTCTGAGGGTCCCTGCCAGGGCCCCCAGCTGTGACCCCATTCTCAGCTCCTCCTTGGTGCGTCCCTCAGTGCCTGCTGTTGAACTCAGAGGGACAACCACTCGCTGCCACTGGGCAGGCACTGCACTTCATCACTCCTGCTCCACCACTGCCATGCCCAGCAGCAGAGAAGAGGTATTGCAGACCACTCAGAATTCTGATCCAGCACAGGTCTGCCTTGGCCAGACAGACCACAAATGAAGAAGGGGAGGATGTCTCCATCTTTGGCAATGACAGCTACCCTCCACAGGGCAAGGCTCTGAGCAACCTGATCTGGCCATGAAATTGGCTGTGCTTTGAGCAGCAGGGTTGGTTAGATACCTCCAGATGTCACTTTCAAACTGTCCCTTGACTTACAGCAGTGGCTGCTCTGTAACCCTTGCCTTGCCTAGCCCTGCCCTGCTGGGCTGGAGGCTGGAGGGTTGCATTCCGCTGCTTGCCAGGCAGCAGGCTGATGCCTCAGACTACAAAGCCACCAAGGGTCAGACCAGAATCCCAGCACTGAAGCACCTTCTTGCTTCCAGCTTCCTCAACATTCTTCTGCACATGCTTGTGTAAGTCTTCAGCTTTTCTTGACAGCCAGGAAAGCTACAAAATAAAACTCAAGTATTTTTGTAATCCCTTGATTGCAGGAGCAGGCACATGAGAAGGCCAATAGCTGCTGTAACATCTGCTGGTGATGCCGTGGAACTCCAAGCTCCAGTGCAAAGGCTGTGAGCAGGGCAGGCCACGCCAGACAGACCTGCAACAGTAGCCTTAAGGAGAACCTCCTGAGTCTTGTCACTCAGCACTGTGTCACTGCTAAGGTAGTGACAGGCACAGAGCTCCACGCTCCAGCTCTGGACTGACTTTTCAGCATTCTCTGGGTCCCCCCTCAGCATTGCTCTCCAAGGCTTTAACTGGAAGAGCTAAAGCCAAACCACAGAAGGGCCGATGGACCTAGTTAAGGATACAAAGCAGTTAGGCCCTAGCCCAGACTCCAGAAGCTCTACCTTGCAGGACCTCTCTAAAAGCACAGCAGATATAGACAGTCTGTGCAAGACCACACACAGTTGTCTCCTGCCCAGCTCCAGTCTGCCCACACACATTGCACACACATCACAGCAGACACCGGTGGCACTTCCAGGCCACCCTGCTCCAAGGCTCCATCTCATCCCTCAGCATCACCATAATGTATCATCAGCCTCCCAGAACTCCTGCTGCTCCCTGTCCCAAGAGCCACAGCAAGCCACCAGCACAGGGTGAGGTGAGCTTGCACACCTTAGCGAAGCCTTCACTGCTGGCTGCAGCACCTCTGTGCAGATGAAGTAGGATCCACTATTTGCTCCTTTCAGCTGCTTATGACTTTTCAGCACAATTGTCTCTGGAAACCTCCAGGAGTTGCAACTCCAAGCAAGAAAGAAGATGAGTGGTTGGACTCTATAGATCCCAAGCCTCTCTCCTTCCTTATAGAATCACAGCATTGTGAGGCCTGGAAGGGACCTCAAGGATCATCCAGCTCCAAACCCCCTGCCATGGGCAGGGACATCTCATGTTAGATCAGGTTGCTCAAAGCCTGGCCTTAAAAAAACTTCCCTTCCACACGTCTGTGTCTGTTTGTGATGGAGAAGCCCTTAAAACTCACAGATCCCAGGCAGATCCGTCTGGCTCTAGGGCACAGCAAAAAGCTTCCCACATGGACAGCAGGGAGATGCCTTAGTGCAATTCCCAGCCCTTGTGGGCATCGTTCTGTGGTGCTGCCTCTTACCACACCTCCTTGCTGTGATGGACACTCCTGTTCCGCCCTGTGCATGCCTCCTGCTTGGCATTCAGAGAGATACCTTAAGGTGACAGCAGCAGAAAACAAATCCAAGGGGAAGGGAATCTGCTCCTAATTAGGGTGACTCCTTTATGTTCCCTTCACTGCCACCTCCGGATGGATGTACAGAGTGAATCTTGCACTGGCATGCAGCTCCAGCCCCTCCATAAGGATACAATTCCAGCCCTTCCACCAGGATGCAGCTCCAGCCTCTCCACCAGGATGCAGCTCCAGCCTCTCCGTAAGGATACAATTTCAGCCCTTCCACCAGGATGCAGCTCCAGCCTTCCCACCAGGATACAACTGCAGTCCTTCTACCAGGATGCAGCTCCAGCCTTCCCACCAGGATACAACTGCAGTCCTTCCACCAGGACGCAGCTCCAGCCCCTCCAACAAATGCACTTGCCACAGAAGTCATGTGCAGACTGGTTCAGAGAAAAGATCAGGGTTCAGTCCCTTGTGATCTCCCTTGTCCTGTTTTGTTCTGAGGTTCTGGTCCATTTCTGGCCTCCTCTCCCTCGAGGTTCAGGAGGACAGGAAGGGAAGGAAGATTTTGAGCTTCCCAGGGCAGGCAGCAGTTCCCCGCAACCAGCATCACAGGGCATACAGGGTGCATAGTAGCATGCCCAAGAGCTGCCTCCGGAGCATCCTTCCACTTCTCTGCCATCAGCTCATATCTCCATGGCTGCTTCCAAGCCAGAAAAGGTGGAAAATTCCCAGAGGTGCTGCTAGACTTTGCAGATTTTGCTTATTCCTTTGAAAGATTTTAACGGCCAAAGTCCCTGTTGGTGTCAGAAGATGACACAGGCACAAGGTCTTCATTAAGCTCAACAAATATATGGATACCTTGTAAGGACGGGCTGAGGGAGTTAGGGTTATTAAACCTGGAGAAAAGGAGGCTCCAGGAAGATGTTATTGCAGCCTTCCAGTATTTCAAGAGGGCCTAAAGGAAAGCTGGGGAGGGATTTTACCAGGGACTGTGCTGACAGGACAAAGAGCAATGGTTTTGAGCTGAAAGAGGGGAGATACAGGTTGGACATAAGGACAAAATTCTTCACTGTGAAGGCGGTGAGGCACTGGAACAAGCAGTCCAGAGAGGCTGTGACTCTCCCCTCCCTGGAGGTGTTCAGGGTCAGTCTGGATGAGGCCTTGAGCAACCTGGGCTGGTGGGAAGTGTCTCTGCCCATGGCAAGGGGTTGGAACTGCATGATCTTTGAGGTCCCCACCAATCCAACCCATTCTATGGTTGCCAGCACACCAAGATGTCACAGAGCTATCAAGACATCTGGGGGGATGTCAGCTGTGAAATTCTGCATCCACAGCTAGCTTCCAGCTCCACGGTGACCCTCCAGGCCAAGTGTATGGACAACCATTCCCCTGCCCCCTCTTTCCAAGCCTGCTGAGCAGAGCAGGCAGCAGATGAAAGCAGCGAGAGTTGTCCGAGTTGTGTTCTTTTCCTCCCCTTCCCACTTACCAACAGCACAGGTTCCCAGGAGGTTTTTACTCAGGGCAAAGCCCAGAGCCTCTGAACCCAGGATGGAGATAATTAATGCAGGCTCATTAAGACGCGGCTGCCACACTCCCTGTGCTGATGGTGAGCAGCACAGGCAAGGCTGCCCACAAGCCCCAGCAGCACAGTGAGCAGCTTTCTTGCTGCTTCTAATTAACTCATTTCTGTAGCAGTTCTCTCTGGGGCTTTCAGTGGGGAAAAGCCCACAGGAGCAGCAGGGACACGATGACATCTGCACTCACAGTGCCCAGGCAGGCAGCAGCATGGTGTCACCTCCACCTGTGTGCCCTGATGCTCCTCTTCAGCAAACCTCTGCCAGCACACCTTTGGAGGGGCCCACAGAGGATGAGTCTGAGATGTGTGCTGCCTGGTGGGAAGGGGGAGCCAAGCCCAAGAAATGCTGCAGCCACTCAATACAACACTGAATTGACCCAAAACAGAGCAGAACAGCAACCTGGGCTAATGGGAGGTGTCCCTGCACATGGCAGGGGGGTTGGAAATAGATGACCTCTAAGTCCCTTCCACCCAAACCATTTTGTGACCCTATGACGCAGTGAAGATGACCACTACACAGCAAGGAGAACTACTGCCCAGCTGAATGCTGCTTTCTCTCAAGGAAGGGAAGATGCAGCTCTCACACCAGTGGAGAAGCAGTCTCTGAACTCAGTACCAGTGCTCTATTACAGGGTTTTGTGTTTGGGAGGGGGTGTTACATAAATTTTATAAAATAATAAGCATGGAAAGCCCTGTCTCAATAGAAGTAAGCTGTGTTAATAAGCAGTGAGTGCTGAGAACACCAGAAGAAGGCTCTGCCTGTAGAGCTGCCTCTGGTGGCTATTTGTGGCTTGCAAGGCACTCAAAGCATCCTGGCAGCCCACGGTGGGAAATGTAGTCCAGCTACAGGAGGCCGAGCTCTCATCTCAACGCAGCCTCCCAGGGTTCATGAGCACTTTACAGTCACACCTACCAGCTACCAAGCCTCTCCCAAGAGCAATTCATAAACTGCAGCACAAAACCCACCCAAAGCCCTCCAAACCCTGTTCTATAAATACAGCCCTGGTGGCACAGTTCTTGGATTTCATTACCTTCCGCGGTGCCTCACATTATGCTGGCAGCAGCCGGGAATGTCACAGTGCAAAGAAAGTGCTGTGTTGCAGCAGGAGGGTGAAGGGAGTGGGGGGGAGGTTGTTCTGGGTGCCTGCATCACACCCAGCATCACCTGGATGCTGCCCTACAGGAGGCCAACAGCCACACCACCAGCAGCCTGTGCACAACCACACAACCACACAACCAAGGGGCTCAAATCAATGGGCAACCAACCCCTGCACCAGGCAATGGTGCAGCAGGCAGCAAATGGATGCTGAAATATCAATTTCCCCTGGGAGAGGGGGCCCACCGGAGAAGCTGTCTCTGCAACCTGCTCCCAAGGTGTTTCCCCAAACAGGAATAAATCGGCCATTTCAGAAGGCAAACCAAAGCCAGCTCCCTAAAGGAGGCGTTGAGCAGCTTGGTTCAGAGCTTGGGTACTTCCTTTGATCACCACAAATTAATCAGCCACAGTGCACTCCGAAACAGAATGGGAGAAAAATAAATAAATTACATTTGTGTCACTGCTGGGAACAGGAAGCCTGCTGGAGATTCTGGAACACGCACGGCAAGAGACTCCGTGCAGCAAGACGCTCTGCATGCCAAGCACTCCCCCGACCAGTAGCCTGGACAGCGGCAGAGCTCCTACAACGGGTTGCTCCTGCAATGGGTTGTTCCTACAAGGCGTTGCAACGCTTGCAGCCCGTGGGCTGGCTTTCCACAGACACACCTGGATGGCACATGCTTCTCCAAGTGGACTGGCCCTGCCGGCTGGGAGTGTGCTCCTCCGGATGCAGGCTTTTATTTCGGCGTTCAGAACAGCCAAGCCACGACCGTACAACAGAGAAACTCCAGCAGCACTCGCAGCCCCCGGCCCCTCCTGCCAAAGCAGCCCTAACCCTGGGCAGCACAGACTGGCACAGAGCACCTCCAGGCTGCCAAAGCTTCTGAGAAAGGGTTATTCTTAGCTGGAGGACCCGGCAATGCCAGGCCGGCCTCTCTGCACGCTGTGTGCCTCTGCAAGCTGAGGTGGGGTCCCCCTGCACTCCCAGTTCTCCTTATCCTCTGCCTAAAGGATACGGTGTAGAGACGGGGCAGGGCAGACCCGGAAAAGGGGCGCTGCTGGGAGCAACCCCCGGCAATGGCACCTCTGTATTTGCCATCCCTCCGAGTGCCCGGAGGGCAGCAAACTTCCCCGGCCTGAGGCACCTGCAGACGGGAGGAGCCGGGAGGAGGCGGACTGGGAGCGATGGGGGGAGGAGGGTTGCGAGCGATGAGGGGGCCGGGCTGGGAGCAGGAGGGAGCGAGATTGTCCCTGTTCCCTCTCCCTGGCCTCGGGGTTTGCGCTTCTGGTCCCGGCCCCCTCCGCCGGAGTAGGCGCTCCCTGCCCCCTCGGGATGCGGGCTTGAGACCGCGGCATGCGGCGACGCTTCGCCTGCTCCAACTTCGGGGGGAAACCCGGGCACCCCGGGGCCAAGACCGGGCTGGGTGTAGCCGACCAGCCCGCCCCGATCGCGGGACTGGGGGTGCTCAGACCGCTGCACTCCTTCCATCTTCGATGCCTTGCCCCGCGGTTGGAGCCGAGCCGGGGCGCAGCCTGGTGCTTGCTCCCCAGACACACGCCCTGGCTTCGCCTGTGCTCCGCTCCCGCAGACGCGGAGCTCCCACTCCCCCCGCGCCCTGCCCGCCGCTTCTCTCGCTCACAGCTCCCAGCTCCCGCCGTGGGCCCGGCCCCGGCTTCCGGCCCCTGAACCCCGCGGCGGGTTCTAGGTGCTGTCGCGGGCTCCGCGGGAGACAAAAACCACCCACAAAGTTGCAGCGAGGGAAGTTCCCGGCGCGGGGCGAAGTTGGGGACGCAGCCGCCTCTCCCTGCCCCGTCTCCCTCCGAGGAGTCGCGGGGCTAGGAGACACACGCGGGGATGTGCCTACCTTCAGCTATCGCCCTCTTCATCTTAGGGGTCGGGGAAGGCACGTCCGGAGGCTCAAAGCGGAGCGGCAGCAGTACAATCCCTGGCCAACGGCGCGGCTCCTCCAGTCAAACTTCAGCCCAGCTCCGGGAGGGGGCTCGCCCTGCGCCGGGGCCCAAGCTCGTCGGGGGAGTGAGCAGCCCCCGGGCTGGAGTCAGCATCCAGGCGCGGCTCCCCCTCCCTGCCTCCTCCCTCCGTCCGTCGTTCCGTCCGTCCTCCTTTTTCCTTCCTCCCTCCCTTCCCTGCCTCCCTCCCGCCCGCCGCCCGCACGGGGCCGGGGCTGCGGCGGATCCCGCGGCGGGAGCGCGGAGCCTGCTGCTCTGTGCCCCGGCAGCGAGCGAGCAAGGTTGGAACGGCGATGAATGTTTTATGGGATCATGTGGTTTGACGTGAGAGGAACCAGCCCCGATCGGATTTACTGGCGGAGCGGTAGCGGGCGGCCGGGGCAGCCGGCGCGGGATGAGGGAGGGGCCGCGCCGAGGGCAGACCGAGCGCAGGGGCCGCTCCGAGGCGGCGGCTCCGCGGCCGAGCTCCCGCGGTGCGGGCCCGGGCGAGGGCCGCTGGCTGCGGGCGGCTCATTGCTGGAGGAGCGGTGCCACCTAAAGGAAGCGGCGGAGAGGGACGCGCGGGCGGCTGCGGGCACTGGACTCGGCCCGCTCCCCTTCGGCCGCGCCCGACTCGGCCCAGCCCGGCACCCCCGGAGGGCAGCGGAGCGTCGTCTGCTGCAGGCCTCGGGGGCGGCTTTTCCCCGCTGTAGCCCCCCGCAACCAGGCCGCTCTCTGGGAAGGCGGCGAGAGTCGCAGAGGATGCTCTGGAGGAGGCCGGGTCTGGCCGCTGCGGTGGTGGTGGCGCATCCCGGGAAGACCCTGGAGAAGCCCCCAGGCTCCGGTCCGGAGGCGACAGCTCTGCCTGCCTACTGCACGGCTGAGCCCCCTTCCCACAGCCCAGCCCCTCCGGGTCACCCTCTGGGCACGGAGACAGAGCTCACCTCGGCTCACCCCGGAAGCAGCATCTGCACACCGGTAGCAGGCTGAAGGAGCTTCCCACCCTCCTCGACCCTTACGGAGCAGAGCAGTGCCCCCCGCGCTGCCGGCCTCCAGCTGGCCTAGGTTGCTGGAATGGTTTGCATTAAGGGGACTCCTCGGTCGGGAAGGAGGAGGGAAGCATGGTGCCGGAGGGAGCCGGGCAGCTTCCACACGATGCTCCCTCCCTACTAGTGAGAGGCTTCAGGCTGCTGTCCACACTTCTATGTATATGTGCTGTTGAGCAGCCGTTGCTCCCCCGCAGCTTGTCAGCCTGGTACTGACCATCATTGTGCACTCAGGCCTTGTGCCACCACCGCATCTGTTGAAGGCCTACCCAGGCTGCACCTTTCTGTGTTGCCATTGTTCCAGGCTGAATCACAGAATGGCTCAGGTTGGAAGGGACCTCAGAGATCATCTCTTCCAACTCCCCTACTAAGGGTGGGAACACCTCTCAGCTAGATTAGACAGGATGCTCAAGAGGTCATCCAACCTGGCCTTGAAGAGCCCCAGAGAGGGGACATCCACAGCCTCCCTGGGCAGCCCATGCCAGAATCTCAGTAGCCTCACACTGAAGAACTTCTTCCTCAGCTCCACTCTAATCCTGCTCTGCCTCAGCTCCAATCCATTACCCCTTGACCTGGCTCAGCAAAAGTTCCTCTGTAGTTTTCCTGCAGGGTCACTTCAGCTCTTGGCAGGTCCTCCTGAGCCAGGCTGAGCCAGGAACCTGTTTCTGCTATCTACAATAACCCATAACACCTCACCCGAATGCCCGTTGGAGCTTCTGGTGGCACCACCATCACCAGTGGTAAGAAGACATCCAGCAAAGGGGAGGTGGGAGTGGACATGTCAACCAGATGGAGCTCCTTTACCAAGTGTAGGCTTTAATTATGCAAACAGCCTCAGCTGGCCAAAGGTACCAGGGAGGTCTGGCTTCCAGATACCTTTTTGGTGACATTTTATTGGTCATTTGCTACCTAAGTGTAAATAAAACCAGAACAGGAAAAAGGCTGCTCTTAGGTCAGCAGAAGCAGAGAGCCAGAGCAGGGCTGCCTTGCCCTGAGAGCTTCCAGGACCAGACCAGAAGCGCTGCAACTGACAGAGTTATGGAATGGGCCTCAGGGTGGTGTCTGGTGGTCAGAGCAGGACCTACCTCTCCTGCAGATCTTTCAGGACCTTCAGTGCCACCAGCAGAATAAAGGTGAGTCTGGGGTTTCTCAGCTCAGGGCAACCTGCCAAATGGAGCCACGTTCTCAGGCACTGCCACTCGTGCTCTGAGGCCTACCTTTGGTGGAACACCTGGAGGAATGCCCATGCACAATGCTGGTGCCAGGCTGGGTTTGCAGAGAGCCTAGGGGCAGCTACCTCCAGAGCTTGGCTCTGAGGCATGGTGGCGTGACCCCAGGATCCAGGCTGGTGAGGAGGTGTAAAGGAGTATTTCTGAGGGCATAGGTTACTGACTTCTGATTGAATAAGCTCTGTGGGTTTGAATCACAAAAGCAGACACAAAGAAGGTAGTCCAGTCATGCACCACCTGGTTACCCTGCCCTGCAGACCCTGGAAGCTTTGGTCAGGCACTGCAGCTTGCCCTGTGGCAGGTCACTGACCATTTCCCTTCTTCCTGCTTGAGTTATCCACCCTTTGAAATTCCACCTAAACATGACCCAGGAGAACTGTAGCAACCCAAACATCCTGTGAAATGGCCCAAATGTAAAGGTGTAGTCTAATGCCCTGAGTCCCTGCATCCCCCTGGAGATGACACCTGAGGGAGACCTGGCCCTGTGAGCAGTGTTCTTCTGCCCCTGCAGACTGCAAGGCTGCAGGGATGATTCCCTGATTGTCCTGGCAGTGTCCGAGCTCAGGACTGCTCTGACGTTTCCTGACTCCTTTTTCCTTGCATGCCCTCTTCCTTCTACCCACTCTACGCTGGAACCACCTCCGTCTCTGCCACTTGTGCCCATGCCTGCACCCTAACCAGTTGCTGCTGGGCCCCTACCTGACCCTGCAGCTCCCTCTGGTCTGTGAGCGCACAGCCCAGCGGAGCAGTTCATGAACTGAGCTCAAAGTCTGGAACCTTCAGATGGGCCTGCGGCCTTCAACACAGCTGCCTTCTTTGGCTACTTGGGCCGGGCTGTGGCAGGGCTGCTCTGAGGGGACAGAGGGGATGTCTGGGAGTGGCAGGGGTGAGGGAAAACAGGTCCTGGAAAAGACAAGAAGCATTCCCACGCAATCCGCTGGCAGCACATTTTGTTGGTTTGCAGGCATCTGGGGAGGGAGGGTGACCCACTCTTGCCCTGCTCTTTCTGCAGTGACAGTCTGGGTGCTACAGGTTAGCAAATGCTGCTCCTCACTTCAACACACCTTCAAGCACTGGTGTTTGAATAATGCCCTCTGACATCACCATCCCAAGTGGTGCATCAGGAGACAGAGGTCACCTACGTGGCAAGCATCAGAATCTCTGCAGATAAAAGGACCCTGGAGCTGGAATTGTGTGGGAGAGGGCTGGAAGGTGAACTGGAGCAATGAAGGAGTTAAGTGAAGCTGTAGTCACAAGGCCCAGAAGTGCAGGGAGGCAGCGGCTGTGTGTGGCTGCTGGCTGACATTTCTGAAAGGTTAATCCTGAGCTGCAGGCAGCACAGCTGGAGGGGGCTGCCCCCAACCCTCCTCACACCTTCTGTGCCGCTTTGGGGCTGCTTGGAAACCCAACACTTTGTTACACACAGGTCACCAGGAGGCAACATGGTGGCTGTGACCTTCGCAAGCCAAGTGGTGCTCCACAGGATGAGGGTGTCCCAGTGCCACCTTGCTGCCCAGAGTTGTGTGACAATGGACAGTGGAATGCTCCTCCTGCTGCACCTGCATGCTGGACATGTTACTCTCCATTTCCTAACAGGTCTAACCTTTGTCTAGCAAGGACAGAGTAGAGAGCTGGGCAGAGAGGAAACTGATGAGGTTCAACAGGGACAAGAACAGAGTCCTGCAGCTGGGAAGGAAGAAGAAACTGCAACAGTCCAAATCAGGAGGTGATCTCCTGGAGAGCAGCCATGGGAAGAAGGACTTGGCAGTGCTGGGGTACAAGTGCTGCATGGGCACCAATGTGCCCTGCTGGGCAAGAAGGCCAATGGGGTCCCGGGGGGCATTTAGAAGAGCATGGGCAGCAGATCCAGGCAGGTTCTCCTGCCCCTCTGCTCTGCTCTGCCCCATTGAGGCCCCACCTGGGATAGTGCAACCAGTTCTGGGCTCCCCAGGTCAGCAGGGACAGGGATCTGCTGGAGAGAGTACAAGGGAGGGCTGCAAGGATACTGCAGGGCCTGGAGCACTGCCTGAGGAGGAGAGGCTGAGAGCCCTGGGGGTGCTGAGTCTGGAGAGGAGAAGGCTGAGAGGGGAGCTGAGCAATGTCTATCAATAGCTGAGGGCTGGGGGTCAGGAAGGAAGGCACAGGCACAGCCTCTGCTCACTTGTGCCCTGCCACAGGACAAGGGCACAGGATGGAAACTGCAGCACAGGAAGTTGCACCTCAAGGTGAGGAAGAACTTCTTGACTAGAAGGGTCCCAGAGCCCTGGCACAGAGAGGTTGTGGAGTCTCCTTCTTTGGAGCCTTTCCAGCCCTGTCTGGATGTGTTCCTGTGCCATCTATGGTGGATTCTCTGGTCCTGCTCTGGCAGGGGTGGACTGGATGTCTCCAGAGGTCCCTTCCAACCCTAACATCCTCTGATCTATGAACTAGGTGAAGGAGAAGGAGTCTCCCATGGAGGACATCTCCTGGGAGACCTGAGGTGGCTTGCAATTAGAGCATGAGCAATTCTGTGCAGCTCGTTTTCAGGTTGGAAAGGAGCCAGGGCTGGCTGGGATCAAGAGACACCTTGCTTTGACTGGGTAATTACATGTTCGTCTTTATCTAATGCTTAATCACACTCAGATCAATTCTCTGCCTTCGCATTGTGAGGCTTGTTTGCAGAGCGCCAGCCCTTCACTTTCTCTCCTTAACCCTCCTCTGGGCTAGAAGTGGCTGCAGCATCTGCTTGAGGCAACCTGTGGTCTAAAGGTGCTGTGGAGAAGGTGGAGGAGAGGGCACAGCAAATGGGGAGTCATTGCCCTTTGCCCTGCCCACACTCACCTCCCTTTTGGAGCAGGACACAACAGAGGGGATTCCTGAGTCCCAGAATTCAATAAAATGCAGCTTTTACCTTGTGATGATCCAGCAAAGGCTTCTTCTGGTCAGGCGTTGACACAGGCTGCCCAGGGAGGTGGTGGAGGTGTTGGAGAAAGGGATAGCCATGGCTCCTGGGGACATGGTTCAGTGTCTTTGGTGGGGTTGAGTTGATGGTTGGCCTGGATGGTCTTAGAGGGCTTTTCCAACCCAAACAATGCTGTGATTCTATGATTCTTACCTTTCTTCTCCACTGCACTGTGGCTGCGGCTTTCCTGTTTCTGATGCGGCTGGGAGTGTATGGAAACACCTCATGGAAGAACAAAGAGGCTGCAAAAGGACACTGGAAACTCAGTTTGTTTGCTGCTGTGCCTACAGCAAGGTCTGGGGCTGCCTGCAGGATACCCAAGCAGACAGGAGCAGTTGGTGCAATGCCAGCAGGCAGCAGGTCAGTGACTATTACCTTCTCTACTAGATCAGGATTCCTCTGGACCCCCTCCAGAAGTCATTCTTCTGGAGATCCAAGAAGACCTTGTCCTGAAGAAGTTTTCACCTGCCCTGAGACCAGGCACAGACAGACAATGGCTCAGACTCTCCAGTACAGTTGGGAAAGGACTTCCCAGACTCACCACACTGGAGCTGTGACATAGTTCATGGATCCATCCACCTGCTGTTTCACACCAAGGACACACAGAGCAGGGCTGTCTCCTGCACTTCTTCTGCAGCTGGAACACAAAACCCTGCCACACACAGTGGTGCAGGGGTCAACAAGGGTCCCTAGACAGGTTTGTTCACATGAGGATGACCTCTACCTCGGATTTATCAAGACACAGAGCACAGTTACTACTCCATTTTTGAGATCTAATCTGAGACACAAGAGTGAGCAGAGAAGTTGTGTTCTGGCAGAGGGACTCATCCAGCAAGCCACAGCGAGTGCCAGCACTGCAGTGCTAGATCCCTCTACCTACACACCAAGTGTAGACCCACAACTTCACAGAGTGCATTGGGCTGGAAGGCACCCTCCAAGGGCATCTTGCCCAACCCCCTGCAGGCAGCAGGGACAGCTCCAGCCAGAGCAGGCTGCACAGGGACACAGCAAGGCTCAGCTTGGATGTCTGCAGGGATGGGGCCTCAAGCACAGCCCTGGGCAGCCTGTGCCAGTCTCTCCACACCCTTCCTCCTGATGCCCAACCTAACTCTGCCCTGCTCCACTTCCAAACCACTGCCCTCAACCTGTCCCCACAGCTCCTTCTGCACAGTCCCTCCCCAGCCTACCTGCAGGTCCCCTGCAGATACTGAAATGCAGCTCTGAGGTCTCCCTGCAGCCTTCTCTTCTGCAGGCTGCACAGCCCCAACTCTCCCAGCCTGTCCTCACAGCAGAGGTTCAGCCCTCTAAGCCTCTTGGTGACCTCCTCAGGACCCTCTCCAGCAGCTGCAGGTCTCTCTCATTTTGGAGTCCCAGAGCTGACCCCAGCCCTGCAACTGGGGTCACATACACCATACATGTATGCATCCATGTTAGTGACCCCAGGGTGCAGGTCAGCCCTGATTCCTTCCCTACAGCAGGATTCCCACTGGGCACCAGGACACCTCAGATGGCTGCAGGAGCAGACAGCAGGCTGCAGGAAGGGCCCAGCAGCGAGAAGATTGAAGCATGAGTGGATAGTCCCAGATGCCTTTGCAGTGAGAGATGTCATGACAGACACACCGGTTGAGTCCTGGCTCCTGATGTGAGCTTTGTCTGCCTTGAGCCATCCACACCCCAGTGTGAGCAGAACTCTCTGTCCCCATGAGTTGTTTCAGCTCACTACCACCCCACCTTAGGTCAGGCAAAGGCCCCCAGTGTCCCTGCTGCTTTACTCCTGCTGCTGTGGACCTGGTGGAGAGTGTCTAGAGGAGGCCATGAAAATCATCAGGGCACTGGAGCAGCTCTGCTATGGAGGCATGCTGAGGGAGCTGGGGGTATTCTCTGGGGAGACCTCAGAGTAGCCTGCCAGTGCCTGCAGGGGCTCCAAGCAGGCTGCGGAGGAACGGTTCCCTGCAGGGACACGATGAGGACAATGGTTTGGAATGAGAGCAGAGCAGATTGGGATTGGATGTGAGGAACAAGTTCTGCACCAGGAGGCTGCTGGAACATTGCCACAGGTTGCCCAGTGAGGTGGCTGAGGCCCATCCCTGGAGATATTGAAGGTGAGGCTGGACAGGGCTGTGGGCAGCCTGCTCTAGTGGAGGATGTCCCTGCTGAGTGCAGGGGGTTGGGCTGGATGAGCTCTGGAGGTCCCTTCCAGCCCAGCCCATTCTATGATTCTATGATTCTATGCACAGCGGTGCAGAGCCTGGACAGGCAGGGCAGAGTGAGAATCTTCCCCTCTCTCATCTCACCCACCCCCTACACTGCAGCCACCCCCACAGTTGCCTCTTCTCCCAGGGAGGTGAGTGATGAGCCTCATCTCCTGCTGCCTGATCTCACTCTGAGTCCAGGCCTCTTCTGCCTGAGCACTGGGGTTGGCTTGGGCCACTTGTGCCTGCAAATCATCTCAGCACTCCCCAGGCTGACACATCAATCCTCTCTCACCACTCAGCTAAAGCTTTCCACCTGGGCCTGGCAATGCTGTTGAGATTGAGATGCACCAAGAATCCTTCAGAGCATGATGCAGGAATGGTCACACATTTGTCCAGGCAGCTCCTGCAGAGAGCCGCTTGGCTCCAAGCCCAAGGTGGGCTTAGCTGAAGGAGAGCCTCGAGCTGCCCTGAGCTTGCTCTGCACTGGCTGTGAACAACTGGCAACAGTCAAAGGTTGAATGGACTGTGAAGAAGGGGAAATACAAAGCCTCAAGAGGGTCCTTCAGTGACTTCCTGGGCCAGATTATTTATCCAAAGGAGGTTTTCAGGACATGATTTCGTGACCGTGGTGGCTGTAGGTGGTGGTTGGACTCGATGGTCTCCGAGGGCTTTTCCAACCAAAGCAATCCTATGGCTCTCTGGTGGGTCTGGATGTGTTTAGGCTGTGCTGAGAAGGGCTGCACATCCCAGAGGGCTGTCCCTAGCTGTAGGGGTAGCTTGGTCACCTGGAGTTGTGTATGGATGCTGGAGTGACAACCATCATGGCTGCATGGACCATGAGGGTTGAGTGTTCTCCTCAACATGTGCAGAGGGAGCTATGGGGAGTGTAGAGGAGGGCAGCAAGGGGCCAGACACAGATGAAGAGTAAAACCTGCTGGCCCAGGGGATCCCTGTGCACTCCGTGTGTGTTGAGGGCAGTGGCTGAGGGCTGGGCTGAACTGGCATGGCTGAGGGTCTCACAGGCCCATCTGCGAGGTTTGGCCTCTCCATTTCTGTCTTGCTGCTCTCTGGCAGCTCTCGTCCACAGCTGTGTGAATGCCAAACCCCCAGAAGAACAAAGCATCCAAAACAAGCAGGTGTTTGGGGTGGGAAACCCTCCTAGTGCCACTTAAGTGAGACCTGCTGACCATATCCTGCTTGTACTCCCTGGCTGTGCCTGGGGCTCTGGACACAGTGCCCAAAGAGTGGGAAAGAGTCCCAGAAGCAGCATATGAAGGTCTGCTCCACCACAGCCACACCAGTGTGCTGCAGCTCAGATGTTCAGAGATTCAGAGAATGGTTTGAGGTGGAAGAGACCTTGAAGATCATCCTGTTCCAACCTTCCTGACACGGGCTGTCTACGACTGCCTTGGAGCAAGGAGGAGGCAGCCCCAGCTCTTTGATGACAACAAACAGTGCCAGAGGCAGTGGTTCCAAGCTGCCCCAGGGGAGGCTCAGGCTCTCAGGCTGCAGCTCAGGAACCCTTTCTGCCCTGGAAGGTTTCTCAAAGCTTGGCACAGGCTACCCGGGGCATCCCTGGAGGGGTTCCAGCAGCTGTGGCCCTGGTGCTGAGGGACAGGATTCAGTGGTGATGCTGCAGTGCTGGGTACAGGGCTGGGCTGGCTGAGCTGGGAGGGCTCTGCCAACTGGATGTATTCGGTGACTCTGTGACACCTCTCACCAGCCCAGGTTGCTCAAGGCTTCATCCAACCTGACCTTGAACACCTCCAGGGAGGGAGCACCCATGACCTCCCCAAGCATTCTATTCCCCAAAGGGAAGCTCTTTGTTTGCCTCCAAGCTGACAGTGTCTGTCAGTGGGGCCAGTCCTGGAGAGGCACCACTGTACCTCTGCTATGCACAGCGAGGTGCTTCTCTTGCTTGGCTTGGGTTGTTTGTTTTCCAGTTGAAGGTGAGAGTGGGTCACTTATTATGTTTTGTAAGGCTGGCTCCTACTCTGTTACTGTTGGTGCATGTCCTGCCCAGGGCAGTTGTGGGGCTGTGCAGAAGGGCTCCTGGAGAAGACTGGCAGAAAGTGAACATCAATTCGTGACTGCGAGCATCTGCCCCTGCAGCCCGACTCTGAACGTCAGCAGCACTTCGTGGGGGAAGCAGAGCATGGCAGTCCCACCTGACCCACCACAACAGCTCTGATTGCAGCTCTGCAGTGCTCCCAACAGAGTTAGCAAATGAGTTGCAGACCAGGAACTATCTACAAATAGTTTCCAATAATGAATTGAGGTGCGAAAGCTGCAATCTGCTCCTAGACAATCTGTAAACAGAGGGAAGGAAAATTCACCAAAATAAATTATTCATTTCAGATCACTCTCCCAGCTCATGTCGCAACTTGAAACCCTCCAGAGCCTGCAGAGATTGTCAGGGATGCTCCTGTGCCTTCAGCAGTGCTGTGCTGGAGGAAGGCACAAAGATGGGGAGGCAGGTAAGGGGGTCCTGTCACCACTTATCTCTCCCAGCTGTTGTAGATTTAATGCCCAGTGTGAACCAGCTCCATAGATTGTCCAGAGACAGTGAAGCTAAGGCTATTCCAGTGCCAAAATTGGATCTTCCCACCTCCCTGCTACCATCATCAGAGAGACACAGAGGAAAGAGAACATTCTGGAGCAGGAACCAAAACAGAGGTGGGATGAGGAATCACAGGATTCTAATATGGCAGTGGTTGGAAGGGACCTCTGGAGCTCACCCAGCCCAACCCCCTGCTCCAGCAGGGCACCCACAGCAGTTTGCCCTGGGTGACAATGACCAGGGGGGAGGGGTTGGAAGCTCTCCACACAAGGAAACTCCACAACCTCTCTGGGCAGCCTGCTCCAGGCCTCCAGCACCCTCACAACAAACAACTTTCTCCTCCTCTTCACATGGAACCTCCTGGGTGCCAGTTTGTGCCCCTTGCCCCTTGTCCTGTCCCTGGGCACCACTGAGCAGAGTCTGGTGCTGGGGCCTCTTGCCCCTCTCAGCTCCTTTGGCCCTTGCTGAGCATTGCTCAGATGCCCTCTGGGGCTGCTCTTCTGCAGGTTCTCAGACCCAGGCCTCTCAGCCTTTGTTCCTCACAGAGCTGCTCCAGGCCCCTCTGTAGCTCTGCAGCCTTCCCTGGACTCTCACCAGCAGTTCCCTATCTCTCTGCAACTGGGCAGCCCAGAACTCGACCCAGAACTCCAGATGTGTCCTCAGTAGGGCAGAGTAGAGGAGCAGGAGAACCTCCCTTGAGCTGCTAGAGACTGGGGTGGGAAGGAGAGCACACAGCTACAGGATAGAGGAGGAGGACACCATGGAGGCAGATTATAACTACGAGCTGGTCCAAACCATGTGTGAGGTAGAGAGATACCCCACCCTGTGGGTCTTGTTGGGGCCCACTTGTGTGCTGACCCAGGAATTGTACCCAACCATGCTTTGAGAACCTTCCAAAGAGGAGGAAGGAACTGACCCTCAAAAAGAGTGAGCTCCCTAAGAGCTACCTGAGGTGTGCTGGGGCACATCTCACCAGATCAGTACTGTTCACTGACCTCAGCCACAGCTGTCAGACAGTGGGGCCAGTGAGCAAGCCATGGGTGATGGGAGGATGGGAGGTGATAGGAACCTGCCCCTGCAGACTTTCTGATGAGTTTAAGACTTGGCATGGCTTGGTGCATGAGGAGTTGGCAGGAAAGCTGCACATGGTGAACAGAAACATATGGAGCTGGAGGAAGGTGCAAGGAGGGAAGTTGGGATATGCAGGGATTGTCTGCTCAGTCATCTGCAAGCTGCTCTTTGGAGGGTGGCTGGAGCTGTTTGTGGGTGCTGTTTGTGCAGGACCTTCAGATGGACCACACCAGGCTTTGTCCCAGTGAGTTTTGATGCCCTGTGGATCTCCAGATGCCATAGGATCACAGGATCACAGGCTCACAGGATGTCAGGGGTTGGAAGGGACCCAATGAGATCATTAAGTCCAAACCCCCCTGCCAGAGCATGACCAGACAATCTAGCTCAGGTCACACAGGAACACATCCAGACAGTCCTTGAAAGTCTCCAGAGAAGGAGACTCCACAACCTTTCACAACCACAGGGGAGCCTGTGCCAGGGCTCTGGGACCCTTACAGTGAAGAAGTTCCCCCTTGTGTTGAGGTGGAACCTCCTGTGCTGCAGCTTCCATCCATTGCTCCTTGTCCTATCCCAGGGAGCAAGTGAGCAGAGCCTGTTCTCCCCTCCTGACCCCCAGCCCTCAGATATTGATAAACATTTCTTAGATCCCCTCTCTGTCTTCTCTTCTCCAGACTAAGCCGCCCCANCTCTTCTCCAGACTAAGCAGCCCCAGGTCCCTCAGCCTCTCCTCATCAGGCATTGCTCCAGTCCCTTAATCACCCTCATAGCCCTCCCTTGGACTCCCTCCAGCAGATCCCTGTCCCTCTTAAACTGTCTGGCTTTTTTGTTTTCTAGAATCTGTAGTGTGGTCAGAAACCTTTGAAACTCAGAGTGCGGGACAGCAGACTGGGATGGAGTGCATGAAGGTGTTTCCCAGTAGATGTGAGGCTCTGCTGTCTATTTCACTGGGCCTCAGCAACTGAACAAGACTCTGGTGTCTGTTTTCCTGATAGCAGCATGTGGGGGGCACTGAGCTGATACCTGGAAATATGAAGTAGAGAGCAGAATTTTCCATCTCTCATCATACCAAACTGGGTAGAAGATTTGAAGGATAGGTACTGATAGTTGAGAAGCTGGGCAGGAGCCAACAATGGGCACTGGCAGCACAGAAGGCCAAAGGCAGCCTGGGCTGCATCCAGAGCAGTGTGGGCAGAGATGAAGAGAGGGATCCTGCCCCTCTGCTCTGCTCTGCTCTGCTCTGGGGAGACCTCAGCTGCGTCCAGCTGTGAGACCCCAGTATAAGAGAGAACTGCAACTGCTGGAGAGGGTCCAAAGGAGGCCACCAAGATGCTCAGAGAAGCTCTGCTGTGGGGACAGGCTGGGAGAGCTGGAGCTGTGCAGCCTGCAGAAGAGAAGGCTGCAGGGAGAGCTCAGAGCTGCATTTCAGTATCTGCAGGGGACCTGCAGGCAGGCTGGGGAGGGACTGTGCAGAAGGGGCTGTGGGGACAGGCTGAGGGCAATGGTTTGGAAGTGGAGCAGGGCAGAGTCAGGTTGGACATAAGGAGGAAGTTGTGCCCAGGGAGGGTGTGGAGAGACTGGCACAGGCTGCCCAGGGCTGTGCTTGAGGCCCCATCCCTGCAGACATCCAAGCTGAGCCTTGCTGTGTCCCTGTGCAGCCTGCTCTGGCTGGAGCTGTCCCTGCTGCCTGCAGGGGGTTGGGCAAGATGCCCTTGGAGGGTGCCTTCCAACCCAGTGCAATCTGTGACCTGTACTGCTCACAACAGAAGAAGGGTTTGGATTGAACAGTAATCCAGACATCACTTGGGGAGAATTTGTGACAAGCTGGGCTATTTCAAACCTTCTTTTCTGCTCTGAACATGCTCTGCATTCCAGAGGATAGAATCCTACTTGGCTGATGACCTCAAATCTGATGGATGTGTCCTTGACCCAATTTGACAATGACTGTCCCAAAGTGCCATGACCACCCCAGATGCCAGTGCCTGGGCTTTGGGAGATGCTCAGCTCTCACTAGTCACCACCCCATGGGATTACTCTGCCATTAGTGCTGCTCCGGACCACAGGGGCTCCCCAGCAAGATGTGTGCTGAAACTATTGAGGCTGTACAAAGAAGAATTCAGCTTTACAGAGGCCACTTCATCTCTAGGAAGATACTGGCAGCACTGTTGCAGCAGCCCTGAACGGAGCCTTCACAAACATCTCTGTCAGGGCTGTGCCTTTGCTGTCCTGACTGAAGGCAGGGGATTCACAGCACTGAGCTGGGAACCGCTGAGAGGAATCACAGAATGGTCTGGGCTGGAAGGGACCTCCAGAACTCATCCAGTCCAACCCCCTGCACTCAGCAGGGACATCCTCCACTAGAGTAGATTGCCCACAGCCTTGTCCAGCCTCACCTTCAATATCTCCAGGGATGGGCCTCAACCACCTCCCTGGGCAACCTGTGGCAGTGTTCCAGCAGCCAGCCTGGTGCAGAACTTGTTCCCCACATCCAATCCCAATCTGCTCTGCTCTCATTCCAAACCATTGTCCTCATCTTGTCCCTGCAGACCTTTGGGAATAGTCCCTCTGCAGCCTGCTTGGAGCCCCTGTAGGCACTGGTAGGTCACTACTAGGTCTGCCTGGAGCATTCTCTTCTCCAGGCCAATGACCCTCAGCTCTCTCAACCTGTCCCCATAACAGAGCTGCTCCAAACCCCTTCATCATTTTCATGCCCCTCCTCTGGACCTTCTCCAGCAGGTCCAGGTCCTTCCTGTGTTGAAAGCTCCAGAAATGGACTCAGCACTGCAGGTGAGGTCTCACCAGAGCATAGTACAGTGAGGGGGGGGTGGGGAGGTGCTGGTGTTGGCAGTGGCTTCCTGCGTTCTGTCATCTCTTGGAGCCCAGTGCTCTGGTCACCCAGCGGCTCTGGCCACTGGGTCACCAATTTTTGGTGTTTCGTAAGAGGCAGAGGAGATGACTAAAGCCTGTTCCTGCACGGCACATCCTCAGGGAGAGATAAGTGCCCACGTAGCTGCCTAAAGAAAGTGGCTTTCAGGAAAAGACAGAAGGCTGGAGGTAAACACAACACTGCTCTGTGGGCAGACTCAGTGTCCCATGGAAATCAGCTCCTCTCATTGAAGATTTCATTCCCTGGAGACCAGCTGCTCCATTTAAAGACCAGGCAGCAGCAGTAAGAATTCTGATCCCAATGTCTCTTGGTCCTATCTCTCATCAAACTAGCCCTGCTGGGGGCCATGATGGCCAATGCTTGGTGAAGACATGCAGGGACCAGACTGGCTGCTCAGCAAGGCTAAATAAGTGCATCATACGAGGTGAGATCCAACCACAAGTGTTGGAGAATCCTGTGAGAACGAGATATGCGAATCTCACCTCCAGCACAGCCCTGCCACAGTGTTTCTGAGATGGAGAGGAATCTGGGAAGGAAGAAGAAACTGCAGCAGTGCAGGTCAGGAGGTGAACTCCTGGACAGAAGCCCTGCAGAGAAGGATCTGGCAGTGCTGGGGTACAACAAGTGCTGCATGGGCACTAATGTGCCCTGCTGGCCAAGAAGGGCAATGGGGTCCTGGGGAACATTCAGAAGAGTGTGGGCAGTAGGTCCAGGCAGGTTCTCCTGCCCCTCTGCTCTGCCCTGCTCAAGCTACACCTGAAATAGTACATCCAGTTCTGGGCTCCCCAGGTCAGCAAGGACAGGGATCTGCTGGAGAGAGTCCAAGGAAGGGCTGCAAGGATGCTGCAGGGCCTGGAGCACTGCCTGAGGCGGAGAGGCTGAGAGCCCTGGGGGTGCTGAGTCTGGAGAGGAGAAGGCTGAGAGGGGAGCTGAGCAATGTCTCTCAATAGCTGAGGGCTGGGGGCCAGGAAGGAAGGCACAGGCACAGCCTCTGCCATAGGACAAGGGCACTGGAGGGAAACTGCAGCACAGGAAGTTACACCTCAAGGTGAGGAAGAACTTCTTGACTGGAAGGGTCCCAGAGCCCTGGCACGGCACAGGCTGCCCAGAGAGATTGGGGAGTCTCCTTCTCTGGAGCCTTTCCAGTCCTGTCTGGATGTGTTCCTGTGCCACCTGTGCTGGATTCTCTGGTCCTGTTCTGGTAGGGGTGGGCTGGAAGCTCTCTCAAGGTCCCTTCCCACCCTTAACATCCTGGGATCTGTGAGAATCTCCAGTCACCACCATGATGTTCTGCCTTGCTCTGACTCCTAGGTGCTGAGGTCTGTGCCTTCTCTTGGCTAAGGATCTTACAGGGAGGAACTCAAGGATGCTGAATTGGCTTTTTTCAAGTTCCAGAGATTTTGAGGCACTTAGAGAGCATGTCACACCCTCCCACACTGCAGGCAGGGGTTCAGGAGCTCTCGGGAGTTGGTGCAGGTGTTGCAGCCTTATGTGAGCTTGTAGCTTCTGGCTTTTCTGAGGTGCGTGTTCCCCTGCCCTGGCACTCTGGGCTGTGAGTATTGGTGATGGCTGCTGCCTTACTGAGGAGAAGGTCTTGTTGGGTGGACACCCCTTAAGGGGCAGGGTGATTGCAGGAGGCTTGCAGGGCCAACCCAGCCCATGTTGAGCTCAGGTTCTGTGTGGTGCAGAGGGTGCTGGGCTTTGCTGTGCCATGGCAGCAGGTTTTGCTTGGTGGTTGTTTGCAGTTGGCCTCCTGCAGCAGATGAACTATCTGTGCTTGTTGGTTTGACAGAGATGTGCTTTGGAAAGGGACAGGTAGCATGTTCTGCCTCACCCAGCAGTGGCAGGAGCAAATATGGACACAACAGTAGGACCCAGCCACAGCTCCAGCAGAATGATCAGTGCTGGCACAAAGGGACTTTTGCTGACAGGACAAGGGGCAGTGGCTTTGGGCTGGAAGGGGGAAGATTTGGACAGGAGGTTAGGAAGAAATTCTTCAGAGTGAGGGTGGTGAGACACTGGAACAGATTGCCCAGGCTGGCTGAGGCCTTGAGCAACTTGCACTTGTGGGAGGTGTCCCTACCCATGGCAAAGGGTTGGAACTGGATGAGTTTTGGGGTCTTTTCCAGCCCAAACCATTCTGTGACAATTCTATGACAAAAAATGCAACTAGAAGTGGTTGTGGAGAACCACAAAGCTGCTACCCTGAGGACCATGGATGGAGAGAGTATTCAAGGAGGGGAAGAAGGCAGACCCCTGTCCAGGTAACTCAGCTCTCAGGTGTGACAGCCAGCAGCACCGCAGCCCCTGCGGAAGAGTTGCTTCTGGCAGGCAGCAAACTCAAGCATTTTCAGGAGGAGAACAGATTTTGGTGGGGAGGTGAGGGAAGCACAGGGCCAGGAATAGCAGGGAAGGGTGGGCGTGATGCTGCCTGCCTGCAGACTGCACAGCCCAGCGAGGGACCGGCCCCAAGGGAACAGTGCCACAGGCCTGGGGCAGCTGGTGGAGACCCCAACCTGCCAGGGCACTACTGACCCAAACACGCTGCCCCAAGGGGGCAAGAGAGCATGGTAAGAGGCACAGGGATGAGACCCACCACTGCTCTGCAAGGTGCAGAGATACCTGGAGTGCTGCCCTGACTAGGGACTGCGAGGGACAGACACGAGGCAGAGGGTGATCCTGGGTGCCAGTGGTGACATGCATCTGAAGCACAGGAGAGGTGGAAATGGAAACCATTCCGGCACCACAGAGCTGCTCACTACCAAAACACCACAGTGTCACAAAGGGGGCTCTAGCTAGCCCTGTAGACTCTCTATAGCTGTCTCTGTAGCTGTGCCCTTAGTTTTCTCTGTAGCTGTGTCTGTAGCTGTCTGTAGCTCTGTCTGTAGCTCTGTCCACAGCTCTATCTGTACCTGTCTTTGCAGCTGTGCCTGTAGCTGTGCCCGTAGCTGTGTCCATAGCTGTGCCTGTAGCTGTGCCCTCAGCTGTGTCCATAGCTGTGCCTGTAGCTGTGCCCGTAGCTGTGTCCATAGCTGTGCCTGTAGCTGTGCCCTCAGCTGTGTCGCAGATGTGTGTCACTGTCGCTGTAGGTGTATCTGTAGGTGTGTCTGTATCTGTCTCTGTAGCTGTGTCTGTAGCTGTGCCCTGAGCTGTCTCTGTAGCTATGTCTGTAGCTGTGCTCTTGGCTGTCTCTGTCTGTAACTGTCTCTGTAGTTGTCTGTAACTGTGTCTGCAGCTCTGTCTGCATCTCTGTCTGTAGCTGTCTCTGCAGCTGTGTCTGTAGCTATCTGTAGCTGTGTCTGTAGCTGTGCCTCTAACTCTCTCTGTAGCTCTCTCTGTAGCTGTCTGTAGCTGTCTCTGCAGCTGTCTCTGCAGCTGTCTCCTCAGCTGTCTGTAGCTATCTGTAGCTCTCTCTGTAGCTGTGTCTCTAACACTCTCTGTAGCTGTCTCTAGCTGTCTGTACCTGTGTCTGCAGCTGTCTCCGCAGCTGTGTCTGTAGCTCTCTCTGTAGCTGTGTCTGTACCTGTGCCTGTAGCTCTGTCTGTATCTGTGCCTGTAGCTATCTCTGTAGCTATGTCTGTATCTGTGTTTTCAACTGTATCTGCAGCTGTCTCTGTAGCTGTCTCTGTGTCTGCCTGCCCCTGTGTAACCTGCAGGCTCAATGCCACCAGCACAGTGACACCAGGAATTGCTTTGGACCCTACCCCAGGCAGGAGGGGTGCAGGATGAGGCAGGGGCACTGTTTACTGCTTGTTCTGCTACTTGCTTCTGTGCCTTCAAAACCCAGCATCACTGTGCCAGATGCCAGGAGTGACATATGTGTCTCTGCTGCCCCATGTGACAGTGGGGACTGAAGGTGAAGCCAGCAAGCAGCTGCAGGGCACAACAATGTGAGTCAGCCACAGGTAGATGCGAGGCAGCCTGCAGCATCCAGGCACTGCTGGACCTGTGGCTTTCGCTTCTTCTCTCCATGAATGGTACCTGTAGGGCAAGGGGCTTTGCCCTCAGTCTGCTGCTCTAGTTCTGCCCATGCTTCTACCCCTCTGCTCTGCTGAAATACCCCCTGAAGTGCTGGGGCAGCTCTGGAGTTCTCAGCACAGACAGAGACCTGCTGGAGCAGGGCCAGAGGAAGCCACAGCAACGCTGGCAGGGCTGGAAGGGCTCTGCTTGGGAGGCCAGGCTGGGAGAGTTGGGGGTGTTCAACCTGGAAAGGAGAAGGCTCCAGGGAAACCTTCTGGTGGCCTTGCAGTGCTGGAAGAGGCTGAGCAGAGAGCTGGGGACAGGCTTCTGAGCAGGGCCTGTGGTGCTAGGCCAAGGGGGGATGGTTTGAACTGAAAGAGGGAGATTAAGAGTGGAGAGAAGGGAGAAACGTTTGACCCTGAGGGTGAGAAGAGCCTCGCCCAGGCTGCCCAGAGGGATGGAAGATGCTCTGTGCCTGGAACCATCCCAGGTCAGGTTAGACTGAGGGCTCCATGCAATCTGCTCTTGTTGGCAATATCCCAATGATCAGTGCAGGGAGGTTAGACTGGGTTAGACTGGATGACCTTTAAAGGTCCATTCCAAATCAAACCAGTCTGTGACTCTGTGACTGTACTGGAAGTGATCCCTTTGGTTGTGTTTGTTCAGCACTGCAGCTCTGGCCCGGACACAGGCAGTGGAGAGGAGGCTGGGGGTAGAAGGCAGAGTCAAAAATTTCCCTCTGTCCTGGGCATCTCAGGGAGGGCTGGCACGGCTGAGGGACCCTTCCTATGGATTAGTGTGGAGCAGAGGAACGTTGGTGCCAAGGTTGCCCATAGCTGGAGCTGCATCTCTAACATCAAGAGAAGTGATGCTCAGGGAGCAGCGCAGGAATAGGGGAGCTATGGAAGAGACCAGCCTCCCGGCAGCCCCTGGCCAGCCCTCAGATTCTGGCAGTGACCATCTGGAGGAGAGCAGGGAGGGATGGGAGGACTCTGTGAGAAACACCAGCTCCTTCTCCAAGCAGTGGGGAGATGACCTAGTTCTGCACATCACACTGATCACAGGACCTGACTTGGGGACAGGAGCCCTTGCACTGGATCCATGGGAGGGACATGGTGCTGGGGGTCTTCCCTATGCCCAGTGCCTGAGAGCAGAGCAGGACTTCTTGCTGATTCCTCATTACTCCTCAGGTTTTGACTAAGCCAAGAGCCCATTGGGCCTCTCTGGCTCATGCTCCCACCTTGATACCTTCCCAATTCACCACAGCCCTGCCTCTTCCTTTGGTGGTTCCATTATCACCTCTGCTGCAGTCCTATAGCTGCCAGCAGCCCAGACCACCAAGTGTCTGCACTAAGAATGGTGATGCTCATGATGACCCTCATGGTCCATAGAATCGTAGAATAGTTTAGATTAGAAGGGACCTCAAAGCTCATCCAGCTCCAACTCCCTGACATAGGCAGGGACACCTCTCACTAGAACAGGTCACTCAAGGCTTCAGCCAGCCTGGCCTTGAACAACTCCAGGGAGCTTGTGGAGCTCACAGAATAAGAGCAAATACCACATTTTGTGATTCTGTCATCCGCAACCTCCCTGGGCAACCTGTGCCAGTGTCTCATCACCCTCACTGCAAAGAACTTCTTCCTAACGCCCAGTTTCAATCTCCACTCTGCCAGTTTAAACCCATTCCTCCTCATCCTATCATTACCAGACCTTGTCAATAGTCCCTCCCCAGTCCTCCTGTAGGCCCCTTCAGATCCTGGAAGGCCACTCCAAGGTCTCCCTCAAAGCCTTCTCTTCTCCATGCTGCAGAGCCCCAACTCTCTCAGCCTGTCCTCATAGCAGAGCTGCTGCAGCCCTCTGAGCATCTTTGTGGCCTCCTCTGGACTGGCTCCAACAGTTCCATGTCCTTCTTGTGTTGGGGGCTCCAGAACTGCACACAGCACTCCAGGTGGTGCTGCAGAATCGCAGGACACCAGGGGCCACTCGTTGTGGGGTGATAGACGACTCGAGAGGAGAGAAGCAGCCAGTGTCAATTTGATACATCCAAGATCACCCTTTTATTGCAGAAAGTCAGCATGTACTTATACAGGATAGAACTGCCTGGTCACACACACTATGCTGATTCCAGGCAGCTCTTCATGAGCTGTTCCCAGGCTGATAAAGCTTTGTCAACATATCACCATCAGGCACCCTGTTTTGCTGTCCTACATCCTTGTTTTAACATAACTACCTTCTACATAGCTACTTTCTTATCTTGAATGACTCATAGCAGGAACAGCTGCACTTTGGCAGCTCTCCCTTTTTAGTAGAATGTAACAATGTAGGGTCTCAGGAGAGCAGAGTAAAGGGGCAGAATCCCTTCCCTTGCCCTGCTGCCCACACTGCTCTTGCTGCAGCCCAGCACACGGTTCCTGTCTGGGCTGAACTCACACTGCAGGCTCATGTGGAGCTTTTCACCAATCCAGATCCTGAGGTTCTTTTCCTCAGAGTTGCTCTCAGCCATTCCCCACCCAGCCTGGAGTTGTGCTTGGGATTGCACCCACCCAGGTGCAGGACCATAGGAGGGGTCTGCCCCTCCAGCTTCAGCTCCTCTTGTGCAATTAACCACATTGAAACTGGAAGAGGGCAGGTCCAAAGAACACAGCAGATGCCCCAGCAGCTGGTCTGTGTGTCCTGGTTGTGTCACCTATACCAGCTCTGGCTGAGTCCCTACCAAAGCAGCAGGAGAAAGTCTCGTGTGAGCACTCCTCTATCTTCCACAAGTGTTCGCATGGCAAACATCTCTGACCTGGTCTACCAGATGCCTTGTGGAGATTTGACTGTCATGCTCCAGAGAGCTGCAGGTTGGAAAACTCTTGCATTACTGTGTGAGTGTGGAAGGACCTTCAATGTGCAGACAGATCCTGGAACTGCTCTTCCTTGGGCTCCCAAGGGTTTGTGAATCCCACAGACAACTTGGTGTCACGCTAAAGCCGTTCTCTGAAGGGCACCTTCCAGTCTGTATGTGATGAGTAACTCTGAAACACACAAGCAGCCTGGGAGGGAGGAAGGTCACTGCTCGCTTTACCAAAAATCTCTTCCAAAATGGTTTCCAAGCATTCCAGTTGCAGCCTGCAGATAGCTGGATGTTTGCTGTGCTCTGAGAGGAATGGGTGGGAGGTGCTCCCAAGGAGCTTCTGTCAATAGCAGAGCTTTGCAAACCACACTTTTGATGTGTCCCTGAAATGACAGCTCTGCAGCCAGCACACTGCTGGGTAGAGTGGATGAGCTCCAGGAGGAAGGGAAGGCTTTTCAAATCAGGCTGAACATCACCTCCCAGCCCTTCTGCCCACGGGCACCAGAGCACAGCCTGTCTGAGGAGCTGCTGCAGCTCACAGCCCAGCTCAGCCAGGCAGAGAGAACAGATAACCAGGAGAGGGGAACCTCCCTCAGCATCCACCCTTGGGACGTCATGGAGCCTCCTGGGCCACTTCCACTTTATGGGAGGTATGAAGGATTGGATGGGTGTGCTTGCTGGACCTCACCTGGAGTACTGCATCCAGTTCTGGAGCCCCTGTTACAAGAGGGATATGGATGTGCTGGAAGGTGTCCAGAGAAGGGTCACAAGGATGGTCAGAGGGCTGGAACTGCTCTGTTGTGAGGAAATTTGGGCTGTGCAGCATGGAGAGAAGGCGGCTCTGAGGGGTGATCTTATTGTTGCCTTTCAGTATCTGAAAGGGGTTACAAGAGAGCTGGGGAGGGACTTTTTTGGCTGTCAGGTAGTGATAGGACTGGGGGAAATGGAACATAGATAGAAATGGGTAGATTGAGACTGGATGTTAGGAAGAAGTTCTTCAGCATGAGGGTGGTAGGTGAGAGACTGAAATAAGTTGCCCAGGAGGTGGTGGCAGCTTCATCCCTGGAGGTGTTTAAGGCTGGGCTGGATGAGGCTCTGGACAGCCTGATCTAGTGTGAGGTCTCCCTGCCCATGGCAGGGGGGTTGGGACTGGATGATCCTTGTGGTCCCTTCCAGCATTGACTGATTCTATGATTCTGTGATTCTGAAATGGGGCTGAAGCAGAGCTGAAAGCCGGTGTGAGAAGGGAGTGGGGCTGGGGAAGGTGCCAGAGCTGCTGACACCTCATAGTGGCTACCATCCAGGTGTGAAGTGTCACCAAGGGGGTGTCCAGGCAGGCTGGTCTGATGCCCAGGCTGTAGGCAGGTAATGCAGAGGGCTTCTGCTGGCCTGGCCATTTGGAGAGCCCTGAGGGATATCTGCAGCCATCTCCTGCCCAGGCTTTGCCTGTTCCCTGGACCACATTGGTGCCAAGCAACTTTCTGGCTCCGAGCTCCTGCCGAGCACCACTCCCCACTCATGTCTGATAGCAACGAGCTAAAAAGGGCCAAGGGAAATGGATTTGTGTCTTTTTTTTTTCCTCAGGAAACCTGGCCAGACAGCAAACACTCCAGTGCCACTCCAAGCCTGACCAGTGTTGCCCAGCTCTTTCACATCCTGCTTTGCCAGGCCTGGAACAGTTGCAGATCTGATTGCCAGCAGCTGAGCTGGCAGAGGATGGTTTGGCTACCAGTCCTCAGGAGGTGACTGGAAGGATGGGTGTGTGGGGATGGGAGCTGAGCTGCCATTGGAATTGCAGGTCCTGCACTTGTTAGCCAAATGCCCAGCCCCTGCTTTCCAGCTCACCGGTGATGAAGCACTTGGTCCTGGGCAGCAGACACTCTGAGTTATGCCTTGCTCACAAAGGCTCCAATAGATGTATTGATACCTTGTGAACCTGCAGCTCAGACAGCTATTGAAAAGCCACTGCTGACTGCATCAAGCATCTCCATCGATACCTATAGGCATTTATTTCACTGCTGAATTGCTGCCTCTCTGTTACCAATAGGTCCCATATTTAGGGTTGTTATGTGACCATAAAGCAGCCTGGTAGAGACACATCAACAGCCACTTTGACAGCCACCCTCAGCCTTGCTGCTCCACTGGTCTGGTGCTGCTGGGCAGCCCTGGGAAGGGCCAGCAGAGGCTTCAGGGGATGAGCAGGGAAAGGAGAAAACCTCATAGCTGTCTACAGCTACCTGAAAGGATGTTGTGGAGATGTTGTGGCTGCTGCTGATCTCTCCTCACAGGTAGAGATAGAACAAGAGGGAATGGCCTCAAGCTGCCACTGGATAGGCTTAGACTGGACAACAGGAAATATTTTTTCCCCAGAAAGAGTGGACAGGGTTTGGAATGAGCTGCCCAGGGAGGTGGTGGAGTCACCACCCATTGTTGTGTTTAAAAGTTGTTTGCATGTGGTACTTGAAGATATGGTTTAAGGGTGAACTTTGTAGAGTGGGGACAATGGTTGGACTTGATCCTGGGGGTCTTTTCCAACCAGAATGTTTCTGTGATTCTGTGAGGAGCTCTTGGTGCCCTTCCCTGGGCCAGAATGCTCATGAAGAGCCAGCGCAGACTGGTTTGGGCACTGAGGGCTCAGCTTGGATCAGCAATGATGTCCAGCAGGGCAGGAGTTGTCCCCCTCTGCTCACACTGCTGAGGCCACACCACGAACACTGGGGTCAGTTTTGGGCCTCTCATTCCAAGAAGGACATTGAGGGGCCAGAGCAGGTCCAGAAAAGAGCAATGAAGCTGAGGAATGGTCTGGAGAACAGGGCTGGGGAGGAGTAGCTGAAGGAGCTGGGGGTGTGCAATCTGAAGAGGAGGCTGAGGGAGACCTCATTGCTCTCTGTAGCTCCCTGAGAGGAGGCTGCAGTGAGGTGGGGGTTGGACTCTTCTCTCAGGTAGGAAGTGACAAGACAACAGGATGTAACCTCAGGTCGTACCAGGGGAAGTCTAGGTTGGACATGAGAAACAATTCCTTCTCCTTGAAGGTTGCCTAGGCCTGGCCCAGGCTGCCCAGGGCAGTGGTGGAAGCATCCCCAGAGGGGTTTGTAAGCTGTGTAGGTGTGGTGCTGAGGGATGTGGTTTGGTGATGATGTGGCAGTGCTGGGCTGAGGTTTGGATTCCATGGTCTTAAAGGTTTATTCTCACTAAAACAAGTCTGATTGTCTCCAGACACTGCGGCCACCCCTGTGCTCTTGGGCTGGCCAGGGAGCTCTCAGGCACTGAACTCAAGGCAGGAGCTCCACAGACATGGCTACAACACTGCCTGGAGTGCAGGGACAGAGACAGAAATGTTTCCAGGTGACTACAGATAGGACACATTGGAACATTGTCATTGCTTCTCCTGCTTGCCCCTAAATATGGGGCTTGTTGGCAACAGAGAGTTAGCAATTCCCAATGCTTTCCTTGGGGATTGTTGTTCAGAAGAACACAGCTCCTGAGGGGAGTGCAGAGTGGAGAGAAGGACCTCATGCTTCAGCAGGACTTCTGGGTTCTTCTCCAGGAGGAATGTCAATCACAGGAAGAAGAGACTGCTGCGACTCAGAGATTCACAGAATGGGTTAGATTGGAAGGGACCTTAAAGCTCATCCAGCTCCAACCCCCTGCAATGGGCAGGGATACCTCCCACCAGCACAGGGTGCTCAAGGTTTCATCCAGCCTGGCCTTGAACACCTCCAGGGGGCAGCCACAACCTCCCTGGGCAACCTGTGCCAGTGTCTCCCCACCCTCACTCCCAAGAATTTCTTCCGCATCTCCAGTCTCAGTCTGTCCTCCTCAAGCTCCAATCCATTGTCCCTCATCCTGTCCCTACCAGCCCTTGTCAAAAGCCCCTCTCCAGCTCTCCTGGAGTCCCTTCAGGTACTAGAGGGCTGCTGACTCCATTGGGAATTGTTTATCACTCATAGCTAAGACTTTACACAACCAAAACATCCTTGTAGGCCTGGGATCTCACTTCCCACTCCATTCCTTGCTCAGGAGTCCCCTTTCTCCTGCATGAATCATTAAACCCAGACAAGCTCTGCAGATCTGCAGGCAGAGCACTGCAGCTGCTGCCAGACAAGACCCAGCTGTGGTGAGGCTGTGCTGGGCACTGCCCCTGATGTCCTCTGCTACACTTTGGCTGCTAAATAACGCACTAATGGAAAGGAAACCTTAGTCAGGGCAGCAAGATGAAGGTGCCACAGCTCCAAGCTTTCCTTCTGGCTTCAAGCAATGAATCATAGAATCATAGAATCAGTCAGCGTTGGAAGGGACCACAAGGATAATCTAGTTCCAACCCCTCTGCCGTGAGGAGGGACACCCTACCCTAGATCAGACTGTCCAGAGCCTCATCTGGCCTGGCCTTAAACATCTCCAGGGACCTCAACCACCTCCCTGGGCAACCCCTTCCAGCCTCTCACCACTCTCATGCTGAAGAACTTCCTCGTCATGTCAAGTCTGAATCTCCCCACCTCCAGCTTTGCTCCAATTCCCATGTCCTGTCACTACCTGATAGCTTAAAAAGTCCT
>VWZE01005368.1:16317-26621 GCA_013396675.1 Eubucco bourcierii | reverse complement strand
GCTGCAGAGCCCCAACTCTCTCAGCCTGTCCTCACAGCACAGCTGCTACAGCCCTCTCAGCATCTTGGTGGCCTTCTCTGGACTGGCTCCAACACTTCCATGTCCTTCCTGTGCTGGGGGCTCCAGAACTGCACACAGCACTCCAGGTGGGGTGTGAGGAGAGCAGAGTAAAGGGGCACAATCCCCTCCCTTCCCCTGCTGCCCACACTGCTCTTGCTGCAGCCCAGCACACAGTTGCTGTCTGGGCTGCACTCACACTGCAGCCTCATCTGGAGCTTTTCAGCACCCCACACCCCCAGGGTCTGCTCCTCAGGGCTGCTCTCAGACATTCCCCACCCAGCCTGGAGCTGTGCTTGGGGTTGTGCCTACCCAGGTGCAGGTCCTTACACTTGGCCTTGTTGAATGTCATCAGGTTGGTCTGGGCACAGCTCTGCAGCCTGTCCAGGTCCCTCTGGATGGATCCCTGCCCTCTAGCAAGTCGATGATATGTCAAATCACTGTCAGACTTCTTTTTCTGCAAGACTGCCACAAGGATATTTATTTTTTCCTATATTATCACTGCCTGAGTTAAATCAACAGTTTTGATTTATTTAAATGTGCAATGCTATTAAAGAAAATTGGTTTTAAAGTATCCCAATCCCTTGTATCAGAGCAATCATAATTCTTATTGTGATGTGAAGAAAGTAACTCTGCAATTAGATCTGACACCAGAAAGCTGAAGAGGGTGCAATGTTTTAATTTATATGAATTCCGGAGAGACAAATATGGCTTGAGATCAAGTCCTTTCTTTGCCATTTATGAAAGCCCTCGGTGCAACATTGATGCCATTCATTTTTTCTTTTTTTTGGAGAGACTTAATGAACTAATCAATTCAGTCTGATGGAAATTATGTAAAAGATGTCAACTGAGGCTCAAGGCTTCATGGGCTTACATAGTCTTACTGGTTACATTCTGTTTCCTTTAGGAAAAGAAGTTGCTCATCATGCATGTGGAAGATATGAAGGACATCCTCTGCTCTGCTGTATCCCAGTATCACCAAGGTTGGAAGAGACCTCAAAGCTCATCAAGTCTAACCCAATACCACAACCCTCAAGACCAGACCATGGCACCAAGTGCCACGTCCAAACCTGCCTTGAACACCTCCAGGGATGCTGACTCCACCACCTCCCTGGGCAGCCCATTCCAGCAGTCAATGACTCTCTCAGGCAAGAACTTTCTCCTCACCTCCAGCCTAAACTTCCCCTGGCACAGTATCAGACTGTGTCCTCTTGTTCTGCTGCTGCTTGCCTGAGAGAAGAAAGCAACCTCCTCCTGGCTACAAGCACCCTTCAGGTAGCTGGAGACAGCAAGAAGGTCTCCCCTGAGCCTCCTCTTCTGCAGGCTAACCAATCCCAGCTCCCTCAGCCTCTCTCCATAGGGCTGTGCTCCAGGCCTCTCCCCAGCCTCGGTGCCCTTCTCTGGACACACTCAAGCACCTCAATGTCCTTCTTCAATGGAGGGGCCCAGAACTGGACACAGGACTCAAGGTGTGGCCTAAGCAGTGCAGAGTCCAGGGGGAGAATGAGCTCCCTGCTCCTGCTGGCCACACTATTGCTGATGCAGGCCAGGATGCCATTGGCCTTCTTGGCCACCTGGGCACACTGCTGGCTCATGTTCAGGTGGGTGTCAATCAGCACCCCCAGATCCCTTTCTGTTTGGCTGCTCTCCAGCCACTCCCACCCCAGCCTGTAGCTCTGCATGGGGTTGTTGTGGCCAAAGTGCAGCACCTGGCACTTGGATTTGTTGAGCTCCATCCCCTTGGACTCTGCCCATCTGTGCAGGCGGTCGAGGTCCTGCTGCAGAGCCCTTCTGCCCTCCAACCCAGCAACATCAGCCCCCATCTTGGTGCCAGCTGCACATTTGCTGGTGCCTGACTCGATGCCCTCGTCCAGATCGTCACTGAAGATGTTCCAGAGGATGGGGCCCAGCACTGATCCCTGGGGCACACTGCTAGTGCCAGGCCTCCAGCTGCATGTGGCACCATTCACCACCACTCTCTGGGCTCGGCCCTCCAGCCAGTTCCTAATCCAGCACAGAGTGTTGGCATCCAAGCCACGAGCTGACAGCTTAGCCAGCAGTTTGCTGTGGGGCACAGTGTCAAAGGCCCTGCTGAAGTCCAGGCAGACCACATCCACAGGCCTCCCCACATCCACCAGGCAGCTCACCTGATCACAGAAGGAGATCAGGTTGGAGAGGCAGGATCTGCCCTTCCTAAATCCATGTTGGCTGGACCTGAGCCCTTGGCCGTCCCTCAGGTGTGCAGTTCTTGCCCCCAAGATAAACTGCTCCATCATTTTCCCAGGCAAGCAGCTCTACCATGTAGCCATAGGAAGCTTTCTTCCCTCCCTCCTGTCTCCGCCACGAACTATCTTTAGTAGCTTTGACACTGATACATGGAAGTGTGACCTTATTTGACAAAGATATTAAGTTTGATTCAGTGAAGGCTTAATTACAGAAGCACAGTGGATCAGTAACACCATGCTAGCCTGACTTTTTAAGATAGCAGGGCTGCAGGGAAAAGAATGAGAAATTCCTGTGTGTATATGCTTGCTTAGGCAATTCCTGTACAGAATCAGCAAATGGTTTAAACGTGGCACCAAATGCATTTCATTTGCATCTCCCATTAACAAAAACTGCTCTGTTGCTTACAATATAACCTTACCATATGAACATTCATGCCATTCCCCTCTTCTCATCCTAGAATAAGTGTCAGCATAGCTCTTAAAAGTCTTCGTGCTCTGAAAGATCGTCAAGACTTCTAGAATGATAGTTTGAATTATTTTATCTAACTCAAAGCAGGAAATCAAGAATGAGTTTCAGAGAAAGCAGGGATATATAACAGCTTCCTAATTCATTATCTCTTCTGTGACTTGTGTTCTCAATCCATTCAAATCTGTGCTCATCAGGGACCACACTCCCATTGGGAGACTTAGAATCACAGAATGGTTAGCTTGGAAGGGACCTCAAAGCTCATCCAGTTCCAACCCCCTGCAGGGATACCACCCACTAGTACCCAAGGTCTCGTCCAACCTGGGCTTGAACACCTCCAGGGAGGGAGAATCCACATTGGATTTCCATAATCCAATAAACCTCCGTCCTGGGAAGGTGCTTTTTGCTGTTTGAGCTACCTCCCCTTGTTGTTTGCTTGGTTTTTAAGCCTCGTTTCATTACTCAGATCAATCCTAACACCACCATGCAGTTCTTTCCCCTCCAAAGAGGTAGGTAGGTTGTTTCCCTGCACAACACCTCTCACCTTACCATGGAAGACAGGATATAAATTTCCACAATCCCATGGATTTCAGCAAAGATCTGTGTTTCAATGGAGTATCTGCCCCAACTTGTATCATCTATTTATGACCATCACTGAAGCCACATATTGAAAGAGTCCTTCCTCTAATATACAATACAGGGATAAAACGAAACCACATCTAGTCCTAACTTGCTCCAAGTCCTAAACTCTGTCCTATCTACCTTGTTGCCTTTCAAGTTTGAAGTCTGTAACTGCTAAAAGGATAGATGCAAAGAAGACATTTGGACTTTTCTTTACAGCTCCTCACAGTATAGCACCAATTGCACTTAATTAACAGGCTGCTTTAACCCTTGTGCCGGATCATTAACCTTTAACTGGATCCAAGAATTGTCCTCATTACATGAATAATGTAGGTTTACATTCCATGTATGACATGCCCAAGGAATAATTAACTGAGAGCCAAGGAGAGGGAGGAACAGCAGCATTAAAATACCATCATAAATGCCTTCACAAATAAGAACAGCAACAAATAAATTCTAAGAGTGTTAGGGATGAAGACTGAGTTTTAAGACAGCCTTTTCCTTTCTCTTCATCTATCCTCCCTTCTTTCCTAAAGTCTGAATAGTGAAGTGAGGACAAATTAAGCATTCTCACTTAATTAAGCAAAGAGCATTTCAAGTTGATTCATGTTGTTGCAATATGGTCTTTATGGAAACAAAGTAAAATACAGCTTTCCTGATCCTCATTTTGGCTATATTTAGCTGAAAATGACTAAGGAGTTAAACTCACAGTGACCAACACAGTGCCTGAATAAAAAGATTTTATGAAAGCATCACCCTCCCACAACTGATTTTAACAGAGACTTTTGGGTACCTGGGTCACTTTTGTACTTAGTATTCCATAGTGCAAGTCATCCACTGCAGTTCCAAATGTGTCCCTCCACTGCATTTATGACTTTAGCTGAACAAAAGCTGCAGTGTGAGTGCAGCCCAGACAGCAACTGTGTGCTGGGCTGCAGCAAGAGCAGTGTGGGCAGCAGGGGAAGGGAGGGGATCCTGCCCCTTTGCTCTGCTCTCCTCACACCCCAAGTGCAGTCCTGTGTGCAGTTCTGGAGCCCCCAGCACAGGAAGGACATGGAAGTGTTGGAGTCAGTCCAGAGGAGGCCAGTAAGATGCTGAGAGGGCTGCAGCAGCTGTGCTGTGAGGACAGACTGAGAGAGTTTGGGCTCTGCAGCCTGGAGAAGAGAAGGCTTCCAGGAGACCTTGGAGTGGTATTCCAGGATCTGAAGGGGGCCTACAGGAAGGCTGGGGAGGGACTATTGACAAGGTCTTGCAATGCCAGGACAAGGGGAATGGGTTTGAACTGGCAGAGGGGAGACTGAAACTGGATGTTAGGAGGAAGTTGTTTGGAGTGAGGGTGGTGAGACACTGGCACAGGTTGCCCAGGGAGGTTGTGGCTGCTCCCTCCCTGGAGGTGTTCAAGGCCAGATTGGATGAGGCCTTGAGTGACCTGTGCTAGTGGGAGGTGTCCCTGCCTATGGCAAGGGGTTGGAACTGGATGAGCTTTGAGGTCCCTTCCAACTATTCCATTCTATTCCATTCCATGTGAAAGCTAGAAGAAACAGCCACGCTGGTGAAAAACCAGTTGCATCCAGATACAAAGCTGATAGGAAAAAAAAATAAATCTAACAAAACATGGCAGAAGGAGGTTTCAGGATGTTGTAAGAGTTGAAGCTCACAGGATAATGGCATTGGGATGGAGTATTAGCTGATGTTGGCTATGATGAATTCTGTTTTAAAACCTGTGACTCAGAAATAGCTTCCAAA
The DNA here is from genome assembly GCA_013396675.1 of Eubucco bourcierii. NCBI lineage: Eukaryota > Metazoa > Chordata > Aves > Piciformes > Ramphastidae > Eubucco > Eubucco bourcierii. Next base: position 21,506 of record VWZE01005368.1, on the reverse strand, counting down.
TAAGAAGGCACAAGAAGTCCTTCCCATTTAGACAATTCACTTTGCCATCTACTAAACCAATTACTCTTATTCCTCCTATGAGGAGAGACTGAGGGAGCTGGGGCTGTTCAGTCTGGAGAGGAGAAGGTTCCCAGGTGACCTTCTTGTGACCTTTCAGTACCTGAAGGGAGCCTACAAAAAAGCTGGGGAGGGACTTTTTAGGCTGTCAGATAGTGATAGAGCTGGGGGGAGTGAAACAAAACTGAAAATAGGAGATTCAGCCTGGGATGTTAGAAGAAGTTGTTCAGCATGAGGGTGGTGAAAGCCCAGGGTGGGGTTGCCCAGGGAGGTGGTGAAAGCCTCATCCCTGGAGGTGTTTAAGGCCAGGTTGGATGAGGCTGTGGCCAGCCTGATCTAGTGTGAGGTGTCCCTGGGCATGGTAGGGGGGCTGGAACTGGCTGCTCCTTGTGGTCCCTTCCAACCCTGACTGATTCTATGGTCCCACTGAAAAATACAACTATATTTAAAGACTTTCTATTCTGAAGATGATAATCTCAAGTGCAAGAGCATATTAATACTCCAAACACACTCCTGGCACATTTCATAAGGCTACTACAGGATGGTTTGGGCAGATGAAAGCAGCTGGCAGTACCTACCCAGCAGGTACCAACAAACCACCCTATGCAGTTGCTTTGGGAACGTGAGACAAAAAATTGTTACCACCAGATGAAGTCACACATCCAATCCTTCACAGGCAGATGTCTTCATTCTGAGGGTGCTTGTGGAAGTAGAGGAAAATGCTAGGAAAATCCTGGGTGGTTTTTTTTGTTTGAGGTTTTTGGTGGTGGTGGTTTTGTGGGTTTTTGTTTGTTTGGGTTTCTTTTTCATGTTTTTGTTTGTTTGGTTTTTGTTTTGTTTTGTTTTTTGGTTTGTGGTTTTTTTTTTTTTTTTTTTTTTCTTAAATTGATCAAACATTAAATTAAATAAATAAATCCCCACTGCCACACATTTGGGTGCCACTTTCACCTACAGCAGTGCAACACCAAGAGTGCCTTCTTGTGCTGAGAGCTCCTGGCACTGTGACCAGATAGGAAGAGGGGCAGGAGGAATGAGAAGAGTTACTGCATCTAATTTCACTTTTTGTTGGGTTTTTTTTTTATTTTTAAATGACACAAGATGACCTGAAGGCATTTTCCTTACAGCTCTCAGGTTTTGTCCCTTTCTTTATGCCAGCTCTTTCCCTCTTCCTCCTCACAAGAGATCATCTCTTTGTTCAGGCTGAGGGACTGCTATTAGCTGGCAGTGTGAGTTTTCACTGCTCCTAACCAAAATATGTTCTTGTCAGAGTTACTAAACCTCAGGCAAAAAAATGTCCATGGGACAGTTGCTCCAGGCATCACTTTCATTCAGTCTAAACCCTACCTCTCAAGTAGCCATAAGAGAAACCAAGCCTTGACATGTTGCTGCTGAATCTTGCCAGTTCCCTTACCTCAGATTAATCCACATTACTGCTGAGTTTCTCTCTCTAACAAACCCTTCTGTAGAAATGTTTGTTGGGCACTTAACAAGAAAACTCAACCTACTCGTCAGCATCTTTCTGTTTGGAATCATAGAATGTCACTGGGCATCACCCAGCAGGGCCTGGCTCCATCCTCCTGGTACTCATCCCTTACAAATCTATAAACATTGATGAGGTTACCCCTTAGTCTCCTGCTCTCCAAGCTAAAAAGCCCCCACCTCCCTTAGACTCTCCTCATAAGGAAGATGTTCAACTTCCATAATCATTTTTGTGGCTCTGTACTGGGCTCTCTCCAGCAGTTCTATGTCCCTCTTGAACTGGAGGGCCCAGAACTGGACACAGTACTTCAAATGTGGCCTCAGCAGGGCAGAGCAGAGGGGCAGGAGATCCTCTCACAACATACTAACCACAGCCCTTCTAATCCACCCCAGAATAGTATTGCCCTTCCTGGCCCCCAGAGCACATTACTGGCTCATGCTTAACCTCTCACCTATGGGAACCCCCAAACCCTCTTCCCCTTTGCTGCCTTACAACAGGTCAGTCCCCAACCTACACTGATCCTTGAGGTTTTCTTTTCCCAGATAATGAAGAGTTGAATGGATACATGAACAGTTCACAGAACCACAGAATGTCAGGGGCTGGAAGGCACCTCCAAAGCCTATCCAGTCCAAACCCCCTGGTCAGAGCAAGATCTCCTAAACCAAATCACACAGGAACGCATCCAGGCAGGTCTCGAATATCCCCAGAGAGGGAGACTCCACAACCACTCTGGGCAGCCTGTTCCAGGGCTCTGCCATCTTCACAGGGAAAAAATTCCTCCTCATGTTTCCATGGAACTTCCTATGCCTCAGCTTCCACCCAGTGCCCCTTGTGCTGGCACAGGGCATCACTCAGCAGAGCCTGGTTGCAGCCTCCTGGCACTCACCCTGCACATATTGATATCCATTGCTGAGGTCACCTCTCAGGCTCCTCCTCTCCCAGCAGCACAGCTCCAGCTCCCTCAGGCTCTCCTCCTACCAGAGCTGTTCCATTCCCTTCAGCATCTTTGTGGCTCTGTGCTGGACTCTCTCCAGCAGTTCTATGTCCCTCTTGAACTGGAGGGGCCCAGAACTGGACACAGTACTCCAGATGAGGCCTCACCTCACCAAAGCAGAGCAGAGGGGTAGGAGATCCTCTCTCGACCTACTAACCACAGCCCTTCTAATGCACCCCAGAATGGCACTGGCCTTCCTGGCCACCAGAGCACCCTGCTGGCTCATGGTCATCCTCCCATCAACTAGGGCTCCCAAGTCCTTCTCCCCTTCATTGCTCTCCAGCAGCTCAGCCCCCAACCTATACTGATCCCTGGGGTTGTTCTTCCCCAACTTTACACTTGCCCCTGTTGAACTTGATTAAATTTCTCCCTGCCCAGTTCTCAGCCTGCCTGAGTCTCTCTGCATGGCAGCACAGCTCTCTGCTATGGCAGCCACTCCACCCAGCCTGGTGTTGTCAGCAAACCTGCTGACAGTGCACTTCATGCCCTCACCCAGGTCATTACTGAACAGACTAAATAATACTGGTCCCATACTGACCCCCGAAGAAGTTTAAGAATGTAACACGTGGATTGCTCTCCACACACACACACATTTTGTGGGTTTCTACCCAGTACACTGATTACTTGAACCCTAATGACTGTGTGAAAATGATTCAAAACCAGATTGTACTTCTGGTAGCTTCCTAAGTTAGGTGCTAACATGCTTTGTGCCAGAAGGCTGTCTTTCAGATAGAATCATAAAAACAACAAGGTTGGAAGAGATTTCCAAGCTCACCCAGCCCAACCTAGCGCCTAGTCCTAGTTAATAAACCAGGCCATCTAAGTGCCCCATCCAGGCTTTGTTTCAGTATCTCCACGGACAACGACTCCACCACCTCCCTGGGCAGCCCATTCCAATGCCAATCACTCTCTCTGGCAACATCTTCTTCCTAAGATCCAGCCCGAACCTGCCCAGGCACAGTTTGAGGCTGTGTCCTCTTGTTCTGCCCCTGGGTGCCTGGTAGAAGAGTCCAACCCCAGCTGGCTACAACCTCCCTTCAGGTAGCTGCAGAGAGCAATGAGTTCTGCCCTGAGCCTCCTCTTCTGCAGGTTGCAAACCCCCAGCTCCCTCAGCCTCTCCTCACAGGGCTGTGTTCCAGTCCCCTCACCAACCACGCTGCCCTTCTCTGGGCACCTTCCAGTACCTCAACATCTTTCTCAAATTGAGGGGACCAGAACTGGACACAGCACTCAAGGTGTGATGCAGTCAGGGTGCAGTGTGTTGCACTGGAAATCCATGAGGAATTAGTTCAGGACATGCTGAGCCACTTGGACACAAACAAGTCCATGGAACCAGAGGGGATCCACCCTAGGGTGCTGAGAGAGCTGGCAGATGAGCTGCCCAAGCTGCTCTCCAGCATTTCTCACCAGCCCTGGCTCACCAGAGAGGTCCCTGACGATTGGAAACTGCCAATGTGATCCAATCCACAAGAAGGGTTGGATGGAGGAGCCTGGGAACTGCAGGTCTGTCAGCCTGACCTCAGTGCCTGGGAAAATGATGGAGCAGATTATCTTGGGGGCAAGAACTGCACACCTGAGGGATGGCCAAGGGCTCAGGTCCAGCCAACATGGATTTAGGAAGGGCAGATCCTGCCTCTCCAACCTGATCTCCTTCTGTGATCAGGTGAGCTGCCTGGTGGATGTGGGGAGGCCTGTGGATGTGGTCTGCCTGGACTTCAGCAGGGCCTTTGACACTGTGCCCCACAGCACACTGCTGGCTCAGCTGTCAGCTCGTGGCTTGGATGCCAACACTCTGTGCTGGGTTAGGAACTGGCTGGAGGGCCGAGCCCAGAGAGTGGTGGTGAATGGTGCCACATGCAGCTGGAGGCCTGGCACTAGCAGTGTGCCCCAGGGATCAGTGCTGGGCCCCATCCTCTGGAACATCTTCAGTGATGATCTGGACCAGGGCATCGAGTCAGGCACCAGCAAATGTGCAGCTGACCCCAAGCTGAGGGCTGATGTTGCTGGGTTGGAGGGCAGAAGGGCTCTGCAGCGGGACCTCGACTGCCTGCACAGATGGGCAGAGTCCAAGGGGATGGAGCTCAACAAATCCAAGTGCCAGGTGCTGCACTTTGGCCACAACAACCCCATGCAGAGCTACAGGCTGGGCTGGGAGTGACTGGAGAGCAGCCAAACAGAAAGGGATCTGGGGGTGCTGATTGACACCCACCTGAACAGGAGCCAGCAGTGTGCCCAGGTGGCCAAGAAGGCCAATGGCATCCTGGCCTGCATCAGCAAGAGTGTGGCCAGCAGGAGCAGGGAGTTCATTCTCCCCCTGGACTCTGCACTGCTTAGGTCACACCTTGAGTGCTGTGCCCAGTTCTGGGCCCCTCCATTGAAGAAGGACATTGAGGTGCTTGAGCGTGTCCAGAGAAGGGCAACGAGGCTGGGGAATGGGTTGGACTTTATGAGTTTTGAGATCTCTTCCAACCTTGGAGATACTGTGACCAGCTCTCCTTCTCCCCCAAGCCCCCCCTCTCATTATAATAATTATAATTGAATGTAAGATCATAAGAATCATAGAATGGTAAGATTGGAAGGGACCTCAAGGATCATCCAGTTCCAACCCCCTGCCATAGGCAGGGACACCTCCCACTAGTACAGGTCACTCAAGGCCTC
>VWZE01005365.1:502741-518910 GCA_013396675.1 Eubucco bourcierii | reverse complement strand
CAACCTTACCATTCTATGATTCTATATTTTTCCAACCACTGAGGACCATCTGTACCACAAGACACTCATCACCTGCCAGATTCACTCAGAACATCTCTTAGTCCATATGTCTTGTGTATCTATGATAAGGAAGAGATATGTGTTTCTCCTCCCAGTGACCTTCCAAACAGTTTGGCATTTAGCCTTAGTGCTGATACACAAATTCTCCAGATTCATACCTCTTTTTCATTGTGCTGACCCATTTTGGTTGCAGAGGGTATATTTATTTCTCACCACTTTTGAAGGACTGTACTTTTTTTAGACATTGCATAAGGAATCTATCATCTGCAAATAATTAAAATTAGACACTAGAAATGACATTGTATTGCTAATGAGCAGATGTGTCTACTTATACCAGTGGAAGAACAGCTGTACACATAAAAAGTGCTACAGCAACCCTAACCCAGCATTATGTATTCTGCTACAGGGCTGTAACTTCATTTAGAGATTAAAGGGAGAAAAAAAAGTAATCTCTTCATGTAAAATATAACCATTTTTTTGTGGTTTTTTTTTCTTTACATTTCCCTAACACTCTTCTCTTTATAATTTGAATTAAATTTGCAAGTCTCAGATTAAAGCACAGAGCACCTTTGTCTTGTATTTCAAGTGTTATTAAGAGTCCTGATGGTTTCAGCATTATTACAAGACGTAGCAAAACCCAGCAGAAATACAAAATCTCTTGCCACCAGACATATTAAATATATTCAAAATAGAATTACCAACCCCTTAGGGAGCCATCCTTGGTCCAATACTCTTCAATATTTTCATTAATGACTTGGAGGATATAGTGGTGAGGAAGCTAATTAAATCTATGGTGAGGACATTGCTAGGAGGCTCTTGGAAGAAACGAATAAAACACAGCTCTGTGCTGATAAATTTCAAAAGCCATGGAAATCGATGTGCTGAGACACCATAAAGATAAATGTACATTGGTTCATGCAGGACTGAATACTCAACAACATAAATATGCACTGAGGTGCTTGATAGAAGACAGTGTCTCCTTTTGCCTTCAGGTTCTTCTAATTGCTGCTCCTTTCAGTGAAATATCAATGGTGGGACACGGTTGACTAATGTCTACTCATCCTGCCAGGAACCAATTTAGTCCCTTGCCCATAATCACTTCGTGAATACCTGTAGCCTGTGCTTTTTGCAAAGCACCAAAATATCTTTGCTACAGGTGCTGAAGCAGTATTGCACTTTGAGAAGGCAACTTCATTTCTTTCGTGGGCTGAAGTGTCTAATGATATGTTGTTGCTTTTCTTTGTCCCTTCTCTAGGACTAAATATGCATTAAAAATAAATACGTATTATTGGACTGCTTTGTGTCCCCAGGAACTTTAACTGTCATGACCTAATTTGCATATTAGACTCTTTTTTAGCCATATAAATTAGAATAGACTTTTTCTGACCTATATTTCCAGTTTAGGAGTTGTTGTTTTTCCATATCACAGCGAGGAGCTGAGATTTGACTCTGCATCTTTTTAATGAAGGGGATTATTAGCCACTACAGTGGTTGCTGAGATGGCTGAATAGTTATGAAGTTATGAAGTGAGGGGTGCTGAATCGATTCTGGCTCAAGGACAAAAGTCCTTCAGGGCTCTGGTTTCTTCTTACCTTGAAACTACACTTAGCCTAGCATAGAAACATGCTTATTTTCTATCTGCCAATGATGTGTTAGCCAGTTCTCCACAACAACTAATATTTGGCTCTCTCTTTTAGTATTGCTGCAGTCAGTAATTTAATCACAGAATGACCTCAAGGATCATCTAGTTCCAACCCCCTGCCATAGGCAGGGACACCTCCCACTAGTACAGCTCACCCAAGGCCTCCTCCAACCTGGCCTTGAACCCCTCCAGGGAGGGAGCAGCCACAACCTCCCTGGCCAACCTGTGCCAGTGCCTCACCACCCTCACTGCAAAGAACTTCCTCCTAACATCCAGTGTAAATCTTCCCTCTGCCACTTTAAACCCATTGCCCCTTGTCCTGTCATTACAAGACCTTGTCAACAGTTCTTCCCCAGCCTTCCTGTAGGCCCCCTTCAGATACTGGAAGGCTACTATCAGGTCCACTCGAAGCCTTCTCTTCTGCAGGCTGCAGAGCCCCAACTCTCTCAGCCTGTCCTCATAGCAGAGCTGCTCCAGCCCTCTGAGCATCTTTGTGGCCTCCTCTGGACCCACTCCAACAGTTCCATGTCCTTCCTGTTCTGGGGTATCCAGAACTGTACACAGTAAATAGTTCCTTGAAGATGAGAGAAGCTATGACATCAGTCTTTTGTGCCACTGAAGCTGACACTGTGACTTAGGTTGTGGGAAATGTGAGCCCACCACTCACCTAGACTAGATTTACACTGAGGATGGTAAGACACTGGCACAAGTCACTGAGAGAGGTGGTAGATGCCCCATCATGGAAATATTTCAGGTCAAGTTGGATGTGGCTCTTAATCAACCTCATCTAATTGATGTTGTCCCTGATCAGTGCAGGAGGATTGGAGTAGATTACTTTTAAAGGTCATTTCCAACCCAAACCATTTGGTGATTCTATGATTCCATATTTCATAATGCCAATATCTGCTATGAACAGCTTTGGGAAATGTTTTTTTTTTCTATTACAGTCTTCCTCAGGGCCATTTCTGGATTATTTCATAATTATGGCTTATCTGTGTTTGTAATTGAGGAGAGGAAGAGGAAGACATAAGGGAAGAAATCTTCGTTTTAATTCAGGCTTGTTGACTTGTGACATCTGAAGAAAAATCTGAGCTTCTCAAAACTTAGGACTTCTTTAAGCTTAGGACTGTCTTCAGTAGCTTTCAAGTATCTGCAAAGTCAGTGGATATGTGGTGTGCATAATAGCATCCAGATTTGCAGGTATGTTTATAGAATTAGTAAAGAACAACTGTAGAAAGCCTTTTTTTCTGCAGATTTTTTTGATGGTCTATCCTCATCTTTATACAAGGAAAGCAATAGACAAGGTCAAAACAAAGTGATGCCAAACATTCATTTCTTCTTTGAATAAACCACTAGTGAATTTACTGTACTTGGGTCTAGAAATCTGAGGCACTGAAGCATGGTATCATTAATCATAGTTTATGGTGATTATTAGTAGGCTTTTAATCTTTGTTTTCGTGTATAATTAGGTACAAGAGGTCAAAGCTGCCTCTCTTCTAAACAACAATATTTTCAGTGAATGACTGTTTTTCTCTGCCTCCAATTTTCTCTTGCATATTTATAAGAGCACACTCTCCTGTGTTCTGAGAGAGCAATGTCCCATGAGTTTATCTGCTGATAAGAGCAAATGACAACACTGTTATTTTTATCGCCACTAATTATTTTTATTGCTGTTGCAATAGCACCTGATGGATCACAGTAAGCTTAGATTCATAGTGCTAACACATGCCTGAATTTAGGCAAGACTCTAGTGAGCCACAGATATATGAAGAGCAATGAGAAGGCCCATAAGGGAAGCAATAGCAAATCTGGATGATTGCATGACCAGGCTCTGTGTGACAGCTGATCTGAACTGCTCTGTTTCTTGATGATATTTTCTTATGTGACCAGCAGTTGTAGAGCTTTCTGTCAGCATCACAGCACAGCTATTTCATGAAGGAAAGATGTAATGAGGGCCCAGTTTAGGTTCCCAAACAGAAATGTCTCCTGCATGTCAGATGCTCTTACACATTTTGTCTGGTTTACACCTTAGAAAATATGAGGACTCCTTATGCCTTGTGCCATGTTCTCCAGATTCTTCCAGACATCTCTGCTCTATGCATTTCTTTCATATTAAAGACTATCAAGACCTTCATTCAGGTTTGTTTGACTGGTATAGATGTGTCAGGTGGGTTAAGGACAGAGATAAAGCTATGCTTTACTCATGGAAAGTCTCAGGTCCCACTGTTGTCCATAGAGGTCTAGTCAACACAGTTGTTGACTTGCCCCCTAGACTGGATACTCTTAAAGATCTTTTCCTACCCAAAGAATTGTATCACTCTTACTTGGAGTTTGACTAGTTCAAGCCCCAAATTAGGCACCCATGTTTGACCAACTTTTGGCTACCTAAACCCAGAAACTTAGATTCAGCTATACTAAAAATCCTGTAAGAAGATCTCGCTCCCATTTCAAGTTCATCCAGCCCTGAGAAAGATTTTTAAAGTGAAAGCACTTCTGAAAGGACCTAATGCCTTTTCATGACAGGAAGAGTCTAAAGCTAATCATATCACTTTTGATTAAAGTTAAGTAAAAGAAGTTCTGTGCAATGAGCTTAATTCCATTAAGGATGACTTCCATGTATATCCACCATTATATTTGCTTGTTCTATGCACTACTGGTAAAGATGAATTTCAATTAATAATTAGAAATAGATTAAAATTCCTGTCTACCAGTGACACTTCATACTTGTGCTTTGTGACACTCATTAAAAAAGTCATCTAGGGGGTTTTGTGGGCTCAGGTAGATCATGAACTTCTATCAAAGAGTATTCAATGCCATTTTTAAGCAATGTTATATCCAAATTAATAAATAATGTAAAAATTACAGGGAACTCAGAGCAAGTTTTCAGTCAGAATTTCTAGTTTTGTAAAATATTCAAACTACCTTGGGAAACAATGTGGTGCGTTTTATAATTAGTGAGTAAGAATAACAGAAAGAATGGTAGAGGTTGAAAGGGACCTATGGAGATGAACCGCTCTGCTACAGCAGATTCGCCTAGAGCAGGCCTACCTTTCAGGTAGTCATAGAGAGCAAGAAGGTCTCCTCTCAGCCTCCTTTCTCCAGGTTAAACAATTCCAGTTCCCTCAGCCACTCCTCACAGGACTTCTTCTCTAGAACCTTCACCAGCTTTGTTGCTGTAGTGGGTTGAAATTATCCTCCAAATAAAATTGCCGGGTAGGCTCTCAGTTGGAATAAGTCTTAAACCACTTCAGTTACCTTTCTCTGGACATGCTGCAGCACTTCAATGTCACTCTTGAGAGGAGGCCAAATATCTTAGAATCATAGAATCATAGAATGGTTAAGGTTGGAACCTTACCAATCTAGTTCCAAACCCCTGCCATAGTACAGCAAAACATCTCACTCAAGGCCTCCTCCAGCCTGGCCTTGTGCGAGCAGCCACAACCTCCCTGGGCAACCTGTGCCGGTGCCTCACCACCCTCACTGCAAAGAACTTCCTCCTAACATCCAGTCTAAATCTCCCCTCTGCCAGTTTAAACCCATTGCCCCTTGTCCTGTCATTGCAAGACCTTGTCAATAGTCCCTCCCCAGCCTTCCTATAGGCCTCCTTCAGATACCGGAAGGCTACTCTAAGGTCTCCAGGCTCTCCAGGCCGCAGAGCCCCAACTCTCTCAGCCTGTCCTCCTAGCAGAGCTGCTGCAGCCCTCTGAGCATCTTCATGGCCTCCTCTGGACCTGCTCCAACACTTCCATGTCCTTCCTGTGCTGAGGGCTCCAGAACTGCACAGGACTCCAGATGGGGTCTGACAAGAGCAAAGTGGCAGAATCCCTTCCCTTGCCCTGCTGCCCACACTGCTCTTGCTACAGCCCAGCACTCAGTTGCTGTCTGGGCTGCATGTGCACACTGCAGGCTCATGTTGAGCTTTTCAGTAACCCAGACCCCCAGGTCCTTTTCCTCAGGACTGCTCTCAGCCATTCCCCACCCAGCCTGTATTTGTGCTTGGGATTGTGCCTACCCAGGTGCAGAACCTTACACTTGGCCTTGTTGAACTTCATGAGGTTGGCCTGGGCCCACCTCTGCAGCCTGTCCAGGTCCCTCTGGATGGATCATTGCCCTCTAGCAAGTCGACCGTACCACACAGCTTGGTGTCATCTGCAAACTTACCAGATGAAGCCAGTATTCAAGGTGTGGTGTCACCAGTGCTGAGTACTGGGAAACTTTCACCAGATGTTTTTGCAAAAATAAATTGTGAAAAATAATTCCTGTAGCCATGATTTTACAACTAGATGTAGAAGTCAGGACATGTGAGGAAAACTACAGCAAATTTACAGGGAAAACTGCTGCGTTGATCCCAAACCAGATGTGGAATACCAAAAGTGGAGTTTCCTCCTTGACACTGGAAAACCATTTGTATTGAAATCTTTGTAAGCCTTCTTTCTGATCTACTGGCAATATGAATGTTTGCTTTAGTATGTAACAGCTCATGAATGTGTTGTACCTTCTGAAGATTCAATTACCTTCTGAAGATACTCTTCTCCATTTCATTTATCCTTTCTATACCCCAGCACCTTGAAAATCATCCAGAACTTTTAATCCACAGCACTGAAACTAACTTCTCTTCTATTAACATTTTTCTCTTTTAATCATATGCTGTAAAGAGTTTTACTTCCCCTTGGTAACTTTTAAGCTGTATAGATGTAATCATTACAGTGAGTGATGACATCAAGCCAGGATGACATGGTGCAATTGATTTTTGCTAAATAATTATATGATGAGCTGGAAGAAGGAGTTTTATTAGTCTTAACTCAGCAAGGATTGATTGGGGAAAAGAAAATGACCAATCAGGGTATCAGATTTCTGGGGGCGAAAGAAAATAAGTGACAGCTGCAGAAAAGTAGATAAATCATAGGAAAAAAATATGATAAAAGTAAGAGCTATGAACTGCCCTTTAGAATTTCACTGGGTGGCACTGAAGAGTCTAACAGACCTGAGTCATTTATCTTCATTATGCTTGAGATCCTCTGAGAACAGTGAGGTTGACAAATGATGCCATTACATTTTTTTATTATTCTTAAATGGAGAGAAGCTAAGGCATGTTGTGTGAGTATTACTTTCAAGTCATTGGAGGGTTGAATCTTCAAAAGAAACCCCTGATTTTAGCCAATAAAATAAATGCACTGTATTTGGGGTTAGGCTACTATAGGAAATATATTCAGAAAAAACACTTTTTGGAAACAGATCTGCTTCTGTGGAATTAATTTACCATCTATAAATGGAGGAAAAAAAAGCAACAAATAAGCAAAAGAGTATTCTACTGGGAAACATGTGTTTTTATTAATGCTATGAATATTCCTATTTCTGTCAGAGGGTAAAAAAAGTGGGTGAGTGGTGAAGCGAGTTAAATCCGATTGAAGGGTGGTCATAAGTGGTGTTCCCCAGGGCTCAGTTTTGGGGACAGTTCTGTTTAATGTCTTTGTCAGTGATCTGTATGAGGGGATTGAGTGCATCCTCAGTAAGTTTGTAGATGACACTAGATGGGGTGGTCATGAGTGTTGATTTGCTCAAAGGCAGGAAGGGTGCAAAGAGGGATCTGGACAGTCTGGATCGATTGACTGAGGACAGTTTGAGGTTTAACAAGGGTAGGTCCTGGATCCTGCACTTGAGTCATCACAGTTGCTGCATGCTACAGGCTTTGGGTAGAGTGGCCCAAGCAGAAAAGGTCCTGGGAGTGCTGGCTGACATGAACCAGCTGTATGCCCAGGTAGAATCATAGGATCATAGAATGGTAAGGTTGGAAGGGACCTCAAAGTTCATCTAGTTCCAACCCCCTGCCATAGGCAGGGACACCTCCCACTAGTACAGCTCACTCAGTGCTGCGGAATTTCCCATCTGGATTTTGTGTATATGGCTTTCAGTTACTCAGTTAAGCAACTTTGGCAGGACTAAAGAACCTTAATTCCTAGATTCATGGAATGGTTTGGGTTGGAAGGGAATGAAATGATTCAATTCCCCTGCCATGGGCAGGGACACTTTCCACTAGACCAGGTTGCTCAAGGTCTCATGCAACACCTTGCACACATCTGGGGAGGGGGCATCCATAACCTCTTTGGGCAACATGTTCCAGTGTCTCACCACCCTCACTGTAAAGAATTTCTTCCTAATCTCCAGTCTAAATCTCCTCTCCTAAAGCCTTAATCCATTCCTCTCATCCTATCTCTACAAGCCCTTGTAAAAAGTCCCTTCCTGGCTCTCTTGTAGGCCCCCTTCATGTACTGGAAGGCTGCTGTAAGCTTTCCCCAGAGCCTTCACTTCTACAGGCTGAACAGCCCCAACTCTCATAGCCTGTCCCCACAGGGAAGGTGCTTCAGCCCCCTCAGCCTCTTCATTGCCCTCCTCTAGACTCCCTCCAGCAATTCCATGTCCCTCTTATGCTCAGGTTATTTCTCTGTATAGGTATTCGTGAATCAGAACCAGTTCTCCTCTTAACCTTCGCTTCATTAAATTAATTAAACTGGCCACTTGCCTATCACTGTGTGATGGTCACAGGTGCGCATATTACGCAGTCTTCTCAGAGCACCATGCACATGAGATCACACTGAACTCATACTAGTGAAATGCACACTAGAAACTGTCATATTATATAGATTTTATATCTCCATTTATAGAGATTTTTGTAATCTGCTCCCTAGTCAGTTGTTAAGTAGTTTGTTAGGCAATAAATAGATTTGTAGGGATGCTAATGCTCAAGCTCAAACATCAATCAGCATTAACATATCCTGGCAAAACCAATGCTTTGCTGGCCTGTGTTCATTTTATGCCTAACTGTTCAGTAGCTCTGACTTTACAAGAGCTCCCCATCACCCTAAAGTGAGCTGCAAAGAAATAAGCAAAAGATTTATTCCCTTGCAGACCATACTATTAAGTATTGATGAAGAATGTAGTTGTTGTTCTTATGTGTAATAATGGGACATACTATAGGAGTTTAAAAGGTAGCCCAAATCATCAGAAAACTCCATAACACTTATTAGGAGTCATGGTTGCTCCTGTGTACTGTTTGCTACTGAATGGACCTTGTGTCCAAATGTAGCTTTGAAAACATTTCTGCATCTTTTAATTCATAAATATTTCAGCTAGATGCATTTGTTTGTTGTACCATCCTTTCAACCATTTTCACCCCCCCTGTTTCCTTGGAGAGTAAAAGAGGGATGAAAGTATCATGCTTTAATGAGTAATACTATTTTAATGAGTAGTATAATGTTGATATCATCTTTTTTACTCCCAGTATCACAGACTCTTTCTCTACCCTCTGCCCTTTGCTAGGGGCATATCAGGACTTAACAGTTATTTTCCATTTCATCTCCATAGTCCTGATAGCTGATGGTAATAGCTGATGGTAATCTTCAAAGGGACTTCTGTAGTCTGGTGGAAGTCAAAAGACAAATCCTGATGATTTCCAATTTGCCTTGGGTTGCAGGCATTTGGGAGGAGTCTGCTTCTTTGAGTCTGCTCCAGAAACTCCAGCTTTTTCACTCACTCAAGTTCATCTACAACATCAGACAAACTCCAAATCGATACAACTTATTGCAGCAAAGCAAAAATTCCTGTTCCAGGATGCAAGACTGGGAACAAAACATGAAACATAGACACTGCAAAACTGCATCTGCAGTCGCAAAACTGCATCTGCAGTCACAAAACTACACTTTTAGATCATTCTTAATGCTAAAACTCCTCTCTAAGGCTGTTGTTTGACTTGATGGAAAGATCCATAGCCAAGCTGGCTTGCAGTGAAAGAGAATGGGTAGTGATGAGAGGCAGCAATGCCTTTGGCCAGCATGGCTGCCTAGGATTGCACAATGCCAAACCATATCTGGGCAAGTCACCCAAGGGGACAGTAATCTTCCTTCTGCTTTGGCCTGTTATTTTATAGTTTTCTAGGTATAATCCACCTTGTATTTCAGAATTTCATACATGAGAAGCTTCATGCAACTAGGTTTTTGGAGGAATTTGGAGGTTTTGGAGGAATTTGGAGATATCAGCAGCGATGGAGCTGCTCCTTGTGCCAAAATTACTCATTTATAATACAATTTTAAGAAGTTACTGATTATGTGTGACTGGGGATTTTATTTAATAATGTTACATATAAAAAGTATTCCATCCTTTAGCTATCCATATTATCCACATGTAGGCTTCAAATAGAATTTAGTAAATGTTTCATATATGCTCTTTGTTTTCTACTTCTCTCCAACTAAAAAAACCAAAACCAAAACCCTAACAAAACAACCAAAACCAAACAACATTGTTCATTCTGTAACATTAACACTAACATAGCCAAACCTTTTCATTAGTTTACATATTGAAATCCTCTCTCCAAACCTTTTCATTAGTTTATATATTGAAGTCCTCTTTGGAGCTTAGATCAGATTTCTTCTTAAGGGTCATTCCTTTTTTTATTTTTCCCCCCCACAGTTAGTGATGGTAGGAATTGATAGCTTCAGAGTCAATTCAGCAATGCATACTTAGGAGGTTTTACTAGAACATTGCTCTGAGGGTAGAGGAGAGTTATAGAATCATAGAATGGTAAGAGCAGAAGGGACCTCAAGAATCAACTAGTTCAAATCCCCTGCCAGAGGCAGGGACACCTCCTGCTAGTACAGGTCACTCAAGGCCTTCTCCAACCTGACCTTGAACACCTCCAGGGAGGGAGCAGCCACAACCTCCCTGGGCAACCTGTGCCAGTGTCTCACCACCCTCACTGCAAACAACTTCCTCCTAACATCCAGTCTAAATCTCCCCTCTGCCAGTTCAAACCCATTGCCCCTTATCCTGTCATTGCAAGACCTTGTCAATAGTCCCTCCCCAGCCTTCCTGTAGGCCCCCTTCAGATACTGGAAGGCTACTCTAAGGTCTCCTGGAAGCCTTCTCTTCTCCAGGCTGCAGAGCCCCAACTCTCTCAGCCTGTCCTCATTGCAGAGCTGCTCCAGCCCTCTGATCATCCTTGTGGCCTCCTCTGGACCCGCTCCAACACTTCCATGTCCTTCCTGTGCTGGGGGCTCCAGAACTGCACACAGTACTCCAGGTGGGGTCTGAGGAGAGCAGAGTAAAGAGGCAGACTCCCCTCCCTTGCCCTACTGGCCATGCTGCTCTTGATGCAACCCAGGACTCAGTTGGTTGTCTGGACTACACTCACACTGCAGACTCATGTTGAGCTTTCATAATGAATATTTTAAGTGTATATTGATTACAGTAACTGCAGCTTGATAGTTTAGGGTTTCACATCTGTATTTGACTACTGTGTGATGTACCAAAATGTAAAATGCTCCCATTTAATTTGCATGTCTTTTAAAAGGAGATACCAGAGTTGAATACCTTCAGGACTGTTTAAACAAGGAAAGACTTGGACTTGCTAAGAACACCTGCTGAGTATGCACATGAAAGACCATCTAGGTGTATGGAATGATCTAAATTTAGATCTGTTGAACTAATGCTTGCAAGGCAGTCAGGTTGGGTGGGTGATCTTCATGGTGCACTGTGTTTTCTGCATCCCCAGGAATGCGGCAGGGCAACGACTGCGGCACACAGTATCGCTCAGCCATCTACACCTTTTCTCAGGAGCAGATGGAAGCTGCATTGAGATCTAAGGAAGAATATCAGAAGGTAACACTGGGCAGGGTATGGAATTGCTTCACGTATGGGAAGAAGTCAAAGACATCATCAGTTAGCACAAAATCACTTCTTGGGCTATTTGTTGTCTCCACATCTGTATTGGAGTGCCTCGTTCCGTTACTGTGCTTGCACCAGAATTGCTTTACACTCTGACTCAAGTGAACTGTTTTTTATTGCATGTGAGTCATTTTAGAGCTACTCAGAAAGAAAAATAGTTACCTGTGCACAGACAGTTTTAATCTCTTCTAGAGTTTTGTTTTTTTTTTTTTTTAAATGTGTGCGCACCAAAGCAAAAATCTCTGATCTTAAAACTATCCAAGTGTGTTGTATCTGGACCCCAGACTTTGAAGTGAGCAGCCAAAATCTCAGACCAGATATTTTGGAATAGTTGGGGGGATGTCCTGAGTGATATTTGAGCTTGATAATGAAAGATCACCCACCTGCTGCCTGTAAGGTACCATTCCATCAATGGTTTTGATTAAACCACATACAGACTGTCATACTGTGACTTAGTCAGACTGCTTGTTTTGACACTAGGCTTTGCATCAGACAAGACAAACCATTTCCTTTTCTCTACACCATTCTGTTTTTCCATGAAGATGGATTCTGTCTCTTTCCTGCCACGTAAGTTGTTATTTAACTAAAGGCAGAGGGATTTGTGTCCCATGGTGTCACTGCATTGTAATGGCTGTCTGATCTGCCTGTCCTCTTGTTCAATGCAAGATCCTGATTCTACAGCAGAGATTTAGATTTATTTTTTTTTAAAGTTATATGAAATAAATGACTTGCCTAGGACACCAGGGCAATACACAGAGTAGCTATTAAGTAATGCTAAAAGAACATCAGCTTGCCTGCATTCACTTTATGACTTCACAAAGGTATTCTATTGAAGAGCCAGGGGGTTTGGTGAATATCTGTAGTTAAAGGTAAAGAACTGTCTTTGGAAGAGTGAGGGTCTGTCCAGTCAGAGACATGTACCAAGGTGTGAAAAGGAAGTGCATGTGCTGAAGTCTTTTTGTGGCAGTTTGGTTTCATAAATGTGTGTGACATCCGTGGCCGAGTTGTGTCTGCACTTGTAGGGCAGGTTTCTACATCTGGTTGGCATCACTTAACGTGCGAAGAGATGCTCTGAACTGCAAGCAACTAATTTGCAAGTTGTTCCTTGCAGTGCATTAACTGTGCACATAAATTAAGTGTTCAGAGACATAGATTTTTCTCCTGAGTAGATGACCACATGGGGATAATTCAGTCTTGCAGGTGTTTATCTTCTTTGAGAGAGCGGTTTCTGCAGGTTCAGTATTTGTGTTTGACCTGCAGAATTTCTTTCTTCTCGTCATTTATCTTAGATAATTTATCTTAGATCCATTACTTCCCCAAATTGTTTTTGATCCTTTTTTGTTATCATCCCCTAACCAATATCAGATTGTAAATCTTACAGCTTTCAGTTTGCTTTCCCAGCCTTATTAATCTCTGCTGTTATTGGTCATTAAATTAATAACGGCTCGAAAGCAAAGTTAGGATGTAGGAGATTGCAGTGTGATATTACAGAAATTTCCATCACCAAATAGATTTTCCTAATGGCATGATTTGAAATTTACCTGCTTTGAAGTCTGTCACCTTTGAAAAGTGTGTATAATTAGTACATTTATATAATGAGGCACAACTCTGTAAGTGATCAAATGCAGAGTTTGTTTTTTGCACTTGAAACAGGAGGAAGGAAGGGAGTGTGCCACCAGCTAAGGAAACACAGCAAATATGTGCTGAAATTCCTAGAGGATATGTGGTTTCCATGCATTATTCACAACAATATCTAAAATATTATCTACTGTGGCATTACAGTAGCAGTAGGATGGTTGCATGGGAAACATACTCAGCAAACACTGCCCTGTGTATCAGGAATCCCTTTTCATAGTAAATGTTTTACATGACATTATTTGAGTGTAAATGTAGTACAGCCACTTTCCTTATTATTGCAGTAATTTAAAGTAAAAAAGCAGGCTCTTCTGGCAGTGACAGATACATATCTATGCACCTGATGACAGATGACATGTGGGGATGGCATAACATTCGATTTTTTTCCATGCTTAGCAGTGGTGCATACACCAAACTGCAGAGCAGCTAGCAAATATTAGAAGTACAATAACTGCAGTCAGTATGTAGGAGTGACTCTAGAGATTTTTGGCACAGCAAATGAATAACAAAATAAAATTAGTTTAGCTGTTTCTTCGCTGAATAATTGTGCATGTGCACTTAAATGCCTGTCTGAGCTGAGGACCTGGAAGAGAGCTAAGAATGGCCTCCAAACAGAAAATGATGTGTTTGCTAGATGGCATTTTTTCATAAAGAGAGATAGAGTCATTAGCTTGATGAAAACATTTTTGTTTGCTGAGGCTAGAATCATAGGATAGAATTACAGAACCACATGATAGGATTGTTTAGGTTAGAAAAGACCTTTAAAATCAGCAAGATCAAACATTAATCCAGCACTGCCTAGCCCACCAGTAAACCATGTCCCTCAGTACCACAGCTACATGGCTTCTACATCCCTCCAGGGATGGCAAATCTGCCATTTCTCTGGTCAGCCTGTTACAGCACTTGACAACCCTTTCCATGGAGAAATTTATCTTGATGTCTAACCTAAACCTCCTGTGGAACAGCTTAAGGCCATTTACTCTCATCCTATCACTTGTTACTTCAGAGAAGCGACTGACCTCCACCTCTCTACAACCTCTTTTAAAGTAGTTGCACAGGGCAAGAAGATCTCTCCTTCTCTGCAGGCTAAACAACCCCAGTTCCCTCAGCTGCTCCTCACAAGACTTGTGCTCTGGGCCTTTTGCCAGCTTCATTGTCCTTCTTTGGACACACTCCAGCGCCTCATTGTCCTTCCTGGAGCGAGGGACCCAAAAGTGAACACAGTATTGGAGATGTGGCATCACCACTTTCAAGCATACGAGGACAATCATCTTGTTAGTACTGCTGGCCACAGTGTTGCTGCTCCAAGCCAGAAACCATCCATCTCCAAGGTTTTTTATCATGAATTCCTGTCTCCAAGGCAAGCTTACCTGAAGCACTAGCTCTCCTCTAGAAGTCAGACAGCTGTGTTCAACTCTGTCTATATTAAGTGAGCAATATGAGCTGGGAGGAGCAGATCCAGCCAACAAAACAGGAAGATCCTGGACTGACCACCCAGAACACACAATGAAAACAAATTTTAATAGGGTTTGCCCTTCAGTAGCTGTAGTTTAATCCTCTGAATCACATACCACTAGCAAGTGGAAGTCACTGGTGCATTTTTGTTTAGCTCAGTCAAAAGGAATTGGGTTCATCCATCCCAAGACCATGTTGTGATGTGAAGCAAAGCATGATAAATGACAGTGATCACAAGATTTATTACAAAATCACACTTTGGAGCTTGCACTTTTAGGCTAGTGCTGTGCTTGAGCAGAGATACACTGTAGTCAAGTGCAGCACATCCCTAGCTCCTAAAAGTGTACAAGTGAAAATCATAATCATATAATCATAGAATGGTTTGGGTTGGACCTCACCAGATTCACATGAGCCCATTTCCCAAGCTTGTCTGAGCCCCTTTGTGGGGAGCATAGAATGGTAAGGTTGGAAGGGACCTCAAGGATCATCTAGTTCCAACCCCCTGCCATAGGCAGGGACACCTCCCACTAGTACAGTTCACTCAAGGCCTCCTCCAACCTGGCCTTGAACACCTCCAGGGAGGGAGCATCCACAACCTCCCTGGGCAACCTGTGCCAGTGTCTCACCACCCTCACTGCAAACAACTTCCTCCTAACATCCAGTCTAAATCTCCCCTTTGCCAGTTCAAAACCATTACCTCTTGTCCTGTCATTACAAGACCTTGTAAATAATCCCTCCCCAGCCTTCCTGTAACCCCCTTTAGATACTGGAAGGCTACTAGCAGGTCTCCTGGAAGCCTTCTCTTCTCCAGGCTGAAGAGCCCCAACTCTCTCAGTCTGTCCTCATAGCAGAGCTGCTGCAACCCTCTGAGCATCTTTGTGGCCTCCTCTGGACTCGCTCCAACACTTCCATGTCCTTCCTGTGCTGAGGGTTCCAGAACTGCACCATGTCCCGAGCTCCAGAACTGCATCATGTCCCTCAGGCATGTCAACTGACCACTGGCAAACTTGCTGAGGGTTCACTCAATCTCACTGTGCATGTTGTTGAAGAAGATATTAATCAGCAGTGGTCCCAGTACAAACCCCTGAAGGATACCACTTGTCACAGGTCTCCATCTGGATGTCGAGCCATTGACCACTGCCTTCTGGATGTGATCAATCAGAGATTAAGACCTAGTGGTCTGCAGGGTTACCTCTGTTTTGAATTGTGAAACTTCTTGCTGATTCATGCAGATGTTTGAACAGCTGAGAAATGCTGATACAGCGATGAAAATGCATCAAACCAGGCGTCTTTAGCTGTTGATGAAGCTGAATCCATGTAGTCAGAATCAGCTAATGGTAATAGATTTATAATACGACTGCTGCTGGTAAATCTCATCACAATACAAGTGTAATCAAAAAAACACAGAATGAGGATCAGAGCTTGGTGAAAGTACTGTGAATGAGCTGTTCCAGAAGGGTTGCCTGAAGCTGATGTTTTTTAGTACAGTTCAAACTGAGATTGCATAATTTTTCAATCAGTTCCTAGGCCACATTCAGTTTTAAGATGAATTATCTAGACAGTAATCCAGCTAGTGAAATCAGGGTGGAAGAAAGATTGTGAATTCCTTCCTTCCTTCCTTCCTTCCTTCCTTCCTTCCTTCCTTCCTTCCTTCCTTCCT
>VWZE01005365.1:457594-502377 GCA_013396675.1 Eubucco bourcierii | reverse complement strand
CCTTCCTTCCTTCCTTCCTTCCTTAATTCCTTCCTACCTTCCTTAATTCCTTCCTACCTTCCTTTCTTCCTTCCTGCCTTCCTTCCTTCCTTCCTTCCGAATTCATTCCTTCTAAATTCCAAATTCCTTCCTTCCTTTCCTGTTTGCTTGCTTTTGAATCAGAGGCCTGGATTTTCTTTGTCAAGCATTGACTCTGGGTTTTCAGGTGCCAAGAACACAGAGTCCTGCCCCAGCATGCTTGGTTTATATTAAAGCAACCCCTCAAAAATTCCAACATCTCTGTATCATCATAGAATTGTGTGATCACAGCCTGCTTTGGGGTGGGAAGGACCTTTACAAGTCACCTAGTCAAACCCCCCTCACTGAGCAGGGACATCTTCAACTGGGGCTCAGAGCCCCATCCAACATGGGCTGGAATGTTGCTAGGGGTGGATCATCTACAACCTCTGTGGGCAATCTGGGCCAGTGTCTCACCACCCTCGGTGTAAACAATTTCTTCCTTCTACCTGGTCTTAAATTTCTCCTCTTTTAGTTTGCAAACATTGCACTCTGTCCTATCACAATAGGCTCTGCTGAAAACATTGTCCTCATGGTTCTTATAGAGCCCTTTAAGTACTGAAAGGCTGCAATAATGTCTTCTTGGATACTGTTTTTTTCCTCCAGGCTGAACCCTGGGGAATCCTGAACAAGAAAGGGGTTATAGGATGTGTAGTACTGACACTGAACATCATTATGCAACATGCAGATCTATCACTTTGTTATCAAAATAAATATGTGGCAGGAGAAGATCCTTCTACAAGGCAACTAAAGGGCTTCTCTGTGAATAATTATGAATGAATTGTGTCTTGAACTCTTCACACAGGTGTTGGCTGTGGTGAGCAAGTAATAAGCTCCTGATTCGTTATAACCAAGAGAAGTTGGTAGGGGGAGTTGCTGACATTTGCTCTTACAGTTGTTATCTTGAGAGAGTAATAAGGACTCCATGAGACAAGACTATAGAAATGCTGAGATTTTATGAAGACTTGTAATAATGTAGCATTTACTAAAGTCCAGAGACCTGCAATAGACTGAGGTTTTTATACTGAAGATATAGGAATCATAGAACCATAGAATCATAGAATGGTAAGGTTGGAAGGGACCTCAAGGATCATCTAGTTCCAACGCCCTGCCATAGGCAGGGACACCTCCCACTAGTGTGGAGCAGAGTAAATGGGGAGAATCACCTCCCTTGCCCTGCAAGGAAATGTAGATGAGGCCCAGAAGCAACTTTTTTTTAAAAAAAATTTTTTTTTTTTTCTTATGGGCAGAGCTTTATGATAAACAGCATAATACTGTTTTTAATGATTTGAACTGTAAGGCTGTAATCTTGAAAGTTTCTCTGCAGGAGTAGGTTTTGATGCTGTTGGAAATCCTCTCTGAAATCTAAACCAACTGGTCAACAGATTGATAAAAGAAATCAAATTTTTAAATCACTTCACCAAAGTCAAAACTGCAAAGGAAAAAAGAGAAAGAAGCAACATTGATTGTTTGCTTTGAGGCTTTCAAATAATGCTTAAGAAACTCAAAAAGTATTGTAAGCAGAGGTGAAATGATCCAATTTAAAAATTGAAGTCCAGTATAAAGAAAAATACCCAGACAGTTGAAACTAACTCATTGCCTACTCTAGGAGTCTAGAGAACAATCTTTTAGTGGATACCTGCAGTGTGAATGCAGCCCAGACAGCCAAACAAGTCCTGGGCTGCATCAAGAGCAGTGTGGGCAGCAGGGCAAGGGAGGGGATTCTGCCACTTTACTCTGCTCTCCTCAGACCCCACCTGGAGTACTGTGTGCAGTTCTGGAGCCCTCAGCACAGGAAGGACATGGAAGTGTTGGAGTGGGTCCAGAGGAGACCACGGAGATGCTCAGAGGGCTGGAGCAGCTCTGCTATGAGGACAGGCTGAGAGAGTTGGGGCTCTGCAGCCTGGAGAAGAGAAGGCTTCGAGGAGACCTGATAGTAGCCTTCCAGTATCTGAAGGGGGCCTACAGAAAGGCTGTGGAGGGACTATGGACAAGGTCTTGTAATGTCAAGACAAGGGGCAATGGGTTTAAACTGGCAGAGGGGAGATTTAGACTGGATGTTAGGAGGAAGTTATTTGCAGTGAGGATGGTGAGACAGTGGCACAGGTTGCCCAGGGAGGTTGTGACTGCTCCCTCCCTGGAGGTGTTGAAGGCCAGGTTGGATGAGGCCTTGAGTGAGCTGTACTAGTGGGAGGTGTCCCTGCCTATGGCAGGGGCTTGGAACTAGATGATCCTTGAGGTCCCTTCCAACTTTACCATTCTATCATTCTATGATTCTATGATATGTTTGGACCTATAAAACTGAGGCACTGCTATAGGCTGCCTGGAGAGGCTGGGGAGTCTCCTTCTCTGGAGAGATTCCAAACTCATCTTGATGCTAACCTTGCAAGCTGCTCTAGGTGAACCAGCTTTAGCAAGGTGGGGTGGACTAGATGATCTCCAGAGGTCTCTTCCAACCGTTCTGTAAAAAATGGAGTTTCCTAGCCAACAGAATGACCTTTGGTGCAGGAATCTTGAAGGAAGAGAAGTGGTGAGGATTGTATTTGTGAAGACTGGAAGAATGGCTATTTACAGACCTATGGGATAAACTGTTCAGACTTCATAATTGAATGGAGTGCCTTGTGGGGTGAATTTGCAAGCTTTAGCTGTGGTTTTATGTAGCATGCTCCGTGAGTTTAGAACCTGCTTTCCCAGGAGGCAGATTTTTCACGTGTGGAATTTTTTGGTTTTTTATTACAGCTGGGGAAACTTCAGTAGCTCTTAAAAAAAAGCAAGTTGTTGCCATTAAAGCAATACAATGGGGTCAATAAAAAAATAACACCTGCTTACTCCTCTTCAAATGATGTCTGTTTCAAAGCTTTGCATATTGAATTATCTTTGCTTCTATCTGGTGTGAGTAATAGCTGCTTGATCCCTGATGGATGGTGGTAGTTCTTATGAAAATGAGCAAACCTGGTCTGGGAAGTAAACCCATTTATTTATTTTGTAATCACTCACCTGTGCAACAGAGAGACCCTTTCTGTGTTTATCCCTCTCTAGAGAAAGCTGCAGCCAGCTACAGATGAGGAGGTTTTGTGTGAACAGTTGCTAACCATTTTCATATTACCTTAAAGTAAGGAAAATGTTACTTTGTTGCTCCAAGAACATTTGGTCCCCTTGCAGCAGAAAGATAGCTCAAAAGTATTGGATTTTTTTTAACCACTTCTGTTGAAGACAGTGGCAAAAAGATAAAATCTTTAATGGTATGAACCTGTGATACTGTAGTTGGCTTGATAGTTTCTTAGAATAAATATGGCTGTGAGATGACTGTGTCCTATTGCCCAGAAAGGTGGTAGGGGACTCATCCAGGTCAGGTGGGATGGGGCTCTGAGCAACCTGGTCTAGTTGAAGACCACAGAATCTCTGAGTGTTAGGGGTCAGAGGACCCTGCTCAATTGCAGGGCTGTTGGACTAGTTGACCTTTAAATATCCTTTCCAACCCAAAGCATTCTATGACTCTTTACATCCATATAAAACCAAATGAGCATCCCTGGAAAGAACACAAGGACTAAGGGCACCTACCAACATTCCCTGAGGCAGGGAAGTGCCACTAGCCTATGCTGAGTCCAGCATGCTGCCAGTTTCCTTGGATGCAGTAACAGCACACCCTCCTTGCTTTTATCAGTGCTGAAGAAGGCAAGAGAATCTTGTTTTTTAGCTTTCAATTCCTCATATATTCTGTGTTCATTTGATCAAAGCCTGGGTGTCTCACTTAGCCCTTTGACTGCTGCAAATACAGCTAATCATGCATTTGAAGTTAGAACTATGAGCAACGTTATGAAACCATGCTTTCTATTTCACAATTATATTTTTTTTCATCTGGGAGGTCATGGAGTTCAGCAAAGAAGCCATTTGCTTTATTGTACTTTGAATGTGAAGCCAGTGCTTCAAGCTAAAGCTTATATTGGACATTTAAATTAATATTAGAAATTGCCCTACAATAAACTGTAAATGTAATGTAAATATCAGATAGATCTGACTCTAAGAATTGGTTATAAATAAAAGATTTCCTGCTTTGTATTGCTTGCTCTGTTCAGCTTGCCAGTAATGTAAAAACATCCTAGATTTGTCTAGGCATCAACTTTTCCTGTACTTAGGCAGATGAATTCTGTCTTCAAGGCAGATCTCCAAGCTGAACCAAAAGATGAAGGTTTAAAGGGCTATGCTGACTTGCTTACAGGTGTCTAGTGCCATTTGAGATGTCCTACCCTATCTTGATTATTTTGGTCTTGATTATACATCTGTTATAGCACTCTAGAAGTTCCACAAGCATATGAAATGTCAGAAGCAGAAATTCGATGATGATATTAATAAAGATGCTGTTTAACTGTACACAGTGATTTACATGTAATGGGATAAAGTTCCTTCTCCTAAGGAAGCTCTCAAGGAGCTTAGCTTAACTAAGAGATTAGTCGTGGAGAGGGTATGATGAGCTAGTTTAGAAGACAGTCAAGGTGAAATAAAGGTGATTATCATTAACTGCTGCTGTACTGTGTCAGGTGTTGCACAGGAAGGACATGGAACTGTTGGAGCAGGTCCAGAGGAGGGCTATGAAGATGATCAGAGGGCTGCAGCAGCTCTGCTATGAGGACAGGCTGAGAGAGTTGGGGCTCTTCCATGTCCTTCCTGTGCTGAGGGCTCCAGAACTGTACACAGTACTCCAGGTGGGGTCTGAAGAGAGCAGAGCAAAGGGTCAGAATTCCCTCCCTTGCCCTGCTGCCCACACTGCTCTTGCTGCAGCCCAGGACTCAGTTGCTGTCTTGGCTGCATGTGCACACTGCAGGCTCATGTTGAGCTTTTCATCAACCCAAACCCCCAGGTCCTTTTCCTCAGGGTTGCTCTCAGCCATTCCCCACCCAGCCTGTATTTGTGCTTGGGATTGTGCCTACCCAGGTGCAGGACCTTGCACCTGGCCTTGTTGAATCTCATGAGATTGGCCTGGGCCCACCTCTCCAGCCTGTCCAGGTCCCTCTGGATGGATCCCTGCCCTCTAGCAAGTGACTGTGCCACACAGCTTGGTGTCATCTGCAAACTTGCTGAGGGTGCACTGATTCCTCTGTCCATGGCACTGACAAAGATGTTAAACAGCACTGGTGCCAGCACTGACCCCTGAGGGACACCACTTGGCACTGGTCTCCAGGTGGACATTGTGCCCTTGATCACCACTCTCTGCATGCCACCATCCAGCCAATTCCTTATCCAGCGAGTGGTCCAATGGAAGCACTTTGGATTTCCATCAATCTGCCTCAGAAATTTCTATAATTTCAGCATATTTGTTCCTCAATAAATTATCAGAGTATTCTGTGTATTATTTTCTGCTTCAGGTATGCCACTAAGTCCAATACAGCTCTCAGCTTTTGGGAAAACAAGTCAGTACTTACTGGAAAGAAAAATCAGAGCATTCTTTAGCAAGCAACATTGTCATGTCTGTTTTGATCTTTTGCCATCAAGATATTTTTCTCCTTTTATTGATTTCCATAGATCCCTTGTAGACTAATCTGTTTTATATCCAGGATGTCTTCTGATCACAGTCAAAGCTGGGTTTCAGGAAGAGATCAGTGTGGGCTTCTTGGATGATTGACAATACCTCAACTGTATTATCAGTCTGGTGCTAGGGCTTTGTAGGATTGCAGAGACTAAAACCAACCCAGATGGACAGGTGCTGCTATCCCTGGATATTTTGGTGTGTCTGAGGGCATAGAATCATAGAATGGTTTAGGTTGGAAGGGATCTTCAAAGGTTATCTAGTCCAGATTTCCAGCTGTGAGCAGGCACATCTTCAACTAGAGCAGGCTGCTCAGAGCCCTGTCCAGCCTGGCCTGGAATGTTTCCAGGGATGAGGCATCTACCACCTCTCTGGGCAACTTGGACCAGTGTCTTACCACCTGCAGCATAAACAGTTTCTTCCTTGTATTTAGCCTAAATCTCCCCTCTTTAGGTTAAAACCATTACCCCTTGTCCTGTGACAACAGGCCCTGCTAAAAAAACTGTGCCCATCTTTTGAGCAGAGCCTCTTTAGGTACTGAAAGGCCATAGTAAGGTCTCCGGGGAGCCTTCTTTTCTCTAGCCTGAACAACCTCAACTCTCTCAAGTTGTCCTCAAAGTAGAGTTCTTTCAGCCCTCTGATCATTGTTGTGGTCTTCTTTGGACCTGCTCCAACAGATCCATGTCTTTCTTGTGCTGAGAGCAGGTGAAGATGTGCTGAGGGTCATCAAGGGGTGGGATTCCTCTGAGTTCAGTTCTGTTTGACAAAATAATTCAGTTCAGAAATCTCTATTTCTATGACTTTGATTCTATTCAATGGCTCTGTAGCTACTAATTTTTTTGTCTTATGCTTCAGGGCTTATGAGTCTAACTGGGTGAAATACCAGTTAGATGAATGTCTGCATTCCCACCATGCAGTGCTGACAAGCAAGATCAAGTAAAGCTCGTTGTCAAGCTGATGTAGAAAAATCAGTTCTTTTGCCTTCCTCTCTTCATTTGTCCAGTCCCAGCTTCATTTCAGCCTTTTTTTGTTGTTTGTTTCCTCCACAGATTGTTTCCTGTCTCTTTTTTCCCTGGCACAGGTTGCCCAGGGAGGTTGTGGCTGCTCCCTCCCAGGCGGTGTTCAAGGCCAGGTTGGATGAGGCCTTGAGTGAGCTGTACTAGTGGGAGGTGTCCCTGCCTATGGCAGGGGGTTGGAACTAGATGATCCTTGAGGTCCCTTCCAACCTTACCATTCTGTGATTCTATGATTCTTTTACTTGGCCTTTCCCCACATCCTTTTCTTCACAGTTTCACAATTTCTCCAGTCTTCACATTTTTCACTTTCTTCCTCAGACCTGTGTTTCTGAAAAATCCTCCCTTCTTTATCCCTGCAGACAAGCTTCTGTTTCCTCCTAACTGATCTTTATGATATGCCATTTAGTCACAGGTTCTAAAAGTAAATCTAACTGCCCAACATATCAAAGTGGACAAAATAAATTCCTTCTTCCTGCTGCCTAAAGCATCCTAACATACCTCCCACTGCAGGACCATGTTGGTATGTGCTCTGCTGGGGCACTTCAGAGAGTCTCATCAAAGACTGAGAAATCAGCTTAAGTGTCACAGTGTTCACAGCCCCCAGGACTTTTTGCTCTGTAGTGTTTGGTCCTGACCTTTCCCTAAGGAACCAGCTTCCTACAGCTTATTGAGGTTTAGATATTTTCCTTCTCACCCCTCCTTTCTTCCTTGCTTTGGTTATTTTTAGGTGACTCAGTCAAACCACAACTTTTCCAATTTCTGAAGGAACTGTATCTAAGGTGTTCAGAGAAGAAAAAAAAAACACTTTTATGCATAAAGGCACTTTGTAAGTTAGTAGGAAAAGCATCCTGAAGATCCATAGCCAGAAACTTAAACTAAGTGAAGAGAAGGCTTTGAGGAGACCTAAGAGTAGCCTTCCAGTATCTGAAGGGGGCCTATAGGAAGGCTGGGGAGGGACTATTGACAAGGTCTTGCAATGACAGGACAAGGGGCAATGGATTTAAACTGACAGAGGGGAGATTTAGACTGGATGTCAGGAGGAAGTTGTTTGCAGTGAGGGTGGTGAGACACTGGCACAGGTTGCCCAGGGAGGTTGTGGCTGCTCCCTCCGTGGAGGTGTTCAAGGTGTTCAAGATCATAGAATCATAGAATCATAGAATGGTAAGGTTGGAAGGGACCTCAAGGATCATCTAGTTCCACCCCCCTGCCATAGGCAGGGACACCTCCCACTAGTACAGGTTACTCAAGGCCTCATCCAATCTGGCCTTGAACACCTCCAGGGAGGGAGCAGCCACAACCTCCCTGGGCAACCTGTTCCAGTGCCTCACCACCCTTACTGTAAAGAACTTCCTCCTAACATCTAGTCTAAATCTCCCCTCTGCCAGTTTAAGCCCATTGCCCCTTGTCCTGTCATTGCAGGACCTTGTAAATAATCCTTCCCCAGCCTTCCTGTAGGCCCCCTTCAGATACTGGAAGGCTACTCTAAGGTCTCCTGGAAGCCTTCTCTTCTCCAGGCTACAGAGCCCCAACTCTCTCAGCCTGTCCTCATAGGAGAGCTGCTGCAGCCCTCTGATCATCTTCATGGCCTCCTCTGGACCTGCTCCAACAGTTCCATGTCCTACCTGTGCTGAGGGCTCCAGAACTGCACACAGTACTCCAGGTGGGGTCTGAGGAGAGCAGAGTAAAGGGGCAGAATCCCCTCCCTTGCCCTGCTGGCCACGCTTCTCTTGATGCAGCCCAGCACTTGGTTGCTGTCTGGGCTGCATGTGCACACTGCAGGCTCATGTTGAGCTTTTCATCAACCCAGACTCCAAGGTCCTTTTCCTCAGGGCTGCTCTCCAGCCATTCCCCACCCAGCCTGGATTTGTGCTTGGGATTGTGCCTATCCAGGTGCAGGACCTTACACTTCAGAGGTCCCTTCCAACCCTCACCAGTTTGTCATTCTGTGTAATATAATGCAATGGCAACTTTCAGCCCAAAAGGTAAAGGTTCACAGAATAACAGAATCACAGAATTACAGAGTCAGAGTCACAGAATCAACCTGGTTGGAAAAGACCTCTAAGATAATTGAGTCCAACCTATCACCTAACCCTTTTAATTAACTAAACCATGGCAGTAAATACCTGATCTAGCCTCCTCTTAAACACCTCCAGGGATGGTGACTCCACCACCTCCCCAGGCAGCCCATTCCAATGCCAATCACTCTTTCCCTGAAGAACATGCAGCTTAAAGCACCCAAAGAAAAATTCCAAGAAAAAGGAGTGAGAAAATCACAGTGAAGGATTATAGCAACCCTCTTCCTCCTGTAAATACACTCCAAAGGTGTCTCCCTTTTCCTTTTAGTATCATCTCCTTCATTTTACTCCCTGTAATATTGTATTTTTATCTCAATCAGCTAATTATATCTTAGATGATTACTTTTCATTCATCTCTTCTTGCTGTTATATATACGTGGTGGCTATTTCATGTGGCAACAATCCCAGGGAATAAATGTGCCCGTTATCCCATGATGTATTTTTACAGGAAAACCCTTTCAGTACGGAATCAGGGGATTTGCTAGGGCTGGAGAACCTGATTTGTTCCATTGCCCTCTAGTGGGCTCGCAGCATCTGTGCAGTGCCATTAAATTCAGGAGCTCCTTTCACTTCTCTCTTTGTGTGCAACACAAACCGTCGAGGGTCTCGTCATTTGAACAGCCTAAAGTTGTGTGTTCAGCTTTATGTAAACCACAGAGGGCTGCTTTATATCTTAAAATCATAGAATCTTAGAATGGTAAGGTTGGAAGGGACATCAAGGATTATCTAGTTCCAAGCCCCTGCCATAGGCAGGGACACCTCCCACTAGTACAGGTTACTCAAGGCCTCCTCCAAACTGGCCTTGAACACCTCCAGGGAGGGAGCAGCCACAACCTCCCTCGGCAACCTGTTCCAGTGCCTCACCACCCTCACTGTAAAGAACTTCCTCCTGACATCCAGTCTAAATCTCCCCTCTGCCAGTTTAAACCCATTGCCCCTTGTCCTGTCACTACAAGACCTTGTCAATAATCCCTCCCCAGCCTTCCTGTAGGCCCCCTTCAGATACTGGAAGGCTACTATCAGGTCTTCTTTGAGCCTTCTCTTCTCCAGGCTACAGAGCCCCAACTCTCAGCCTGTCCTCATAGGAGAGCTGCTGCAGCCCTCTGATCATCCTTGTGGCCTCCTCTGGACCCGCTCCAACGCTTCCATGTCCTTCATGTGCTGAGGGCTCTAGAACTGCACACAGGACTCCAGGTGGGGTCTGACAAGAGCAGAGTAAAGGAGGAGAATCCCTTCCCTTGCCCTGCTGCCCACACTGCTCTTGCTGCAGCCCAGCACTCAGTTGCTGTCTGGGCTGCATGTGCACACTGCAGACTCATGTTGAGCTTTTCATCAACCCAGACCCCCAGGTCCTTTTCCTCAGGGCTACTCTCAGCCATTCACCACCCAACCTGTATTTGTGCTTGGGTTTGTGCCTACTCAGGTGCAGGACCTTACACTTGGACTTGTTGAACTTCATGAGGTTGGCCTGGGCTCACCTGTCCAGCCTGTGCAGGTCCCTCTGGATGGGTCCCTACCCTCTAGCAAGTCGACTGTGCCACACAGCTTGGTGTCATCTGCAGACTTCCTGAGTGTGCACTCCATTCCTCTGTCCATGGCACTGACAAAGATGTTAAACAGCACTGGTCCCAGCACTGACCCCTGAGGGACCCCACTTGGCACTGGATAAAGAAGGCTTATCCCTGCTAATGCTGACAACAGGGGCTTCTGCAGGACTTCTCTTTTGCTGTGGAAGTGGGGGAGATGCCCTTATTTGCAGGAACATCATTCATGAAGTGAATTTTGGGAGGGGCACTCAGATATGATCGTCCATCTTTTCAGTAGACACCATCTAGGGAGGCAGACACTGTTTTTTAGGCATCATTTGCTGTTGCTGTTGCTGTATATAATTGTGAATTCATCACAGAGTCCTCGAAGGAGGGCTTGACAAGTGTTTCATCCCATTTATTTGTAAACTCTTCTTCCATCTTGGAGTGGATATCTTCACTGGCATCCACAGGGGCTGATTATTACATTTCTGCAGGTCTATTTGCAGGTGCAGAGATGTTGAAGGCCTGTGAGTGTTCACGGTTCAGTGTCTCAAACTTGCTGAGCACCTTAGAACCACAAAATCAAGAGACAGGAACACTTCTGCTCTGAGGACACGCTGATAGTGTTGAGGTTGTTGAGCATGGAGAAGAGAGATCTCTGGGAAGACCTTATTGCAGCCTTTCAATGCTTAAAGGAGGCCTATAATAAAGATGGGGACCATCCTTTTAGTGGAGCCTGCTGTGGCTGGACAAGGGGTGATGATTTTAAACTAAAGGAGGGGAGATTTAAACTAGATATAAGGGAGGCACTTTTCATAATGAGAGTGGTGAAACACTGGCACAAGTTGCTCAGAGAGCTGGCAGACTTCCCTTTACTGGAAACATTCCAGGTGAGGTTGCATGGACCTGTGATCAACCTGAAGCCGTTGAAGATGTCCATGCTTACTGCTAGATGACTTTGAAGGTCCTTTTCAACCCAAAGCATTCTGTGATTCTGTGATCTTGAACTGCATTGGTACCCACAAAGCTGATGAGTGCTCAGCATCTTTCAGAGTGAGCACTTCACTGTTGTCACTCTCAGCTCTTGACATTGGGCAGATACATATATCTGCTTTGTACAGTATCATATTTCAACCCTATCCTGGCAGGAGAGGAAGGGCAAAAGCTTTACTGTGCATTTTGGAAATCATGGAATTATAGAATGGTAAAGTTGGAAGGGACCTCAAGGATCATCTAGTTCCAAACCCCTGCCATAGGGAGGGACACCTCCCACTAGTACAGCTCACTCAAGGCCTCATCCAACCTGGCCTTGAACAGCTTCAGAGAGGGAACTACCACAGCCTCCCTGGCAACCTGTTCCAGTGCCTCACTACCCTCACTGTAAAGAACTTCTTCCTAACATCCAGTCTAAATCTCCCCTCTGCCAATTGTGCTGGTTTGAGGCTAATTGGAATATTTTAATAGAGAAAATTACACTATAGGCTGTGAAAGGAAAATATCATGATATCTACTTCACTCATAGGCTTGCTGAAAAATTGTTTGGGAACAATAACCATAACATAGATAAGTCAGTCTCTGTCTGTCTCTTGCAGGAACAGCAGCTGGGGCGGTCTAGCAGCTTCTGGGCTCTGGCTCCTCTGCTGATTAATCCTCACTAACCACTTTTCTTCTAACCCCCTTGGCCGATCCTCCTAATTTACCTTGCACGTAAGGCAAACCTTGGGGTAAGGTACAGGGGTGGGGAGAAGGTGGAAGGGTGGTTGGGAGCCCCTCCTGGGGTCTCTGATTTCTGGGAAGGGAGTTGTGTTTCTGTATTACCTTTAACTTGTGTATTTCTGTAACTGTTCCTGTCTATAGTGTATATCTCTGCTTGTACATTGTGCTGAGCTGTAAATAGAGCTTCAGTCCTTAACTTCCAGCCAGCTGAGTTCTAGTCTGGGTCATTTTACAAAGTGTGGGGGGCAGGGAACTCCCAAACCGTCCCATCATTTTTATTAAACCCATTGCCCCTTGTCCTGTCATTGCAAGACCTTGTCAATAGTCCCTCCCCAGCCTTCCTGTAGGCCCCCTTCAGATACTGGAAGGCTACTCTAAGGTCTCCTGGAAGCCTTCTCTTCTCCAGGCTGCAGAGCCCAAACTCTTGTAGCCTGTCCTCATAGGAGAGCTGCTGCAGCCCTCTGAGCATCTTTGTGGCCCTCCTCTGGACTCGCTCCAACAGTTCCATGTCCTTCCTCCTAAATGATAGAACAGTTCTGGCTTAGCTATTTGGTTCAGGTCAGGCATTAATTTAGTGTCACAAGAAGATCAGAGCTTGCATCAGAGAGCGGAACAGAAGCAACTCCAGCACCTGTGTGCATTTATTTCTACAGCCGTGCTTTGCGGACGTGCATTGAGAGTGCAGGGGAAAAATACTGCAGCTTCGCACTTTGCTTCCAAAATGACTCACTCCCTCTGGTGGGAACAGTTAATTCTGAACGTGTGATGTTGCTTTTCCTCCTCTTTCCCCTCTTGCATCAAATCCCCCCCTTTGCCACGTCGCATTCATCTTGCTTCGTGTGACATCTGCTCTGTGTGCTGCAGAGCGGCGCTTTGGTTTCTATGGCAGCTGCTGTAGCCAGC
This sequence comes from Eubucco bourcierii, assembly GCA_013396675.1. Classification (NCBI taxonomy): domain Eukaryota; kingdom Metazoa; phylum Chordata; class Aves; order Piciformes; family Ramphastidae; genus Eubucco; species Eubucco bourcierii. Next base: position 489,557 of record VWZE01005365.1, on the reverse strand, counting down.
AGACCTGTGGACCAGGTCTGGAGAAAAGGAAGAAAAACCCAAGGTGGCTAAATTCAGGTGTGTGACAGCCATTCACCCTCAGCTGATAGGCTGGGATGTGTTTGGAGAGGGCGCCCCAAGGGGAGGTCACTGCTGTGACCAACGACTGCCACGGCATCCAAAGCCAGGAGCATTTGCTTTCCTCACTGGTATGAAGTGGCTGAAGGGCAAGAGTCAAATGGAGGGTGTGAAAAACAGCAGTCTGGGTTTGGTTCAACTTCACTTTGTTTCCTTTTGCCTTGTTTAGGTCTTCAGTTTTGCAGCAAACATTCCTCAGCTTCTGCCTGTCAGATGGTGAAAATGCAGATGCTAGACCTAAGATACCGTAATTGAGTGTCTATTTTTAACACAGTTTGTCATCAGAATTACTGTGTCAATTTTCAAACAACAGGGCATGATGCCAGTTCATAGTCTACACCTGTAGCTGAGGGTTTGTTGTTGTTGTTTTGGGTTTTTTTTTCCATAATTTAAGCACAGTTCTTTGATTTCTTCAGGCTCTGAATTTATAAAAGAGGCCTGAATTAGCATCCTGCTCTATTATCTGTTGCTTCTTTGCTTCTCCATCCCCCCCACCTCGGATATAAACACCAGGAATCTAAGCTGACTTATTTCAACTGAATGAAGTACAAAGCCCACTGCTTCATTTTAAAAAATTCTTTATGTAATGGACTCAGTATATGGTTTGTGTTTCTTGGTTGAAAAATGCGTGTGGGTTGTCATTCAAGTTGCAGCATCATAGATTCATAGGATATTTCGGTTAGAAAAGACCTTTAAGGACACTGAGTCCAAACACTAACCCAGCACTGCCAAGTTTGCCTCTAGACCATGTTCCACAGCACTACATCTACACATTATTGAAGTCCTTCCAGGGATACTGACTCCACCACTGCCCTGGGAAGCCTGTTCCAGGGCTTGACAACTCTTTCAGGGAAGAATTTTTTCTTAATGTCCAACCTTAACCTTCCCTGGTACCACTTGAAGGCAGTTTCCTCTTACGCTATTGCTTGTTTCTTTGGAAAAGAGGCCAACACCCACATCACTACAAACTCATTTCAAGGAGTTGCAGAGAGTGATAAGGTCTTCCCTGAGCGTCCTTTTCTCCAGGCTAAACAGCCCCAGTTCCCTCAGCTGGGGGTCCTTGTAAAAGTTGTGCTCTGGATTCTTCACTCACTTCGTTGCTCCTCTATGGATACACTCCAGCACCTCAATATTCTTCTTGTAGTGAAGGGCCCAAAACTGAACCCAGCATTTGAAGATGCAACCTCATCATCAATGCTGACTACAGCAGGTGGGCCAAAATCTGTTGACCACACTATGATACAAGCCAGAATGCTGCTGGTTTTCTTGGGCACCTGGGCACGCTGCTAGTTGCTGACTGACACCTCCAGATCCTTTTCCACCAGGCAGCTTTCCAGACAATCTTCCTCAGACCTGTAGCATTGCAGGGGAGCTTTGTGACCCAAGTGCAGGATCCAGTACTTGGTCGTGTTGACCTTTGTAAGCTGGCCTCAGCCTGGTGACCCAGTCTGTCCAGATCCCTCTCTATAGAGTCCTCATTGCTTTTGAAGCTGAGTAAGCATCTAACCTGAAACCTGACTTAGAGAGGGCACCCACTGTAGATAGCATCTGGTTTCTGTCAAATGGCCAAGCATCCTATAACAGTTTTGTTCATCACTGTAACGTCAACTGTAATGATTTCTTTGAAAACTGAGATTATTCAATTTCTTCTAGTATTTGGCCCTGTGGTCCATTTTAGAGTGGTGGAACATGCTCATAGGAGAGGATAGGAGAGGACACATCAATAGCAGGGAGTGGCCTGAGCAGCTACTTGGAGAAGGTTAAAACCTTTTCCTGAAATGACACTGGAAAGAAACCGATTATGATTAGTAAAGGTGTAAGAGAAACAGAAAAGTTCAAAGGCTGAGAGGTACTTGGAACTAGATGATCCTTGAGGTCCCTTCCAACCTTACCATTCTATGATTCTATGATTCTATGACAGGCTGAGAGAGTTGGGGCTCTTCAGCCTGGAGAAGAGAAGACTTCCAGGGGACCTGATAGTAGCCTTCCAGTATCTGAAGGGGGCCTACAGGAAGGCTGGGAAGGGATTATTTACAAGGTCTTGCAACAACAGGACAAGGGGCAATGGGTTTAAACTGACAGAGGGGAGATTTAGACTGGATGTTAGGAGGAAGTTTTTTGCAGTGAGGGTGGTGAGGCACTGGAACAGGTTGCCCAGGGAGGTTGTGGCTGTTCCTCCCTGGAGGTGTTCAAGGCCAGGTTGGATGAGGCCTTGAGTGAGCTGTACTAGTGGGAGGTGTCCCTGCCTATGGCCGGGGGTTGGGACTAGATGATCCTTGAGGTCCCTTCCAACCTTACCATTCTATCATTCTATCATTCTATCATACTTCCAGTTGTGCAGACACCTGATTTATCCAGGTTCAGAGTTACATATTGTTATAAATTCCTTGAGCCCAGAATGGCTTTTATGCTACATGCATGGCACCACACTCATGTTGTCAACTTCCATTGGCTTTGTTTGCTGGAGAAGGCAGTGATGAGACCTTGTAGTGACCTTTCAGTATCTGAAGGGGGCTACAGGAAGGCTGAGGGAGGATTATTTGCAAGGTCTTATAATGACAGGATGAGGAGGAATGGGTTTAAACTGGCAGAGGGGAGATTGAAACTGGAAGATAGGAGGAAGTTCTTTACAGTGAGGGTGGTGAGGCACTGGCACAGATTACCAAGGGAGATTGTGGTTGCTCCCTCCCTGGAGGTGTTCAAGGCCAGGTTAGAGGAGGCCTTGAGTGAGCTGTACTAGTGGGAGGTGTCCCTGCCTTTGGCAGGGGGTTGGAACTGGATGAGCTTTGAGGTCCCTTCCAACCTAAACTATTCTATGATTCTATACCTCGGTATACATAGTTCACGCTACTAGTATAATGCATGCTCACAGTTTCTTTTTTCTCATTCTGAGAGGCCCTGAGATCTTGGTAATAGGTGGAGCATAGTTATATTTACACTCTTAATATGTCTTGGCTGGATTTTTTGTTCTTAAGATCAGTCAGTTTCTGACTTATGTGTCTACCTATTGATCAATGTTTGAAGAGAATATTAAAAATGAGATTAGCATGTAGCAATAATATATTAAACAGTGTTATTCATCATTCTGCAGAGACCATCATTAATTTAATTTGTTTAATTAAAATAGCCCATTAAAATGCTGGTGCTGGATGTAGTTACTGGCATAAAACCACTACTGACTTCCTTTTTTTATAGTGGGACATAATATTAAACAAGGTCTCAGCGACTTCAACATTTTGCTAATTGAGTCAGCAGTTCAATTTGAAATTAGTGTGACTGAGAAAGAAAAGCAAATCAAATACAGAACCTAGTTAGCATTTAAAACTTACAAGAGGGTGTGTGGGGGTGTTTCCTTATTTTCTTTTTAGTGAAGGTAAGCAGGAGGTCAGGTTGTTGTGTGAACATTAAAAAATGTCATCACCCAACCCGCTGTACGCCTGACACTACGTCATGTTTATACTGGCAGAAAGAAGCAGACAAAACCAAATGAGAAGGTAATGAGGTAGAGCACAGAGGGGCTGGGAAATCTTCCCTGCAGACACCTCTGCAATGTTTATTAATGCTGCTGGTTCAATATACAAATGTGACCTGCAATGAAATGCCACTGTGTATTTTTCCATTTCGACTCATACTTTTGGGATTTGCTGGTGGTGAAAAAGACAAAAAATGAAATAAATCCATACTTTGGCATGAAAAGACAAAATATATCTGTGCTGGTAGTCAGATAGCATTTCTACTGTGGTTTTGAAATGTGCATGGAGTGGAGAAAGTCCAGTTTTACCCCTTTGGTGAAGTCTTTATTGTCAACAGCCCTAAACTTAGTGCAGGCTTTCTTCTGTCTGTCTGCTCTGGTTCTGTCTTCTGCGCTCTTCCCTTGTTGTGTTGAGTTTGTACTGCTTTAAAGTCAACCCCCCAGACTCTTTTTTTCTGTACAAAAATAGAGTAAGTGTCTGTGCTTAGTGTTGCCTGAGCCATCTTGGATGACCTACACCTGTTCCTAAAGCTTGAACACAGGTGTCCAGTGGCTTGATAATGCTGTAGTAGATGCTAGAGTAAAAATCTGCCTAATTTATGGAACTGCAGATGTTATTGGATCTCTGAAATATTTACATGGGGCTTTTAGGTAAGTCCCACATGCTTCTGGTTCAGTGGCTGGAGATCAGAGCAAAGGATCTGTATTTAGGCAAGAGAATCCAATTTCCATTTTTCTAGCAGATATCTTTGTTATGAATTTGTCCAAAACAGGGTAGTAGATAATTTTGGTGGCCTCCTCTGGAGCAGCATCAGTGTGGGACATGTCTCACACAGGTGCACATCAAAGCTCCCGTGATAATGGTGTGCTAAACATGGTTATGGCCTGGGCTAAAGTGCCACCCTGCAGCTGTGCAGACTTCAGTTGTTATCATGGTTGCTGCTGCCATTTTAGCCTTCTCTCACTAACAATCTCCAAACCAATGCCTGTGAGAGATCTGAGGGTGACAAGGTGAGGGACAGCTCCCAAGAGGTGGTTTCAGTGTGGCCAGACCATTGGGAGTAGGAGAGTCTGGTTGCTTGGATGTGAGCCCAGTTGTACCACCTGGCCTGTGGACTGCATAATGAACAGTAAGTGATTCAGCACACTTTGTTCTCCAGTATGGATAAAGACATTCTACATCAGGAATGACTTCTGTGGATGAGAAGGACTTGTATCATTGCCTTTGCTCATGGTGAAACCAAGGAGTACTCTTCACTGCTGTTTTAGACAATGCACTTCACTTTCATGGGTGTCATTTAGCCTCTTCAGAAAATTGATGGAAATACTTAGTGAAACTAGTGCCATAACCTGCTCTGGTGGGTGGAGATTTTAAGTTGCTCTATGCACTGAGAAGAGGTAGGACCTGGAGATGCTTCTGGGTGGCACTTTGAGGCTGTAGTGAGGTACAGGAGATTAGATCTGGGAATCTATCAATTAAGTTTCTTCAGAATTGGGGAACTGGAGCTGTAACGTGGAAGACATTAGTTCAAAACCCTTTGCAGTGTTGAGTGCAAGTCTGGTCAATCATCTAATAGTCATAGAATCATAGAATCATAGAATGGTAAGGTTGGAAGGGACCTCAAGGATCATCTAGTTCCAAGCCCCTGCCATAGGCAGGGACACCTCCCACTAGCACAGCTCACTCAAGGCCTCATCCAACCTGGCCTTGAACACCTCCAGGGAGGGAGCAGACACAACCTCCCTGGGCAACCTGTTCCAGTGCCTCACCATCCTCACTGCAAAGAACTTCCTCCTAACATCCAGTCTAAATCTTCCCTCTGCCAGTTCAAACCCATTGCCCCTTGTCCTGTCATTACAAGACCTTGTAAATAATCCCTCCCCAGCCTTCCTGTAGGCCCCCTTCAGATACTGGAAGGCTACTCTAAGGTCTCCTCGAAGCCTTCTCTTCTCCAGGCTGCAGAGCCCCAACTCTCTCAGTCTGTCCTCATAGCAGAGCTGCTGCAGCCCTCTCAGCATCTTCGTGGCCTCCTCTGGACCTGCTTCAACACTTCCATGTCCCTTCTGTGCTGAGGGCTCCAGAACTGCACACAGGACTCCAGGTGTGGTTCTGTGATTCTGTAATCTAGGACAGATGCAGAAAAGGCTTTCTAAGATGATGAGGGAACATGGAAGTATTGAAAAGACTCCGATTTCTTATCTAGCAAACAAACTGAATGAAGAAAACCAACCCCAAAACCAGAAAGGTTTTAATATCAGGGAGAGGGCAAAAAGCTCTTTGAAGTAGTGAACAGTGTTAGCACAAATCCAGGTGGGTATAAATTGATCATCTTTGCATTTAGGTTTGGAAATTAGATGTTTTATAATCATTAGAGCAGCTGGGTTCAGAAACAGCTGCCCAAACAGAATTGAGAGGATAAGAAATCTGACAATTTATGCGACAGTGATTGCAAAGTTCCTGAAAGGATGTGAATGAGCTTCCAGAGGCAGGAAAATGAATTTGATAACACAGGAGGAGGTCTTTCAAACCTGTGGCACTATCACCACAAAGTGCTACTATTTCATGAACTAATTTATCCTCAGTTTTCCCCTACTTTAAAAGAGCTGGGACTGCAGTAAGCCATTATACAGCACCTCATGGCTTGTCCTCATAAATTACAAAACCACAGAATGGGGAGGATTGGAAGGGAGCTCATCTAGCCCAACTCTCCTGCTAAATATGATCACCTAGAGTAAATAACCCTAGATGTCCGGGTGGGTTTCGAATGTCTCCCGAGATGAAGACTCCACAGCCTCTCTGGCCAGCTTGGTTCACTGCTCTGTCACACTCAAAGTGAAAAACTTTTTCCTTAGGTTTATGTGGAACCTCCTGTGTTTGTGTCCACTGGCCCTTGTCCTGTCACTTGACACCAGAATAGTCTGGCTCCATCCTCCTGACACTCAGACTTTAGATATGTATAAGCATTGAGAAGATCCCTCCTCAGTCTCCTTTTCTCCAGGCTGAACAGCCTCAAGTCTCTCAACCTTTCCTCTTAAAGTCCAGTCCCCCAATAATCTCAGTGGCTCTCCACTGGACTCTCTCCAGTAGTTCCTTGTCCCCCTTGAAAGGCAGAGCCCAGAACTAGACACAGCACTCCAGATATAGCCTCACTAGGGAAGAGCAGAGTGGGAGTAGAACCTGCTTCAGCCTGCTGGCCATACACTTCTTCATGCAGCCCAGGACACCGCTGACTTTCTCAGCCATGAGAGCATGTTGTTGGTGCGTGGTCACCTTGTGGTCTGTTAGGTTCTTTTCCCCAGAGCTGCTTTCCTGTGAGTCAAGAGGAGGCCACAAAGATGCTCAGAGAGCTGCAGCAGCTCTCTTATGAGGACAGGCTGAGAGAGTTGGGGCTCTTCAGCCTGGAGAAGAGAAGGCTTCCAGGAGACCTTTTAGTAGCCTTCCAGTATCTAAAGGGGGCTACAGAAAGGCTGGAGAGGGACTGTTTACAAGGTCTTGTAATGACAGGACAAGGAGTGGTGTGTTTAGACTGGCAGAGGGGAGATTTAAACTGGAAGTTAGGAGGAAGTTCTTTCCAGCGAGGGTGGTGAGGCACTGGAACAGGTTGCCCAGGGAGGTTGTGGCTGCTCCCTCCCTGGAGGTGTTCAAGGCCAAGTTGAACGAGGCCTTGAGTGACCTGTACTAGTGGGAGATGTCCCTGCCTATGGTGGGGATTTAGAACTAGATGATCTTTGAAATCCCTTCTAACCTAAACCATTCTGTGGTTCTAGTCTATGATTCTAACCTTCACTGGTACATGAGGCTGTTCTTCTCCAGGTACAGTACTCTACATTTGCCCTTGTTGAATGTTATTAGCTTCCTCCCTGCCCAAGTCTACAGCCCATCTAGGTCTTGCTGAATGGCAGCAGAGACTTCAGGTGTGTCAGCCACTCCTGCCATGTTTGTATCATCAGCAACTAGCTGAGGGTACACTTTCTCCCTTCGTCCACTTCACTCATGAATATGTTAAACATGGCTAGACCCAGTAATGATCCCTGGGGAACACCATTAACCACAGGCCTCCAACTCCATACCACTGACCACAACCCTCTGAGCCTTCTCCTTCAGCCAGAATTTATGAATTTATGGATTCATTGAGAGAACCATTACTTTGTTCATCAATATATTCAGTTTCTGGGCCCCTGTGGCACAGTGTTTTGTGTGCTTCACAATCCACAGTTGTTTGAGTAATGTCACAATTTGAAAGCCTACTGCACCAAAAAAAACCCCAAAAAACAAAAAACAAAAAAACCCCAGACATGATGTACAGAAAACAAGCAAGTTCTGTTACAGAGAGTACTGTCAGGATGGTAGAAAGCAAACTTTCCTGGGACCATATTCTGACAGGCAGTCTAATTGCAAATGCCTAGTGGTCAACATTGTCTGTCATCTGTCATTCTGTCTTGCACTGGCCACGGAACTCCTAACACCTTGTTGACAGCCACGGATAGGCAAAGCTCAGCACATCTCTTTCTGTGCAATAATCATCATGTAAGCTAGCTTCTTGACAAAACTCAGCACATCTCCTTCTGTGCAAAAATGCAGTTCTGGAGTGTGCAGTTCTGGAGCCCTCAGCACAAGAAGGACATGGAAGTGGTGGAATGGGTCCAGAGGAGGCGACAAGGATGATCAAAGGCCTGCAGCAGCTCTACTATGAGGACAGGCTGAGAGAGTTGGGACTCTGCAGCCTGGAGAAGAGAAGGCTTCCAGGAGACCTGATAGTAGCCTTCCAGTATCTGAAGGGGGCCTACAGGAAGGCTGGGGAGGGACTATTGACAAGGTCTTGCAATGACAGGACAAGGAGCAATGGGTTTAAACTGGCAGAGGGAAGATTTAGACTGGATGTTAGGAGGAAGTTCTTTGCAGTGAGGGTGGTGAGGCACTGGCACAGGTTTCCCAGGGAGGTTGTGGCTGCTCCCTCCCTGGAGGTGTTCAAGGCCAGGTTGGAGAAGGCCTTGAGTAACCTGTACTAGTGGGAGGTGTCCCTGCCTATGGCAGGGGCTTGGAACTAGATGATCCTTGAGGTCCCTTCCAACCTTACCATTCTATGATTCTATGATTCTAAAAATCATCATCTAAGGTAGCTTCTTCTCTTTGCTAGTTATTACTGACAAAACCTATCCCTGTTTTATAATTATGTATGTGTGTATTCATTTCTTTTCACTCTCACCATTCTTCTGTGTCACTTAAGTCCATAAAAGTGGATCTGATCAAAAACAAGGCAGAGACACCCCCAAGTTAGTTTAAGACCTTGTTAATTGGCCTGTGAAGGTGGGCAGTAAAAGTGGATCTGATCAAACACAAGGTAGAGAGCCTCCTAAAGGTCATGATAATTACCAAGGGCTCCTAAGCCCTTGATAATTGATACATAAAGGTGGGCAATAAACAAGAAGTTAATAAAAATGTGTGTGAAAATATTCTGACAATTGAAACACAAACCCTCCTGATTTTAAAGTTCAGATGTTTTGGCTGTCAGACAGGAGTGAAGCTATGTCTTGATGATCCTGCCAGTTCACTAAATGATAGATCTAGAGTTTATTTCAGCAGTCAGTTTAGAGGGAGTGCAAATCACAAACAGGTGAAATGCTGCAATATCACAGATACTGAATGAATGGGATAAAAAGGGCTATACTCATGAAGGAAACTGCCAAATAGTCAGTGAAGAGATGCAGTAGGGGTTTTAGATCTTTCAAACAGGGCTTCATTTCCACTTTAAGGCTCCATTTTGACACAGACATTAACACTTGAAATAAGTGCTAGATAATCAGTGATCCATGATGTCTTCTGCAGGATGAGGGATTTCCTTTCAGTAAGCATCTTTAACTTGGGTGATCAGTACATCTGAAAACACTACTGAATATTGCAGCACATCCCTGATGTGGAGAGCTGGGTTGCAAATGTGGTTTGATTATTTATTTTTTTTTTTTCAAACTCTTTGGTTAATTATTGCTTTGATTATAGAGCTAGAATTGCCATCTGTCAGAAGCTCTGTGGGATGACCAAGCTTATTTTGGCACAGCATTTTGCTACATATAATGTTTATTATTCCCAAAATAATATAATGTGGGACAGATACTATCATCCTGGGACAACTTGTCATGTGATGACTTTGCTCATATCATCACAGTGTAATGCAATTACATTTTCATGTGCTGTGCTATTAGGCTGTGAGCTGTGTGATGCTGTACTGTGTACAGCTTAGAGTTGTGACACAGACAGGGGAAAATGGGTACATCTGATTGACATATCTGCTTAATTAATGTTACTTCCATGTAATGAGCATCTAGCAGTTAGCTGGTAGCTTTTCTGAAAGTTGAGAGCACTTGGGAAAATAGGATGTTATTGTCAGATTAAGATGTCTTCATTTTGTTAAGGATCCCCCTTAGATCTATCACAACCAACCCTCTCCTCCTTTGCATTGGGAAGCTCCTGGTGCTGGTTTCTGTTGCTGTATTACAGGGGAAAAGACAAAAACACGTTCTGGGTTTTTTTGTTTGTGGTTTGTTTTGGGTTTTTTTGAGCCTTTATAGATCACAGAATTGCAGAATCAGAGAATGTTACCAAGTCACCGAGGTCACTGAGTCCAACCCCTCTGCCACATCTGGAGTATTGTTTCCAGCAGGGCCACCTAGAGTAGGTCACACAGGAACACATCCAGGTGGGTTTTAAATGTCTCCAGAGAAGGAGAGTCCACATCCTCTCTGGGCAGCCTGTTCCAGTGTTTTGTCATTGTCACAGTGAAAAAGCTTTCCCTCGTGTTTGTGTGAAACCTCTTTGCTCCGGCTTGCATTTGTTGCCCCTTGTCCTGTCATTGGACACCACTGAGAAGAGCCTGGCTCCATCCTCCTGATACTGCCATTCACACATTTATAATCATTGAAGAGGTCACCCCTCAGTGTCCTGTTCTCCAAGCTGAGGACTCCCTCAGCCTTTACTCATAAGGCAGATGTTGCACTCCTTTCACCACCTTTTTGGCTCTGTGCTTCGACTCTTTGAAGCGATCCCCTAAGGTCCTTCTTGAACTAAATGGCCTAGAACTGGTTGCAATGTTCCAGGTACAGCCTCACCAGGGCAGAGTAGAGGGGCAGGGCAACCTCTTTAAACCTACTAAACACAGCCCTTCTAATACACCCCAGGGTGACAATAGCCTTCTTGACCACAAGGGCACATTGCTGTCTCACGATCGTCCTTCACCAGAATCCCCTGGCCCCTTTCCCCTACACTGCTCTCCAACAGGTTAGTCCCCAACCTATACTGGTACATAAAGATAAAAGTGAATAGTTAGCTGTCATCCTAAACTGAAAATACTTCCAGGTGAGAAAACACCAACCTGTGGAAATGTCACTACATAAAGGGGCAGATGTATTATCATTGAATATTTGTGAGTGGAAAAGAGCTTTAAGGTTATGGAGTCAAACCATTAACCCAGCACTGCCAAGTCACCACTAACCCATGTCCCTCAGCACCACAATTACATCTTTTGAGTCCCTCCAAGGATAGTGCCTCCATCAGCACTATCCTATGAGGACAGGCTGAGAGAGTTGGGGCTCTTCAGCCTGGAGAAGAGAAGGCTTCGAGGGGACCTTAGAGTAGCCTTCCAGTATCTGAAGGGGGCCTACAGGAAGGCTGGGGAAGGGTTATTTACAAGGTCCTGCAATGACAGGACAAGGGGCAATGGGCTTAAACTGGCAGAGGGGAGATTTAGACTAGATGTTAGGAGGAAGTTCTTTACAGTAAGGGTGGTGGGGCAATGGAACAGGTTGCCCAGGGAGGTTGTGGCTGCTCCCTCCCTGGATGTGTTCAAGGCCAGGTTGGATGAGGCCTTGAGTGAGCTGTACTAGTGGGAGATGTCCCTGCCTATGGCCGGGGGTTGGAACTAGATGATCCTTGAGGTCCCTTCCAACCTTACCGTTCTATGATTCTATGATTCTATGATCACTTCATTGGGCAGCCTTTTCCAGGGCCTGACAGCCCTTCCAGTGAAGATCCATTGACTTGAGTTGTAACAGAGCTTAGGAAATTTATCTGCCTTCTGGGAAAATTTATCAGTGTTAACAGCCTCACTGTAACAAGGGCTGCAGCAACCAGGAAATGTTTCCAGCTCTTTGCCATGTAGAGTTTGGGAAAAAACTCACAAGCTGCACCAGAATTAAATTAAAGGATCGTTTTACACACTGACAAGTTAATAGAATGACAACACCAAAGCACCTTGCAGGTGTTTTCCCCTGAAAAATAAGGGGAGGAACACTGAAGGATGTGCCACTCTTCTCTATTAGCTGCTGAAAAGATCACAGAATATAGAATTAACCAGATTGGAAAAGACATTCCAGATCTTTGAGTCCAACCTATCACCTAAGACCTTCTAATTAACTAAACCATGGCACCAAGTGCCTCATTCAGTCTCCTTTTAAACACCTCCAGGGATGGTGACTCCACCACCTCCCCAGACAGCCCATTCCAATGCCAATCACTCTTTCAGTGAAGAACGTCTTTCTAACATCCAGCCTAAACCTGCCCTGGTGCAGCTTGAGGCTGCATCCTCTTGTTCTGTCACTGGGTGCCTGGGAGAAGACACCAACTTGCCCTTCCATGTCTTCATGTGCCAGTCCACCCTGTCACTTACCCCTTGGTTCTTCAATTTGTTTCCAAAGAGTCTTTTCCATTGCAGTTTTGATCTAGCAACGACAAAAGATATCTGAACCCATGAGGTGTATGTGGAACTACTTCAAAACAGCAGAACTCTTTCAAATGTCTCACACTAATCACATCAACTGTAAAGGAGAATGGCAGGATGTTACCTCCTTTTTCAGTTTATTAAAGTGATCCTGATGGAAATCCTTATGGCCATTTCTAATCATAAAAGAAGCAGGAAAAATAAAAGAAGAAAATATGAATTGCCATAATCTTGGCTCTCGTGATGAACTACACTGACAAAATGTGATGTCTGTCTGTAGGCAATGAATAAGTTCCTGTGATTCCCGACTCCAGGAGATGAGAATGTAAAATCTGTCCTGACCAGAAAAAAAAAAATCCTTTTGTTTTATATTTTTAATTTCTTTTTTTCCCCACAGTTTTGCTGTGGAACACTCTAGGCAAGCAAGCTTCAGAGCCTGAAGTACCAAACTGTTCAATTACATTACCATCAAAGACAAAAAAATCATAGAATCATAGAATGGTAAGGTTGGAAGGGACCTCAAGGATCATCTAGCTCCAATCCCCTGCCATAGGCAGGGACACCTCCCACTAGCACAGGTCACTGAAGTCCTCCTCCAGCCTGGCCTTGAACACCTCCAGGGAGGGAGCATCCATAACCTCCCTGGGCAACCTGTGCCAGTGCCTCACCACCTTCACTGCAAAGAACTTCCTCCTAGCGACCAATCTAAATCTTCCCTCTGTCAGTTTAAATCCATTGCCCCTTGTCCTGTCATTACAAGACCTTGTCAATAGTCCCTCCACAGCCTTCCTGTAGGCCCCCTTCAGATACTGGAAGGCTACTATCAGGTCTCCTTTGAGCCTTCTCTTCTCCAGGCTGAAGAGCTCCAACTCTGTCCTCATAGCAGAGCTGCTGCAGTCCTCTGATCATCTTCATGGCCTCCTCTGGACCTGCTCCAACACTTCCATGTCCTTCCTGTGCTGAAGGCTCCAGAACTGCACACAGGACTCCACTTGGGGTCTGAGGAGAGCAGAGTAAAGTGGCAGAATCCCCTCCCTTGCCCTGCTGCCCACACTGCTCTTGATGCAGCCTAGGACTCGGTTGCTGTCTGGGCTGCATGTGCACACTGCAGACTCATGTTGAGCTTTTCATCAACCCAGATCCCCAGGTCCTTTTCCTCAGGGCTGCTCTCAGCCATTCACCACCCAGCCTGTATTTGTGCTTGGGATTGTGCCTACCCAGGTGCAGGACCTTACACTTGGCCTTGTCAGCCAAGCACGGGCCACACAGGATTTCTAAAGTTCCTCAAGCACTGCCTGAAAAAGGACACACTGTGTTCCCCACCTGCCTCCCTCCTCCCCACTTGTTTTTTTAATGATTTTTAAATTCTGATATTTTAGGGTCTCCTCTCCAAAACTTGTAATGAACTTAGAAACTTGTCTTCCTCTTCTTCACACATTAAATGTGACTTTTTAGGTACCACTGTGTTATCTCTTTTGTAATTTTGCCAGGTGTTTTGCCTCTGCAATACCAATAAAAGCAAATTCTTCCTTGGGCAGCAATGCAGAAGACCTGTCAAATGCACTCAAGCAGGTGGGGCTGTTCATGCTCCAGAGGACACCCTCCAGCTATGCCCGAGGCAGTGCTTGCAAGTCTTGGCACAGGACGGAGCTCTCTTGGAGGGTGAGCTTCTGAGGATGCACTGGAGACACACTGATGGAGGTTTGCAGTTTCAGAGGAGGTGGCAGGATCAGATCCCTGAGGCATTGGAGCTGTTTTTGCTGACCTTCTGTGCAGGGGGTGCAAAAGCAGCAGTGAGTTGGGAGCGTAGCTGCTGCATCAGCATCAGTTTAATTAGATGTATGTTGCTCTAGGTAGCTATGCAGATAGCATCAGTGGTGGTGTTTCTTTACATGAAGGACTGGAGTGCATTTAAGTGTGCAGATTAACCGTGGTGTTATAGAATCCTAGACTGCTTTGGGTGGGAGGTGACCTTTAAAGATCATCCAATTCAACCCCCATGCGGTCAGCAGGGACATCTTCAACTAGATCAGGTTGCTCAGAACCCTGTCCAGCTTGATCTGGAATGTTTTCTGGGATGGGGCATCTACTACCTCTCCAGGCAGCTCATTCCTGTATTTCACCACCCTCTTCATAAACAATTTCTTCCCTTGTAGTAGGAGAAAACATGTAAATGGAACCCAGAGCAGAGAGTTGAGTGTGGGTGATATTACTGCTTGCGGCAAACTCGGTCCGAATGTGCATTCTCCCATTATCTTAACTCCTCATGTGCACACAAATCGCATTCCCAGCTTACTCAGAGCCCACATACTGTTAGCACAGTCACCAGGGTGTTTGGGCAGCATTATTAAAACAGCATTAGTATGCAGCAAGGTGCTCCTCACCCTGCTAAATCACTGTGTAAAGTGGGCCTACAAGCTCTCCCTTTCTTTGTTATGACAGCATTACTCCTCGCACTTCTGATGCAAAGCTAATAAGACTTAAAAGAAGAGAGCTAAATTGGGTAGATGGGAAATGAAGGCAGGAACAGAGACTGAAATAGGCTGATGGAAAAGAGTGGGAAAAGCAGGGAGATGGTGAACATAGATGGGGAGAGGGCTGGGGAGTCAGGCTATGAGAACAGGGCACAAGCAGCCTGAGCAGGAAGCGGATTAAAGCTTATTCTGAGTTTGCATGATAAAGATGGCTGAAATGTCAATGTTAAAAAGAAAACCAGAAATTTAAAAATCAGTATTTGCAAAACAAGACAGTGCAGTGAAATGATGCATGTGAAAAAGAAGAGAGTGAAAAATGAGGACCATGTAATACACAGAGGAAATAGAGAGAGATAAGCAGCTGGAAAATTAGACTATTTCTGTTAGAAGGAAAGAACTTTCAAGTCATTCTGTTTTGCTTTTTTTCTTTTCCCCCCTCCACTTTGAGTTCATGAACGCTTCTAACCAAACAAAAGGCTGTATTTCTGGTCCTATATGGGATTTTTTTAACACTTGCCAAATGATGTCTGCTAGCTTGTAACAGATGTAAAAGATTATTTCCCAAATCTGCAAGAATTGTCACTTTACACTTGCAAAGTGAAGACATCTTGACTGGAAATACAGGGAGAATGAATTATGCATGGGGAGTGCTGCATGCCTATTTTTAATGGTTTATGGCGTAGTCTAAAATGTTATTTGTTTCCTTGGCTTGGATTTAAGAGGGATTTGAGTGAGGGAAGAATGAGAAGGTGAAGAGGGAAATCTGCCTTAAAAAGAAGTGCTGAGATTTTTACAGCTACTCTGGTGCAGCAGCAATACTGCTCTGTGAGATGCTAAAATCAGTGCTTGTGAACCGTTAGCAATTTCATGGCACCTTTCTCGCCATCACTAATAAATTGGTATTACAGCTGCAGGGCAAGACAGTAATTTAGGTTTCCTAAATTCAGGCTGTTAAAAAAGTTTATTTGTTAATTAGCCATACAGAAGCAAACCAGAATCACAGAATCACAGAATTCACCAGGTTGGAAAAGACTTCCGAGATCATCGAGTCCAACCTATCACCTAACACCTTCTAATTAACTAAACCATGGCACCAAGAGCCTCATCCAGTCTCCTTTTAAACATCTCCAGGGATGGTAATTCCACCACCTTCCTGGAAAGCCCATTCCAGTGTCAATTACTCTTTCTGTGAAGAGCTTCTTCCTAACATCCAGCCTAAACCTACCCTGGTGCAGCTTGAGACTCTGTCCTCTTGTTCTGTCACTGGGTGCCTGAGAGAAGAGACCATCCTCACCTAGCTACAACCTCCTTTCAGATAGTTGTAGACAGCAATGAGGTCTGCCCTGAGCCTCCTCTTCTGCAGGCTGCAGAAGCCCAGCTCCCTCAGCCTCTCCTCACAGGGCTGTGCTCCAGCCCCCTCACCAACCTTGGTGCCCTCCTCTGGACACATTCAAGCACCTCAACATCTTTCTTAAATTGAGGGGCCCAGAGCTGGGCAGAAGCAATCCAGACCAGGAGAGCATTTTCTCTTCCAGCACAGAAGAAGATTGCAATGTTTCAAGTCACCATTTGGAACATCAGGTGGAAGAAGTGTGAAGAAGCCACCCCTCTGTGCTGGCTTGTCGCAGGTGATAGATGGCTCATGCTCACCCATCAAAGACCTCACTCATCCTTTGTCTGTCTCCAGTTGTAAAGGATGGGGACAGCAAACAGCTTGCACATCAGAAATATTGTATTGAAGGGGAGATTAATGAGATGAAGACCTACATGCTAGAGCCATTTGGATCCTTGGAGAGGTCAGAGTGAAAGATTTCTAAACAAACAATGTGTTCAAGTTGTAGGTTCAGTGTGTCCTGAGACAAATGATTAGAGAGGTAAAGTGCAGTAAGTATTTCATTCTACATTTAATTTTAACTCCCTCAGTGAAGTCAAACAGATTTTTACTCCAACATTTTTATTATATTTTTTTTTTTAGACTGTGTAGGGACAGTCAGAAACCAAATTCTGTTCCTTAGAAAACATCTTTATCACAGTTTATGTGGTTGCTTTTGTTTAAAACAAGTGTCAATAGGATTGGATTTGTATGTGAATGGTCAGAGATACCCTGCGAGAGGGAGGGTTTCTGTATACTGCCCAGTTTGTCACGGCTGTGAGACTCCTCCCCAGCACCACATCTTTGATGATCCTGGTGAAGTGGGATCTCCTGCCACATTGCACTGACACTGCATTATCCTCTCATGGGAGGTGATCCCTTCCTTGAAAACATGGCAAACAGCAAGCATTTCAGTTTAAAACTGCTGAGGGGCTTTTTAGGATGTTAGGCAGTGATAGGACTGGGGGGAATGGAGCAAAACTAGAGGTGGGTAAATTCAGATTGGATGTTAGGAAAGAGTTCTTTATCATAGAATCATAGAATCATAGAATGGTAAGGTTGGAAGGGACCTTAAGGATCATCCAGTTCCAACCCCCTGCCATAGGCAGGGACACCTCCCACTAGCACAGCTCACTCAAGGCCTCGTTCAATCTGGCCTTGAACACCTCCAGGGAGGGAACAGCCACAACCTCCTTGGGCAACCCATTCCAGTGCCTCACCACCCTCACTGTAAAGAACTTCCTCCTAACATCCAGTCTAAATCATGAGGGTGGTGAGACGCTGGAAAAGATTGCCCTGGGAGGTGGAGGAGGCCACATCCCTGGGTGTTTTTGAGGCCAGGCTGGATGGGACTCTGAACAACCTGATCTAGCATGAGGTGTCCCTGCTCATGAATGATCTTTGAGTTCCCTTCCAACCCTGACAATTCTGTGATTCTGTATAACGTAGATGCTTTTTTGAATAGCTGTAGAAGAGAAGTTGTCTGAGAGAACACAAAGAGTAGGAAGCAAAGCTTGGTTAAGGATTTCTTACCAGTATCTAGTGATGATTGAAGCCTTGGTGGGTTGATTCTTCCATAGTTTAGGAGACCACAATGGCCTCTCAGCATCCTCTGGATTTTTTTTCTCTCTTTTTCATCAGCTCAGTCATTGAGAACATCATGCTTGACAGTGATCTTTGTATGAGGTGGAGTTGTATTGGTACTTTTCTATTTATTAACTAATAACTTGATCACAGATGTATAATGGAGATGAGGGTAGCTGAGAAAATGTGTAGCTGGAGAGGTAAATAGGTTGTCAAGCAGACACTCCACACGCTCTGTGGAACACTGCTATGGAGCTGGCATTGCACATGGGATGTGTTTGTCTTCCTCTTTGATAAGAAATAAGTCATTACACAGTAATACTCCCTCCTGGCACTGCCTCTTCCTTTTGGGAGGGGATGGGAAATGTGTTCAGCCTCCAGTAGATTGGTTTGGCAAGTGCCTACCTCTGGCACAACTTTGGCAGCTGAAAGTCCCAGATGCCCATCTCTGAGTAGTTTACCCATGGCATCTGGGAGCCATTTCTTATGTGACCTGGCTTGGCCAGCTTGGTTCTTGAAGAATGTGGTGTAAAGAGTTAGTATGTTACTTTCTTCTCAGTGTTTTGTTTATTCTGATCTATTCTTTGTGATCTTGAAACTATGGGCAGAGAGAGTGCATCACTACAGTGGAAAAGTAGCAGCAAACACCCAACTATGTGTTGAATATTCAGATCAATATATAATGCCTCTAACAAGTGTTCAGGTAACTACACGATGTCATTGTATCTGCACCTTATGATCCTGTGGTGTGTGTCATGCTCAAACACATAAAATCTCAGAGAATAATAAGGAAGTCGAATTCCAGACTAAAATGGCATTAAAATTTTGGGATGCCCAACAGTTTTTTTTGAGTGAAAAGTGACATGAAGTTCCCTTTAAATGCTGGGAATGTGGCTTCTGCCCTGTGTTTGCAATCACAAATTTGTGCCCATTGACTCAAAGGGAAGCAAATCCATGTTTGGGTCAGAGACTGTGGGCTCTTGTTTTTGTCTTCTAACAATGAACCTCTTGGTTCATTGTGGGGGGGGGGAAGGGATGAAGGGGGGGAATCTTTTGTAGATTATAACAGTGTAATGCTGCTTTTTTGGGGGTATATTTTATATTCTCATGCTGTTCCATCTTGTGCACCACAGATGAAAATCACAGTGACCCCATGCAGGCCGATCATTAGCCAG
This sequence comes from Eubucco bourcierii, assembly GCA_013396675.1. Lineage (NCBI taxonomy): Eukaryota > Metazoa > Chordata > Aves > Piciformes > Ramphastidae > Eubucco > Eubucco bourcierii. The sequence goes on along the minus strand of VWZE01005365.1, from coordinate 470,652 downwards.
TATAAATTATCACAGCTCTGGTGGTTTCCAGGCGTGCACTTCGTTTTATGCTAGCTGGGAATATGACCCCTATCCTTTCAAACCTGCTGCGGTGACAAACTCAAACCCAATCCTCCTTTCAGCAAACTCAGGAGACTTTTTACAAATGGCTTAATGGTGCCTGCAAAGGGCCCAGATCTTATAGCTTGCTTTATGTGCTGCTTGCAGTTTTAAGGCTTGGGAATACGTTAGCTTAGATCAGATGAGAAGGGGGAAAGGCAGCGGCGCTGTTCTTCGTCTGTGGAAGTACATTTGTTGGGTAGGCTGTGTTCTTTTAATGCTTTCCTCAAATGCCATTTTGTAACAGTAAAATGCTCACTAAAAATACTAAAATATTTTTAGTTGTCGAGTACAAATCAGATTGAGCTGCACATTTCCCTCGTGAGTAAAAGTGATGAGTTTGTGTTCATTAACTCGGGGCCATCTGGTGCAGACATGCTGCAGTCTGTGAATCAAACATGCATCAAACTCCAGGGATCAGAATAACCGCCAGACCCAGTGTTTGGGGGGCTTGGGGGTAGAGGGAGGAGGAAGAGGGTAGTCAACTATATATTTCATGCTGTTTAAAAATTAACTTTGCTCTACAACACATTCCAGAGTTTAATGTTATGCTGTTGGGAAACTGTTGTTCCAGGCTCATCAGTGACCATTCCAGTAAGCTTCAGGGGGCTCTCCTGCCATTGAAGTAATTGTTACCTGTCATCTTGACTATTTTCTGGGCAAAATGGCCAAATAGTTCTGTGTTCCTCTACATTGTTGAATAATGCATCTTGAGGGGGCAGTTTCACAGATGCATATAAGAAATAAATCTAAACAGCCTTGGTTCTTTCTGGTTTGGACTGGTGCGGGTCAGTGGTTTTTTTGACGTTGGCAATACTGGACAGGATTTTGTGCATTTTATCAGAAAATATAGGGGGAAAAAAAAGATGATGTTGTAAATGGAGGTCTTTGAGACTCTGTCTCAAAAGATCTTTTCCAACCAAAATGATTCTACGATTCCATGAAATCCCCTCCATCTGCCTGGCACTTTATATGTTTCTCATCCAAATATCTCCAGACTTTTTTCTTCCTGCCTCTCCTGCATATGTGTTTTCTGTGCTCTATTTTCATCTCTTCCAACTTCACATCTTACATGGGTTGCAGTGATAGCTTGGGTTGGTCCTACAGGGTGAGGAAGGGTCAATTTTAAACCTGAATCCCTTTAGATCCCAAAGTCACCTTTGTGACTCAGAGTCACCAGGGTCCACCTGCAAACCTGTATAGCCCTGTGTGTTCATCTTCATGTCACTCCAGCTACTACTGCCTGCCCTGCGTCATGTTTTCAGCATTTACTCTCATACAAGAGATTATGAGAGATCAGAGGGCTGCAGCAGCTCTCCTATAAGGACAGGCTACAAGAATTGGGGCTCTACAGCCTGGAGAAGAGAAGGCTTCCAGGAGACTTTATAGTTGCCTTGCAATATCTGAAGGGGGCCTACAGGAGGGCTGAGGAGGGACTATTGACAAGGTCTTGTAATGACAGGACAAGGGGCAATGGGTTTAAACTGGCACAGGGAAGATTTAGACTGGATGTCAGGAGGAGAAGTTGTTTGCAGTGAGGGCAGTGAGACACTGGCACAGGTTGGCCAGGGAGGTTGTGGCTGCTCCCTCCCTGGAGGTGTTCAAGGCCAGGTTGGAGGAGGCCTTGAGTGACCTGTACTAGTGGGAGATGTCCCTGCCTATGGCAGGGGCTTGGAATTAGATGGTCCTTGAGGTCCCTTCCAACCTTACCATTCTATGATTCTATGATAGTTTTTAGCAGGGTCTGGTGCAACAGGACAAGGGGTGATGGTTTTAAACTAAAGGAGATTCAGACTAAATACAAGGAAGACATTTTTACACTGAGGCTGAAGAAACAGGTGGGACAGGTTGCCTGAAGAGGTGGTAGAAACCCCATCACTGGAAGCATTCCAAGTAGGGTTGAATCTAGCTGAAAATGTCTCTGCTCACTGCAGGGGGTTTGGATTATACGCTCTTTAAAGATCCCTTGCAACCCAAACTGTTCTGTGATTTTATAAGCTTGAGAAAGACATAGGCACATAGGTGTGGGAAGCCTGGCAACACTTCCTTTAAATTCTGGGAACATTGTTCCTGACATGAAGCATTCTTTTGTTTCCTGAGGAAGTATGTGTACTTGGTTTTTCCCTTTTTCTACCAGGACCTGCAAAATCTGAAGGGCTGAATTTCTTCCTCATAAATGACTAAAAGAATTAGGCACAGGCCAGGCAGGTGTGAGTGTAGTGGCTACAACCAGTGTGAATGATGTTCTTGGAGCAGGATGATGACAGACCAGTGATCATACAGGGTGGTTTGCAACTGCAGTCCATGGAAACATAAACCCAGCAAAGCAGGGGTGTGAAACAGCAGCTGCAAATGAGCTGTTTGTTATGGAATAGCAATAAGAAGGCTTTTGCCTTGGAGAAGGGGAAGGATTGAATTTAGCATGCTTGGGGTCAGCTCTTTCTGACCCTGAAGCCAAACTACCACATTCATGTAGCTGCTCATATAAAACAAAACAAAACAGGATGGCTGTGTCCATGTTGTCTTCCAAGACAAGTCCCAGGCCCACTGTGTCCCCTACAACAGGCAGTGCTGGATCAGACACCGTGAAGTGCAAGGTACCATGGGGCACCCAGCTGCACCAGTGTCTTAGATGATCATAGAATCATAAAATGGTAAGGTAGGAAGGGACCTCAAGGATCATCTAGTTCCAATCCCCTGCCATAGGCAGGGACACCTCCCACTAGAACAGGTCACTCAAGGTCTCATCCAACCTGGCCTTGAACACCTCCAGGAAGGGAGTATCCACAACCTCCCTCGGCAACCTGTTCCAGTGTCTCACCACCCTCACTGGAAAGAACTTCCTCCTAACATCCAGTCTAAATCTCCCCTCTGCCAGTTTAAACCCATTGCCCCTTGTCCTGTCATTACAAGACCTTGTCAATAGCCTCTCCCCAGCCTTCCTGCAGGCCCCTTTCAGATACTGGAAGACTATTATCAGGTCCCCTCAAAGCCTTCTCTTCTCCAGGCTGCAGAGCCCCAACTCTCTCAGCCTGTCCTCATAGCAGAGCTGCTGCAGCCCTCTGAGCATCTCTGTGGCCTCCTCTGGACCCGCTCCAACACTTCCATGTCCTTACTGTGCTGAGGGCTCCAGAACTGCACACAGGACTCCAGGTGGGGTCTGAGGAGAGCAGAGTAAAGGGGCAGAATCCCCTCCCTTGCCCTGCTGCCCACACTGCTCTTGCTGCAGCCCAGGACTCGGTTGCTGTCTGGGCTGACCTGGCCCTGCTTAGCTGATGATGTGGCCCTGCTTAGCTGGCTCATATAAGCAGAGCTAGGGACTACTTTGCGCAGTCCAAATCAATGTGATTATAAACTTTTTGTTTCCTTTCCAGCCTCTATCCTTGTAATAATGTATTACACTATTTTTAGTCAAGGTTACCTTGTTTTTGAGTAGGCCATCTGTGTCACTGTAAACATCTGCTTCTTCCTAACTTCAAAAGGGTTTTCTTTTCCTGATATAGAATCATAGAATGGTAAGGTTGGAAGGGACCTCAAGGATCATCTAGTTATCAGGAGGGATAAAATCTGCAAGGGGAGTTGAAATTACTGTGAGCTTGCTGAAAGAACCACTTAGCTAAAGCCATAAAACAGACAGTGACATGGCCTCTCCTATGAAGGCAGGCTGAAAGCATTGGGGCTGTTCAGCCTGGAAAAGAGAAGGCTCTGGGAAGATTTTATAGCTACATTTCAGTAGCTGAAAGGGACCTGCAGGAAGGACTGTTTAAAAGGGCTTGTAGCAATAGGATGTGGGGCAATGGTTTGAAACTGGAGGAGAGTAGATTTAGGTTGGACATCAGTAGGAAGTTCTTTAAAATGAGAGTGAAACACTGGAAGAGGCTGCGCAGGGATGTGGTTGAGGCCCTGTCCCTGTAAACATTGAAGATCAGACTTGATGTGACCCTGGACAGCCTGATCTAGTTGGAGTTGTCCCTGCTGAGTGCAGGGGAGGTGGACAACATGACATTCAAGGGTGCTTTCCAACTCAATGGAATCTGTGAATCAGGAGACAGAGTGCTGTGTGTCCTTACTAAAGCAGTTGCAGACCCTGCATGGGGACTTGACCAGTTTTTCCTGGGCTGTGGGCCACAGCTGTAGTCTGGTTGTAAAAGAGGAATGACTCAGCTGAAAACCAGGATGAAATCCATACAGAAGAGTCACTTTTGTTAAGTCTGTCACTGACTTACCAAAAATCCCCAAACCAAACCAAACCAAGAAAGTTAATACTATATGAAGGCAATGACAGTAAGGTTTCTAATGGGTTCTAAGCAAAGATCATCCCTGCCTATGGCAGGGGGTTGGAACTAGGTGATCCTTGAGGTCCCTTCCAACCTTACCATTCTATGATTCTATGATCATGTTTCCATGACAAGACTCCTATTCCCAGATAATGCATAGAGCACATGCTTGGCTGTTCTGCTGAGGTGTGTTTTGTCATATTTGGAGAGAAAAAAATTGAAACTCAAATGGAATTACACCTTTGAAAAAAGTTGGGTTGTTGAAAGGTTCTCACTCTTTTCATCACTCTCTTAAGCAACTCATCCTATTAATGGCACCAAGACAAAGGAGGGGTAACAGTGTTGAATGCAATCTTAGAATCATAGAATGGTCTGGGTTGGAAGGGATCTCCAAAGGTAATATAGTCCAACCCCCTCTGCAGTCAGCAGGGACATCCCCAAGTAGATCAGGTTACCCAGAGCCTTGTGGAGCTTGACCTTGAATATGTCCTGGAAGAAGGCCTCAACTACCTCCCTGGGCAACCTGTTACAGTGTTCCACAACCCTCATGGTAAAGAACTTGTATAGCCCTCTTGCTTCTGATGGTTCTTGGCTTTGATGAACCCCCTCATCAGAATGACCATCCCTGCTCTGTCTCTTAATTTCCTTTCTAGATTCAGTCACTCTGCTCTCATTAAGGGCAGTTTTGTGAGTGACATCTTTGAAGCTCTCCATTTGTCTGTGAAGGCAATGACTGCTTACTCATCCCCTTTGGGAAATCAAGTTTGCCTTCCAAGGATGTCTCTGTTTTTCAGTACTTTGTACTGGACTCTCTGCAAAGTTACCAGTCCTCTTGTTGGCTCTTCCTTTATGCCACCTCTAGGAGGGGAAATAAATGCTCATTCTCATTTGTACAAGAAAGCAGGGGACTTTCAGGCTGTAATAGCTCATTTTTCAACTAGCTTTCTCCTCAAAACAAGGTGATTCTTTGTCATGTCCTATTAAAGGATGTTTCAAAGTTGCACCAATTTCTTTGTCTATAGGAGTGCTGTTTCCCCTTCAGTCTCATGATGTGTCAGTTTGAGTTGTTGGATTTTGAATGCTAATAAATTCTGGATTCAGATTGTTTTCATTTTACCTGCCTGTTATTTAAACTCTTTCTGTATTCATTTCATGGCTTCACTGCACAGTGAGCACAGCAAGTTCAAAGCAAATCTGGGATGAAATCAGTTCCATATTTTTTGTTGAAGGAGAATCATAGAATCATTTTGGTTGGAAGAGACCTTTCAAATCAATGTTTCCAACTGTTAACCCAACACTACCAGGTCACCACTAAACTACCTCCCTAAGCACAATGTCTACATGTCTCTGGAGATGACGACTCCACCACTTCCCTAGGAAATTTGTTCCAGGGCTTGACAATCCTTCTGGTGAAGAAATATTCCCTGACATCCAATCTCAGCTTTCCTTGGCATAATCGGAGGCTTTTTTCTCTTGTCCTATTGTTTGTTACTTATAGAATCACAAAATGGTTTAGGTTGGAAGGGACCTCAAAGATCATCCAGTTCCACCCCCCTGCCATAGGCAGGGACACCTCCCACTAGTACAGGTCCCCCAAGGCCTCATCTGACCTGCCCTTGAACACCTCCAGGGAGGGAGCAGCCACAACCTCCCTGGGCAACCTGTGCCAGTGTCTCACCACCCTCACTGTAAAGAACTTCTTCCTAACATCCAGTCTAAATCTCCCCTCTGCCAGTTCAAACCCATTGCCCCTTGTCCTGTCATTGCAAGACCTTGTCAATAGTCCCTCCTGAGCCCTCCTGTAGGCCCCCTTCAGATACTGGAAGGCCACTCCAATGTCTCCTGGAACCCTTCTCTTCTGCAGGTTGAAGAACCCCAACTCTTATAGCCTGTCCTCACAGGAGAGGTGCTGTAACCCTCTGAGCATCTTCGTGGCCTCCTCTGGACTCCTCACTCAAACCTCTTTTCAGGTAGTTACAGAAAGAAAGAATATTTCTCCTGGGCCTCCATTTCTCAAGGCTAAACAACCTCAAGTCTTCAGCTAAACTGAAGAATCAACTAACAGTCCATTACAGCTCTGAAGGTCCATTCCAACTCAAGAAGTTCTTTCCAGTGAATGGGTTTAAACTGGCAGAGGGGGTATTTAAACTGGATGTGAGGAAGACGTTTTTTCCAGTTAGGGTGGTTTGACACTGGCACAGGTTTCCCAGGGAGGTTGTGGCTACTCTCTCCCTGGAGGTGTTCAAGACCAGGTTGGATGAGACCTTGAGTGAGCTGTACTAGTGGGAGGTGTCCCTGCCTATGGCAGGAGGTTGGAACTGGATGAGATTTGAGGTCCCTTCCAACCTAAACCATTCTATGATTCTTTGAACTCTGAACTTTGCATTGCCTTGTGAAGACACACAGAGTCTCCTGAGTCTTCGATGTGAGCAGCAGAGCACACCAAAGCCTGACCTATCCGAGTTCCCAAGGTCCAAGCACATTGTGGTTCACCCAGCAGAACCGCTGGCTTTTGTGATTTCCTCTCCACACTTCCCTGTAGTGTGATCCACCAGGCAGTTATTTGTCCTTTGATGGAAATGATGTGGTTAGATGCAGTTCTTGGTCAGAAGTACCTCAGCAAAGTGATTTTCAATTGGTTTTTTGTTAGGCTCACTGAGAGAGTTTCACTTGCACCTTGTGAAGGAGACATTATAACTACTCATCTCTAGGAGTGGAGATCTTGGGGGGCCTCAGCAGATGGAACATGGTTGTTTTCATGGATCTACACTTGCCTTTTTTTTGCTGTTCCTATTTCCTTTCAGAAATTGCATCTTATGTCAGAGAATAAAGGGGGTTTTATCCAGCACTTGTATCCTCATTATTGCTCTTATTCTGTCCTCCCCTGTGTTCCTGGCTCTCTTGTTTAGTTCTGTGCATCTTTCAGAGGAAGGGGTTGCCTTTTCAGCATCCCCTTGGTGGATTTAATAGGCTCAGTCCCAATAAACTCAGCAAAGTTCAGGTTCTTCGGTTCACTTTGGGGATTTCAAATATGTTCCTCTGAAAGCTAACAGGGACAATGACTGTCACTTACTGTGCCAAAGTACTGCATCTAGAGCCATGCCAACATACTGTGTCATGAAGCTATGGCACAATATTAACTGACAGGGTAGAGTCAGGCTGTCTCCGTTTATAAATCTGACTGTAGTACAGCTGTGCACTCTCACTGGGGTGTGTGGGAACAGTATTAATTTAAATGATTTTATTCCATCTGGATCTTCTTGGCTCTGGTCTTTGACTCCAGAAAAGCTTTTTTTTTTTTTTTTTTTTTTTTTTTTAAAGCAGTATATCTGAAGAATTCCATCTGATATGGGTAAATAATCCATTGTTAAGTGTTGATCAGAAAACAAGGATGAAGTTCTAAGTCCTAATTAATCAGATCGTTTCCTAATTGGCTATGGCAAAGAGATTTCTAAGCGTGCCAAGTCCATAAAGTGGCTGAATCACTCACTGGCTGTGCCTAAATAAGGTAGAGACTGTGTCTGGAACCATTGTACTGAATTTGTTTGGATTTTCTTTGAGGAGAGGGCAGCAGAATGTCAGGTAGATTAATTCTGGCTTTAGTACATCCTGTCCCGAGGTGTCATCCCATTGCCTCCCATCCACTTTGGTCAGGAGTTTGACAGCAACATTTTTGGCCTTGGAGTTTGAATAGTTCTGATGAGGCTCACATGAACCAAATACAATTTGACTGGCATCTCTGGAGCAAGCAAATTTTCAGTGAGTGAGTAGAATTAAATTGTTGGCTGTGTGTCATTAAAGAAAGGAGGTAGGGATTTTGTGTCTTAACTGCTGTTTTTCTTCATTTTGGTTCCCAAAACCTTTGAAGCAACCTGTTTGGACAATATATAAAGCACAGCTTTATATTTCCAAGCTATAAAGTGTGATGTTGGCTGTTTCTATTGGCTGTTCCCCTGATCTTGCTGGTTTTGGATCACCTCACTGGCCTAAATCTACTCTCTTGGTGGAGAACAATCCAAACAAAACCTGCTAGGATGATGCGAGTCGGTTGTCAGCTGTGTCTATGGGGGTTGGAGAGATGTGGATGCTGCTATGGTATATCACAGAGGAAATGCTCTGACTCTTTGGCCTGCTGAGCTTCTGCATTTTAGAAATGACCCCAGAAAACACTTTTGGATATGCCCAGACATTAGTGATGATCATCTGCTCTCCTATTTGCTGGATGTAAGCAATCATTTAGCACAGCCACCAACCCAGTTGTGTCAAACAGGTCCCGGAGAGCCACTGGAGGAGAAGCTCCATCAAAGCCCATCACTGTGCTCAGCAGAAGCCACTTCACAAAGCCTTTAGACTTGCAGTGATACATCATTTTCCCCCCAGTGTCACAGATAAAAGGTATAAGCTTTTCTTCTGTACCAGCAGCAGTACAAAAGACAAGATGGGTAAATGTAAAGACAGCAAGATAGCTCTGGCTGCAAGCAGGTTACAATGAGACAATATGAAACGTGTTGTGAAAGTACTAATAATTAATTGTTTCTTAAACTGTACAGCCTATTTGTTTTTATCTTTCTTCTGCGTTTCCACCACAGCATATAATTTATTTTTTCCCATTCTTCTTCCCCCCACCCGTGAACCATATTTCTATACTTCGTACTTGGTTCAGTAACCATAGCAATGAAATAAATGCATTGTCTTCATTTACAATGGTGTCTAAATAGATTTTCATCTCTCTGTAAGTCCTCTAACAAAGGCTACTTCCCTACCACCATAATGAGAAGGCTATGGGCTATGTTATTGAAATCATTTTCACTTTGATTTTGTGACATCAAGTCCAAAAAGTCTCTGAAAACGCATTTGTGTCTACTTTATTTCTCAAGAGTATACGTAGAAATATATAAGCAGAACTTTCCAGGAGTATTTTTCTTTGTGAAGAGAGAACACAGTTAGCTTTATATCTTTCAAGATACAAAGAGATGCATTAATACCTTTTATTTTCTGATGCTACTTATCAAAACACCAGAAGTTTCTGTAGGAAAAAAAAAAAAAAACAAACCAACAAATTAACCCACACACCCACCCCAAAAAAAAAAAAAAAGAATACTTCTAAAAAGAATGACTTTTTATCTAAGAAAGAGTAGCTACCCTTGTGGCAGTCCTTGCTGGAGTAGATGTAAACTGTGTTCGTCTCCTAAGGTTGAAAATAAAAGCTACAAAAGCGATAAAAAGAAGAAACCTCTCCTTTTGTGTTGCAACAGACTGCTTTTGCAGCTCTGTGGCAGATCCATGACTCTCTTTAGCTCATTCACCTTTTATATATTAATTCTGGTTATCAGAGAATTCTGCAAACACAGTTCAGTGATTTTCTAGAGAACAGGCATGGAGGGCTAGAGAGTTGGGCGGAGAGGAATCTCAGGAAGTTCAAGGAGGGCAAGTGTAGTCCTGCACCTGGGGAGAATCAACCTCATGTACCAGTATAGGTTAGGGGCTGATCTGCTGGGAAAGAAAGCTCTGAGGATAAGGACCTGGGAGTGCTGGTGGACAATTCACCGTGAAGCAGCAGTGTGCCTATGTGGCCAAGAGGCTGATGGTATCCTGCTGAGTATTGTGAAGAGTGTGGACAGCAGGTCAAGGGAGGTTCTCATTGCCTTCTGCTCTCCCCTGGTAACACCACATCGGAAGTTCTGTGTCCAGTTCTGGACTTGCAGTTCAAGAGGGACAGGGAACTATAGAAGCTCTGACAGCAAACTGTACAAAGATGATAAGAGGATTGGATCACCTCTGTGATGGAGAAAGGATGAGAAACCTGGGGCTGTTCAGCCTGAGGAAAAGAAGACTGAGGGGGGAACTTGTCAATGTTTATCAATGGAGCAAGAAGGTGGGGCCAGACTCGCCCCAGTAGTGTCCAATGACAGGACAAGAGACAATGGACACAACTAGAACAAAAGAAGTTCACAGATTCACAGATGGCATTGGGTTGGAAAATGTCTTTGCTTTGAGGATGCCATTGCACTGGAACAGGCTGCCTGGGGAAGTTCTGGAGTCTCCTCTGGACAGATTCCAAACCTATGTGTACATGATCTTGGTCAACCTACTCTAGGTGAACCTGCTTTATCAGAAGGGTTGGACTAGGTAGTCTCTAGAGGTCCCTTGCAACCTCTGCTGTTCTGTTAGTGTGTGATTTCTATATATGTATGCTGCAAACATGCTAAAGCCTCACAGAATTTGTAAGGACTGAACATTGCCTTTGAGCAGCAGCTTGCACTGTTTTCTTTCACAAGAATCACACAGCACACTCAGAGAAGGCTGTGGCAGATGTGCACTGAAGGTATTGCATTCCTCTGTGCATCACACAGCACACTCAGAGAAGGCCGTGGCAGATGTGCACTGAAGGTATTGCCTTCCTCTGTGCATCACACAGCACACTCAGAGAAGGCCGTGGCAGATGTGCACTGAAGGTATTGCCTTCCTCTGTGCATCACACAGCACACTCAGAGAAGGCTGTGGCAGATGTGCACTGAAGGTATTGCCTTCCTCTGTGCATCACACAGCACACTCAGAGAAGGCTGTGGCAGATGTGCACTGAAGGTATTGCCTTCCTCTGTGCATCACACAGCACAATCAGAGAAGGCTGTGGCAGATGTGCACTGAAGGTATTGCATTCCTCTGTGCATCACACAGCACTCAGAGAAGGCTGTGGCAGATGTGAACTGAAGGTATTGCATTCCTCTGTGCATCACACAGCACACTCAGAGAAGGCTGTGGCAGATGTGCACTGAAGGTGTTGCCTTCCTCTGTGCATCACACAGCACACTCAGAGAAGGCTGTGGCAGATGTGCACTGAAGGTGTTGCCTTCCTCTGTGCATCACACAGCACACTCAGAGAAGGCAGTGGCAGATGTGCACTGAAGGTATTGCCTTCCTCTGTGCATCACATTTTTGCAACACTGTCACAAACCAAAATGCCAAATTAGTGTCAACACCGAATCCTACTCGGATAAATTCAAATCGGATGTTGATACTTGCACCATCAGCATCTCTGGCATTGGGTAGTGTTACAGCTGCTGAGACTAAAGTCCAAACCTTCTGGGTCCAGGCACAGTCTTTAAAACAAAAGGCAAGGAAAAGCTTAGTATCCATTTTACACAGGAAACCTGGATTTCTGGGAAGAAACAGGCTGGAAGGCATTTGAACCACCAGTACGTTGGAAACCTAAATGAGTTTTCCCTGAAAATTTTACACAGAAATATTTCTTTGATCAAAAAATGTGATTGTAAGTACAGGAAATCATCTCATGAGGCTGAATTTTATATCTTTGGATAGCAAAAAAAATCTTTGAAAAAAAAAAAGCAAAAAAAAATCAATTTGGGGCTCTTGATTGTGTATATATATCCACGTTGACATATGTATGAAGGTATGTGCTGTATAAACAGCTATTCTCTGGGTTTTTGCCTTTTTTTTTTTTTTTTTTCATAGAAATAAATCTAGTGAGGTAAGAGCAGATTAAAATGCAATGCTGCTTTTTAAAAAATTTGATTTAAGTTCACTGTGAAGGGAAAGAGTTTTCCTAGGGGCTCTACTTTTAACTCTAAGTCTTAGCTTCTGGCCATCGCCGGTGTGTTAGAAATGCCCAATTGCAAATGCCAGCTGCTGACTCTGGACTTTTAAACTCTGTGTTTCTCTAATAGGATAAATCAAGAAAAAAATCTCTTGCAAGTGCATAGCCTGGTTAGCAGCAGGGTAGGTAATTTAGACATTCCCTGGGGTTTGCAGGGTGTCTGAAAATGGAAATGGAAGCTTAGCCCTATGTCCTAGTAATGTCACTTCTGTATCACCTCTCCATATGTTACTTAAACAGTTCTCACCTGTGTCACTACTGGGACTGGAGCCTTTTGTGCTTGAACTAAAGCTGTGCCCTGGCTGGGGGCTGTAGCAGACTTGTACTCCTCATTTTGGATATGTAACAGGGGCTGACAACATGTGGAGTTTCACTTCAAAGGAGGTAGGTGTGTGCTGTCTTTGACTCAGCAGGAAAATCCTTTAATGTTAGGAAAAGCTCCTGAAATGCAGATTGTTCTTACACCTTGCAGTACTGGTTTAGATGGCAGTGTAGGTAGTTTCTGCTTTTGCAGGGTAGTGAATTTAGAGGGGAATGATTCTTTAGAGGGAAATGTTAAATGGAGAGACTGTTCCTCAAGACTGCAGTAAGCCAGGAGTGAAACCTTGTGGTGGCAGGCCTATGAACACTGTAGAAATGCTGGAAATAATATTCTGGTGGTGGATGCCCTGTTTCTGTAAACATCCTAGGTGAGGCTAGTCAAGGATTTAAGCAACCTGTTGTAGCTGAACATGTACCCTGGTCACTGCAGGTGGGTTGGACCTTTAAAAGTCCCTTCTACCCCAAACTGTTCTATGATTCTATGATCAAACCTTTCTTTTACATGTATATTGAAGCAAGAGTGAGTAAAGAGGTTATAGGAAATTAAGGTCTTCATCCTGTCTCACCAGAAAATTCATGGGCTCTTTTCCCACATGAATTGGTGTCTTAATATTTTTTTTTTCATAGAATCATAGAATGGTAAGGTTGGAAGGGACCTCAAGGATCATCTAGTTCAAACCTCCTGCCATAGGCAGGGACACCTCCCACTAGTACAGCTCACTCAAGGCCTCATCCAACCTGGCCTT
>VWZE01005365.1:425410-453857 GCA_013396675.1 Eubucco bourcierii | reverse complement strand
AGGTGTCTGAGCCTGTTGCTAGATGCCACTGCTAGTTTTCTAGAGAGATGTTCTCTGATCTGTCAAACAAAGGTCTAGAGATGCAAACTTATATCAGTGCAGTCAATGCAACATTCCCAACACTCCTTGGTTTTCTTGGGACATTTAAGGAATTAATTTCAGAGGCAGTTTCTTTTCATGAAGGTAATTTGATCCTAATCATTTTCATACACGTAACATTAAGTTTCTTGTTTGCCTCATTAACTGTTGCTTTAAAATTTAGGTGGCCAAATATTGATGAAATGCCAAACTCTGGAACATATCTGACCCTCATTCAACAAATTCAGAAGTGTTTGAGGGATTTTTTCACTTTTAAAATGTTCATTGGTTTCCCTGATGACAGATCAGTTACTCTTCCTTTTTCCGGAAGATAATTAGTTATAACTTAAATGTACCAAATTTTCTTATGCTCCTGTTCCAGAAGGGATTCAAGGACCCAAGGGGGACCTACAAGAAGACTGCAGAGGGACTGTTTCAGAGGACTGTAGTGATAGGACAAGGGGCAATGGTTTGAAATGAGAATAGAGTAGATTTAGATTGGGTGTTAGGAACAAGTTATTTTCTGTAAGGGTGGTGAAACACAGGAATAGGTTGCCCAGGGAGGTAATTGAGAACCCATCCTTGGAGATATATAAGGTGAGGCTTGACAGGACTCTGGGCAACCTGATCTAGTGGAGGATGTCCCTGCTGACTGCAGCAGGGTTGGACTAGATGACCTTTGGAGGTCCTTTCCAACCCAAACCTTTCTATGTTTCTTCTAGACACACTCTCTGTCCTCTGCTGATGTCTTGGATGCTGCAGGCCTATCTAGATGTCTGCATTAGATGACTGTCTTCAGGCAACAGAACTGTACACTTGGCAAACTCCGCATGCCAGTGGAAGTTTTTCCTCTGAGACATCTGGGAACAAAATGTTTTTCAGCATCTGTGTCAATGGTTTTAGTCATGGTTCACAGAGAAGCTACCTGTAACTCTTACAAAGTTGAGACTTGTGTGCTGGGTATCACAGAATCACAGAATGTTAGGTGCTGGAAAGGGCTTTGAAAGATCGTTTAGTCCAACCCCCGCTGCAGAGCAGGGTCACCTATACCAGATCACACAAACACTTCCTCCAGAGAGGGAGACTCCACAACTTCCCTGGGCAACCTGCTCCAGTGTTCTGAATATCACTGACTTCTAATAGAAGATATTGAAAAGAAACAAACAAACAAAATTAGTAACTTAATATTTCTTTTAAATGATTCTTAAAAAGAAACCCAAACATTAGATATCCTGACAGGGCCACCCAAATTGTCTGTATTTCCTTGAAGATATTTTAGGGATGCACATATGAAAGACTCTGTCTGAAGTCCAGTGAAAGGAGGCATTGAGTGCAACCTCAGCAGATTTGCTGATAACACCAAGCTGTGTGGTGCAGCTGACATGCTGGAGGGCAAGGATGTCATCCAGAGGGACCTGGACAGGCTGGAGAGGTGGGCACAAGCCAACCTCATGAAGTTCAACAAGACCAAGTGCAAGGTCCTGCAGCTGGGTCGAGGCAATCCCAAGCACAAATTCAGGCTGGGCAGTGAGTGGCTGGAGAGCAGCCCTGAGGAGAGGGACTTGGGGGGTGCTGGTGCATGAGAAGCTCAACATGAGCCAGCAGTGTGCACTTGCAGCCCTGAGAACCAACCAGAGCCTGGGCTGCATCAGGAGAAGTGTGGCTGAGCAGGTGGGGGGAGGTGATTCTCCCCCTCTACTCTGCCCTGGTGAGTCCCCTCCTGGAGTACTGTGTCCAGTTCTGGAACCTCTATTACAAGAAGGATGTGGACATGCTGGAGTGTGTTCAGAGAAGGGCCATGAGGATGCTCAGAGGGCTGGAGCTGCTCTGCTATGAGGACAGACTGAAAGTTGGGACTGTTCAGTCTGGAGAAGCGGAGGCTCCCAGATAACCTTATTGTGGCCTTCCAGAATCTGAAGGGGGCCTACAAAAAAGCTGGGGAGGGACTTTATAGGCTATCAGGTAGTGACAGGACTAGGGGGAATGGAGCAAAGCTGGAGGTGGGGAGATTCAGACTAGCTGTTAGGAAGAAGTTCTTCACCATGAGAATGGTGAGAGCCTGGAATGGGTTGCACAGGGAGGTGGCTGAGGCCCCATCCCTGGAGGTGTTTAAGGCCAGGCTGAATGAGGCTCTGGCCAGCCTGATCTAGTGTGAGATGTCCCTGCCCATGGCAGGGGGGTTGGAACTAAATGATCTTTGTGGTTCCTTCCAACCCTGACTGATTCTCTGCTTCTATGATTCTGAGAAGTGTGGGTTGAAAGAGTGGACCTTGCTGTGGAAACACTGACACACAGCTGTTGTCTGTGCTGTCTGGCCTTTAACAGAGCCATTATATACACTGGTTGATATACTGTAGTGAGAGCTTGTGTGTCACAGCTGCTCAGGGCTGCAAGCAGAGGGCACATCTCAACCATTCTTGGAATCCTTTTCTCACTGGCTTCAAAATGCCACTGTCCTAGAGATTTACAGGTGGCACTGACCTGTGACATAATTTTTCTTCAAATACATTTTCCTTGCAAAATGTTTTCATTGCCAATAAAGAAAATGGCATGAAAGGTTTGTGATTTTGGTAGTAAAATTATCTCAGGAGTTGTGATACTGCTAGATGGGTTTCTAGCAACTCACTTATGGGTGAAATCTCTGTCTGGGGAATACATTTGTTATTATTAAAGAACCAAAAAGCCCAGTCGGCTGTGCACACTCCTTGTACTGTTTCACTGGGGCTGAATAAATGAAGGGTTTAGATTTTAATACTCAGTGCTAAATGAAAATGAGCTAATGGGATAAAGAGAATCAAACATTTCATTCCAAGGCAGTAGCACTTTCTGTGATTAGGATAATGACGCAGAACATCGCTGCATTCTAAAATCCATTTTGTGGGTTATACCTGTTGAAAACTTTGTCTCACGAGTGGTTTCATTTGCATCAATAGGTTCAGAGTGATAGAACCTCCAAAAGATTACAAAACCAAACCAGCTTTTGTGTTTCTGGAGGTGGGTAACCAAACAAGCAGACCACTGGTAAAGAAGCTCTTGTAGAACTCCTTTTTTACTTGAGAAGGTCTGTTTGGAAATTCAAGAGCATTATTTAACCCAGCCGTGAAAAATTGTTGGTGATTTTTCAATCAAACTTTTTTTCAGATCTCATGAAAAATAGTGTAATTTTCTTCCCAACTAACCTACTACACCTTATACATTGTTAAGAGAACCATAGTTTTATGTATGCCACCATATTCACATCAATAAGAAGATCCTGAGGAAGACCCATGGGCTGCCAGAGCACCACATAATGATTTTCCTGTGATAAGAGTTTGTGCCACCTTGACATGCAGAATTTCAAGGCAGTCACTTGGAAACCAGTTGACACACTCTCTAGTCCTGAAATTACTGCTGTAGATCCTTCTTATAGCACCTCTAGTTTTTTATCATCCCTTGAAAATGTGGCTGGCAGGAGTGGATTTAGTATTCCAGCATTAGTCTTGATGCTGCCGTAAATGAAAATCAAGGCATTCTCTACTCCCACTCCTACTCTGCTGTGCACATGTCCATGGATTGCATTAGTGCTTTTCATCACAGCCTCCTAATGGGAGCTAGTGCTAAGCTGTTTGGCTACTGTGACCTCTAAATTACTTTCAGATGCTATTTTCCATTATGTAATCCTTTGTTCTCACAGTTCCTGCTTTCCTTCTTCTTAGCTGAACACAGTCATATGTCTCTATTAAAATATGGGTTGGCTGATTGAGCCTAATGTACTAAGGATTCCAAACTGATTTTATGACTGCTTCACTTTCCTTAGTACTTATTATGATGTCAAACTTCATGCCATTCACAAATGTTATCAGCAATGATTTTGTATTTGTTTCCAGTTCCCATAAAAAAAATAAATAAATGTAATCATGTTAGACCTAAGACAAAGCCTTGAAAAGGTAACGCAACACTTTGGAGATGGCTCAGATGGTTTACTTTGTGGCCAGTGTGAAAGAGTATGTGTTTGGGAGCAATCCTTAAAGTGACCTATAAGAAAGACGGGTACAGACTTTTTAGCAGGGCTGTTGTGACAGGGCAAGGGGTGACGATTCTAAGATAAAAGAGGGGAGATATAGATTAGGTAGAAGAAAGATTTTTTTTTAAATTTTTTTTACATTGAGGGTAATGAGAGGAGGAGGAAGGGAGCTGGCTGGGCCCAGGCCTGCAACCCATGAAGGAGAGCCCCCCGCGGGTGGGCCGCGGCAGCATGCGGCTCCTCGGCCGGCCCGGCCCGCTGCGCAGCACTGCCCTGGCTGCCCGCCCGCCAGGGAGGCTCAGAGCGGGACCGGCGGCTCGAAGGCACTTCTCGGCCCGCAGGCGGCCCGGCGGCACCATGGCAGAGGAGGCCAAGAAGCTGGCAGCCTTCGCCACCATGGGCAAGCACCTCCAGAACAATCAGGTCTTTGGCATCGGGAGCGGCTTCACGGTTGTCCACGCGGTGCATCGATTAGCTGAGCGGGTTAATTTTGGTTGCCCAGGGAGGTTGTGTGGATGCTCCCTCCCTGGAGGTGTTCAAGGCCAGGTTGGAGGAGGCCTTGAGTAACCTGTACTAGTGGGAGGTGTCCCTGCCTATGGCAGGGGATTGGAACTAGATGATCCTTGAGGTGCCTTCCAACCTTACCGTTCTATGATTCTATGAGACACTGGCACAGGCTGCCTGGAGTGATGGTTGATACCCCCATCCCTAGAAACATTGCAGGTCAGGGCTCTGAGGAAGCTACTCAAGTTGAAGATGTCCCCGCTCACAGCAGTGGGGTTGGACTAGGTGACCTTTTAATGTCCTTTCCAGCTAGAAACACGCTCTGATTCTATGAAGAGCGAGAAGGGCTCCTCTGCAGTCTGCACAAACTGGGACTTGGGGACCCAGGACTGCCTCCTGTCTCTGTGGACTGTCAAAGGATGTCAGATATCATCCATGCCTGAAGCTGAGGGATGTGAATCACTCCTTTTCCCCAGCTGTTAAAAAATAATCTTCAGGTTTTATGGCTCTCTAATTTGAGGTGCCAAGCACCTCTGAAATTCCCTCAATAAATAACATATAGGACTTGCATCCGCGTTAAGAGAAGCCATTTTAGGCATTAGAGTAGTGACAGTGCTAATATTTCACGAGCAGCCCTAACACTTCCCCTGCCTGCAATTGTTTTACAGTCATCTTTAATTTCCTGTTTGCACACTGGTTTCCAAGCAATACAATGCAGTGTATGCACATTTTCTACAATTCTTGGAAAATACATGGAATCATAGGATCATTTGGGTGGGAAAGAGACCTTTAAAATCATCAACTCCAACCATGTGGTATAAGCAAAATGATACTTCATTGCTATAGGATCCTTTGCCTGCTCATTGTTGTAGAATAGTGATGTACATCTGAGGAAATACTCAGCTCTTCTGCATTCTCTTTGTATAAATTAACTCTGTATCTAATTGCCTCATCTGCCAGTCTGCAGTTTGTTCACAGGTATATTGCGTTTGTGTTTAACGGCTTCATTTCCATATGCATAAGGGGGATGGGGAGTGGAGCTTTGTGCAGTACAGTGTTGCTTGATAAAATATCGAAATCCATACCTAAGAGAGAAGAAAGCTCATTTAAAGTTGGTTAAAATCATGCTGAACAGAGTAAGTATACCCTTACAAACAAATATTGTAGGGAGTTGATTAAATATGATCAGCAATGCCCAGATGGCCAAGAAAGCAAATGGCATCCTGGCTTGTA
The DNA here is from genome assembly GCA_013396675.1 of Eubucco bourcierii. Lineage (NCBI taxonomy): Eukaryota > Metazoa > Chordata > Aves > Piciformes > Ramphastidae > Eubucco > Eubucco bourcierii. The sequence continues at coordinate 448,039 of VWZE01005365.1, read as the reverse complement.
TTAGAAACACAGTGGCCAGCAGGACAGGGAGGTGATCATCCCCATGGACTCAGCACTGGTGAGCCCACACCTCAAGTACTCTGTTCAGTTCTGGGCCCCTCACTACATGAAGGACATTGAGGTGCTGGAGCATGTCCAGAGAAGGACAACGAGACTGGTAGAAGGGCTGGAGCACCTGGCCTACAAGGAGGATCTGAGGGAGTTGGGGGTGTTCAGACTGGAGAAGAGGAGGCTGAAGGGAGACCTCATCGCTCTCTACAACTACCTGAAGGGAGATTTGAGCAAGGAGCAAGGAGCCTCTGCTCCTTGGTGGTGAGCAACAGGGCTAGAGAAAATGGTTTCAAGCCGTGCCAGGGGAGGCTAAGGCTGAGTACTAGGAAATATTTCTTCACAGAGAGGGTTCTCAAACTTTGGACCGGGTTGCTCATGGCAATGGTGGAGTTACCATCCCTGGGGGTGTTTAAGCAGCCTGTGGACCTGGCTCTCAGGGACATGGTTTAGGATTGACTCCAAACTGGGTCAAAGGTTGGACTGGATGAGTCTTGAGGTGTCTTCCAAATGGATGTTTTCTGTGATTCTGTGAGGTCTATGAAATGAAAGCAGAAAATCACCTTATAAACCAAATGCCCCTCGTATGAATGGCTTTGTTAAATTCAGAGGAGTCAGATCAGAACCAAACCTGTGCAAGATGACAGGAAGGTCTTCTCTGTGTGCTCGAGGGAGGCAGAGGCAAGTGTGCAGGTGTGAGCCTAGTTTTGGCATTTCCTGATTTTGTTGATTGCTTAATTGTAATGTTCTCAATACACTTGTTTAAGAGAGGAATTTCTTAAATGAATGCCACTCAGACCTCATTAGCACCCAGAGGGGTACAGCAGACAGTATTTTCATGGTTCAAAAAAGACTTGGAGGAAGCATCAAGACTGGAAATGTCCATATATGAAAGCTCAAACATCAAGACTGGAAATGCCCATATATGAAAGCTCAAACATCAAGACTGGAAATGTCCATACATGAAAGCTCAAGCCTGGATCCAGAGCTTTGCAGCATTGATCAGCTATTTCATGTAGCACATTACAATGAACTCTTCTTCCATAATGCTGCTTCTGTGCTGCAGGATGTTAAGAATCAAGGAATGCGTTCAAAACTGGTTTGTGCTACTTGCCTGTGGGAAGGTTGAGGTTAGGTCAAGATTAATGGCTGACAGCAGGCTGACCCTGCAGGTATTTTCACAGTAGAGCTTAACTCTCTGTTCCAGCTCGATTATCTGCCCCATGCCTATTTAGAGCACAGGTCTTGAGAGGAGCAGCTGAAGGAACTGGAGTTGTTCAGCCTGGAGAAAAGGAGACTGAGGGGAGACTTTCTCACCCTCTACAGCTAGCTGAAAGGAGGTTTAAGCCACATGGGAGCTCTTCTCTTCTCTCACCTAATAGGACAAGAGGAAACAGCCTCGAGTTGTGCCAGAGGAGGTTTAGGCTGACCCTTAGGAAAAATGTAGTCCCCCAAAGGATTTTCAAGACCTGGAACAGGCTACCCAGTGAACTGGTGGAGGGATTTCAAAGATGTGTAGATGTGATGCTGAGGGACATGGTTTAGTGATCACCTAGCGGTGCCAGGTTAATGGTGGTGCTTGATGATTGTAAAGATCTCTTCCAACCAAAACAACTCAATCATTCTGTTCTTCTGTGCATTGTGTAGAGCCTTGAGTCTACCCAACTGGTCTTACAGCGAGATTGTGGTGGTTATGGATGTTACCTGCTTCCCCCCTCCACCCAAGGATTCAAACAGCTGGAAGTTTAGGAATGAAGCTTTGTGTATTTACACCTTAGCACAATTTACAAGCATATGTATACAATATATTACAGAGATTTACAACTATATACAGTAATATACAAGTTAAAAAGTAGTACAGAAAACCAAAACCCCTCCCAGCAGTCAGAGTGCCCAGGAGGGGCTCCCAACCACCCTCCACCTTCTTTCCATCCTCTCCCTTGTCTCAGAATCTTTGTTATGTGCAAGGTGAGCTGGAAAGGTCAGCAAGGGGTCTTAGAAGCAGAATGATTAGTTGGAAAATGTGCAGGTTCAGGCAGAAGAGTTCATACGGCAATTGCCAGGCAGAAACTTTCTTATCTGTGTTTGTGTCCTTGCTTATATGTCTAAGCAAAACATTTGAGTGAAATAGACATCATTATTGTTTTCTTGCCACAGCCAATAATCTCATTTCTCTCATTAAAATATTCCAATTGGCTTCAAACCAGCACAAAGATGAACCAGTATCCTGTTTTGGAGGGCTCTACCTTCCAGTATCTGAAGGGGGCTTACAGGAAGGCTGGGGAAGGATTATTTACAAGGTCCTGCAATGACAGGACAAGGGGCAATGGGTTTAAACTGACAGAGGGGAGATTTAGACTGGATGTTAGGAGGAAGTTCTTTACAGTGAGAGTGGTGAGACACTGGAACAGGTTACCCAGGGAGGTTGTGGCTGCTCCCTCCCTGGATGTGTTCAAGGCCAGATTGGATAAGGCCTTGAGTAACCTGTACTAGTGGGAGGTGTCCCTGCCTATGGCAGGAGGTTGGAAGTAGATGATCCTTGAGGTCCCTTCCAACCTTACTGTTCTATGATTCTATGATTCTATAATTGCTTTTTTTCCACACAGAATTACAGACTTTGGGGATTGGAAGTGATCTCTAAAGCTCATCAAGTCCAACTCCTCTGCTAGAGCAGGATCACCTAGGGTAGGTCACACTGGACCACATCAAGATGGGTTTTGAATGTTTCCAGAGAAGGAGTCTCCAGAACTTCTCTGGGCTACCTGTTCCAGTGTTCTGTCACATTCACAGTGGAGAAATTTTTCCTTAAATTCATGTGGAACCTCCTATGCTCCAGCTTGCATCCATTGTTCTGTCATTGGACATACTGAATAGATCCTGGCTCTGAGCTCCAAGCACTCACCCTTCACATATTTATATTTGCTGCTAGGATATTTGCTAGGATTGATAGACCTCCACCTCTAAAGCTTGCTGGCATGGTGCTATGGGTATGCATTTGGAGGGGTGTCTGGAGGGGCCTACTGGGAGGCAGCCTGTGATTATATCTGTGCTTGGTAAACATTGACAGGGCACAGGCCCAGGCACTCCCCTGTCACCATTCTTAGTGTTTGGGTGGTCCTGGCACAGATTTGGCCCTGCTAAGTTTTCAAGACACTTTCCCATCACACTTTAGGGGCTGACATCTGCCAGATACCATTCCCAAAAGGCAGTTTGGATACTGTTACCCAGTTCTGGAGAAGAGAAGAGCATAGGTCAGCAGAGAGCAACAGCTGACCTCCAGCACCAGGTTAACTGAGTCATGGAGGTGTAAACTTTTGGTCCACAGTTTGAGCAAAGTTCTGTTTTAGAGCTCCCATCTTGTGAGATGAAATCCAGCACAGCTACTTTTAGCCACTGCAAAGCGAGACATCTCATCTAAGCTCCCAAAGTGAATGCCTGCAGGAGTGGAGAAAACTGGGATACTCCTAAGGGTGATTCATCCCACTTAGTTACCAGTTTGGGAAAGACTGATGGCGGGTGTGGAACTCATGGTGGAGCGGGTGTTGATGGCTGCGGGAAGGCAGCCACCTACCGCTGCGAGCCGGTGGGAAATGGAGATGGTTGACCCACAAGCATGCAACAGGGCTGCAAGCACCAGCTTGGACAGCATGGAGGAAGTTCAGGCCTCTGGGAAGAGCAGCACAAGGCCTGTAGAAACTCACATGGCTCACATGAGATGTGAGGGGTGCAAAAGGTTTAAAGCTGTGTGCATACAGCACAAGCCCTTCCCAGCTGAGTGAAGCGTTTGCGTGACTGGTGCTGGGCTTGTTCTTATCTCTGATAACTCGTCCAAAAAGTGCTGATTGGGAGAAGAAAACTTTCATCTAATTACTGTCATTTTAAATTTTTTTTTTCCTATTTTTTTTTTCTCTGTGAGCTCTGACTACTGTTCTTAATTTCCTGACCAGCTTGTGCCCTTCCCCCGCGCCTCTCTGAGCATCTGTGGTCGTTTCAAATTGAGCTGTACTACCTGCTGCTCCGACTTTCTAACATACCATACCAGTTGGTTTGCCAAACAGTGAACTGCCAGCCATCTGCTATCCAAAGCAGAATTTACATTGTTTCATCTTAAAATAACGCCTTCAGAATATCAAGTAACTCTCTGCATCAGGTTCCGCGAACTGAAAATCAGCCAGGATTAAAAAACAAATACCAAATGTGCCTCTGAAAGGAGCAGGGAGGGGAGGAGGGAAAAGGTTTTAATTTGCTAGTTACCTGATCAGGAGTAAGATGATAAAGCTGATAATTTTCACCTTGCAAATACAAACTCCTTAACGTGGAAGTAATCTCAGAACTGCTGGTGAGGTGGAGCAAGGAATGGGGACTGGTTTCTGTGCATAGTGTGGTGCTCAGTGAGTTTTGCTTGGAGCACAGGGAATGGGGACTGGTTTCTGTGCATAGTGTGGTGCTCAGTGAGTTTTGCTTGGAGCACAGGGAATGGGGACTGGTTTCTGTGCATAGTGTGGTGCTCAGTGAGTTTTGCTTGGAGCACAGGGAATGGGGACTGGTTTCTGTGCATAGTGTGGTGCTCAGTGAGTTTTGCTTGGAGCACAGGGAATGGGGACTGGTTTCTGTGCATAGTGTGGTGCTCAGTGAGTTTTGCTTGGAGCACAGGGAATGGGGACTGGTTTCTGTGCATAGTGTGGTGCTCAGTGAGTTTTGCTTGGAGCACAGGGAATGGGGACTGGTTTCTGTGCATAGTGTGGTGCTCAGTGAGTTTTGCTTGGAGCACAGGGAATGGGGACTGGTTTCTGTGCATAGTGTGGTGCTCAGTGAGTTTTGCTTGGAGCACAGGGAATGGGGACTGGTTTCTGTGCATAGTGTGGTGCTCAGTGAGTTTTGCTTGGAGCACAGGGAATGGGGACTGGTTTCTGTGCATAGTGTGGTGCTCAGTGAGTTTTGCTTGGAGCACAGGGAATGGGGACTGGTTTCTGTGCATAGTGTGGTGCTCAGTGAGTTTTGCTTGGAGCACAGGGAATGGGGACTGGTTTCTGTGCATAGTGTGGTGCTCAGTGAGTTTTGCTTGGAGCACAGGGAATGGGGACTGGTTTCTGTGCATAGTGTGGTGCTCAGTGAGTTTTGCTTGGAGCACAGGGAATGGGGACTGGTTTCTGTGCATAGTGTGGTGCTTAGTGAGTTTCCCTTGAGTCAAATATTCTTTGGGCCTCAGTTTCTCTGTCTTCAAATACTTGAAGCTTTTCTGGACACAGCAATGCAGGTGGGATCTCACTAGAGCAGAGGAGCAGAAGCTTCACTCTTGAGCTGCTGGTCATGCTGCTTTGGATGTAGCACAGGATAGTTTGCCTTCCAGGTTGATAGCATACATTGCTGCCTCATGTCCAGGATCTCATCCACCAAAAGTCCATCAGCATATTAAATCTGTGACCTGTTAAGAAAGGCGTTAAAAGAGAAGAGGTTTCAGATGTCACCAGCAGACCTTAATTTGGGCTCTCCCTCATCCAGCAAACCTTCCAAGTGCTTCTAAAATATCTTGAGCCCTAAAAAAAACTTTTGTCTGCTGGTTTCTTTTAGGCAGCATGATGCAAATATCTCCATTCCTGAAGATGTCATGTGTAGTGTGTATGCACTTACCGCAGCAAGGCCAATTCTGTGAGTTGCCTCTACTGATGGAAGCTGCAAGAATATAGACTGCTTATAAATATGTTGAAATGTCAGCCCATAAGATGGATTTCCAATGTATTTAATTCCTGGCTAAGGGGAAAATAAGTACATAGACCAGCACCATTTCTGGCTAAGGGGAAAATAAGTACATAGTCCAGCACATAGTATAATGGAGCACAGCCCTCTGAGGAGCAGCTGAGGGAGCTGAGGTTGTTTAGCCTGGAGAAGAGGAAGCTCAAGGGTGGACCTTATCACTGTCTACAACTACCTGAAAGGAGGTTGTGGCCAGGTGGGAGTTGGACTCTTCTCCCAGGCACCCAGTGACAGAGTGAGGGGATGCAGTCTCAAGCTGCACCAGGGCAGGTTTAGGCTGGATGTCATGAAGAAGTCCTTCACAAAAGGAACAGTTACCTTTGGAATGGGCTGCCCAGGGATGTGGTGGAGTCAATGTCTGTGGAAGTGTTTAAAAGGAGACTGGATGTGGCACTTAGTGCCATGGTTTAGTTGATTAGATGGTGTTAGGTAATGGCTTGGACTTGATCTCAAGGGTCTTTTCCAACACAATTGATTCTGTGATAATAACAGTCTCAGTCTTCCCATCTTCCAGGACTGTGGGAAATGTGTATCTTGAGCAGTATCCATCCATCCAATAATAAATCAATTCTTTCCCATGTTATCACAGAACTGACATATCTGAACTTAGGCCTGAGGTACCAAGTAGGAGTCAGACTGCTTATATGTGGTGCCTAACACATGCTAAATACTCAGCAAGACTACTTTCCAGCAGCATCTTCTCCAGGGTCTGTAAACTCAGGTGGAACATATGTTTTGGGCCAGAGAACAGAAGCATGTCAGTTTGATTACTTAAGTACTTTGAGGGTGATTACTTTTATCTCACTTTAGCTGCTTAAAATTAATGGCCTTAACCTAAACTTGTCACATAGGTTGCCTCCATTATCAGTGTAAAGAGAGAAGACCCTCCAAGGAGCAATTCAACCCAATCCTAGTAAAGGTCTGGAGTCAGCATCCCTCAATGACAATTTTTCCCACCTTCCTCAAGAACCTTAAGAGTTAGCCAGGATTTCCTGCCTGCATTTCAAATAAGATGCCACCTACTGTTTTGGATTCCTGTTTGGTTTTCATTTTGCAGAAATGGCACTCTAGGTCATTTCTTCTGCCAAGACACAACAACTCCTCTAGAATTTTTTTTTCCCCATTGATTTTTGAAAGACTGAATTTGTCTCAGTTAAACATTTGGCCTTAGAAGACCGCTTCAGATTCTGAATTTGGATTGGACAGTGGTAGTGGAAACCCATTACTCAGATATTTTAGCTTTGAATCAAGCAGATTGACACATCTTTGTGTCCAGGATTTCAAACAAGCTACCAATGAATTACTCTTTGGAAGTAACTGGAGCTAAGTTAGTATCATTTTGTTGAAAATGCAAGCAGAGTTGTGGCATGGACACTTGCATTGGGAATCACAGAAACATTCAGATTGGAAATGATCCTCAACATCACCAAGTCCAACAAATAACCCTACTCTACAAGGTTCACCCTAAACCATAACCCCAAGTACCACATCCACATGACTTTTAAACACATCCAGGATTGGTGACTCCACCACCTCCCTGGGCAGCCCATTCCAATGCCTGACCACTCTTGCTGGGAAAGTTTTTTTTCCTAATATCCAGTCTAAAACTACCCAGTTGCAGATTGAGGCCATACCTTCTTGTTCTATCACTATTTACCTGTGAGAAGAGACCAGCACCAACCTCTACACAATGTCCTTTCAGGTAGCTGTAGATTGTGATGAGGTCTCCCCTCAGCCTCCTCTTTTTCAAACTAACCATCCCCAGCTCCCTCAGTCACTCCTCACATGGTTTATTCTCCAGGCCCTTCCCCAGCTTTGTTGTCCTCCTCTTCACTGTCTCCAGCACCTCCACATCTCTCTTTAGCCTTCCAGTATCTGAAGGGGGCTTACAGGAAGGCTGGGGAGGGACTATTGACAAGGTCTTGCAATGACAGGACAAGGGGCAATGGGTTTAAACTGGCAGAAGGAAGATTTAGACTGGATGTTAGGAGGAAGTTGTTTACAGTGAGGGTGGTGAGACACTGGCACAGGTTGCCCAGGGAGGTTGTGGCTGCTCCCTCCCTGGAGGTGTTCAAAGCCAGGTTGGAGGAGGCCTTGAGTGAGCTGTACTAGTGGGAGGTGTCCCTGCCTATGGCAGGGGGTTGGAACTAGATGATCCTTGAGGTCCCTTCCAACCTTACCATTCTATGATTTTATGATTCTCTTGTAATGAGGTGCCCAAAGTCATTCTCCACACTATTAAGATGTTAAGAGTGTTCCTGGTGCAACTACCAGTTCTGTACCAGCAGAAACTCTTCTGGGTAGAGGTTAGAAAATTTGGACAGACAAGGAGTTACTCTTGGTTAGCTTTTTGGATGCAACCAAAATTAGCTGTGCCATGCTAGTTGGGCCTCAGGGGCAGAATATGGGACCTGGCACATTATTTGTGAGTGTAGATGGTGGCTTAAGTCTCTGTTTTATCTGCAGAGTGCTTAATTGAAGTTCTCTGGATTATTGCCAGTCACCTGCATTTTAGGTTTATGAAACCTAAGTGTGGAACTGCAGCAGCCTGAATCTCACTGCACGTGCCTTGATTTGCTCAGAACTGGGCAAGGACCCAGATTCTGTTTAGGGAGCTTTCTTCCTGTGTTATTTATTTATTTACTTTTTGGTAGCCACTAAGAGCCCCAAACCCACTTATGCAAAGTGTTGTGCTGACGTGTAACAGCAAGGTTGTCCTGTCTCCAAAGCCACTTATGATTCATATATAAGATGAGAGGTATTTTCAAGGAACAGATGGTGGGAACACAGGTTAACAAAGAGATCCATTAGTAGAGATATTCCATGAATTTCCTTCATTGCCTCTTTTCCCAGAGGTCTCACAAAGGATAGTTCATGATAAAACTACTAATAAAACTCAAAGAAACAATTTCAGTTAAGGCTGGTGGATGATGAGGTTCAAGCTGGTCGATATGTCCTCACTGCAGCCCCAGAAAAACTAAGTGGAGCATACTGATGTCCAAATTGCTTTCAAAATGGTTCTAAATAGGGCAAAAACACCCATGTTGAGATTCCTGCCTGCAAATCCAGCCTGCTGCTCATAGGCAGATGAGTTAGTTTAAAGCTACCTGAGGTGCCTTAACACAGACCCTTAGTTTTTCTGCTTGCTAATGTTTCGCATCTCTCCTCATTGACACAGAGAGGTTTGAGCCCTTGCTAATGCTTTCACCTCCCAGCTATGTTTGAGTATTACCAAAAACTTGTCCAAGGTCACTGAGATAGTTCTTCAGAACCGAATTGCAAGTGTTCAGTGCTCTTCAACTCCCACATTTGCAAACAGTTACCTTTTACCAAGTCAGTGATAGAGAATTAGATCATGTTCTGTGATCTACATTTATCAGTGAACAGTTACTGGCACATCTTGTGGGTTTTTCTTTGTACCTACATTGAAGTTTAGCCACTTCCAAATACAGTTCCCAGACTGCCATGGGAACTGTCAGGCATCATTACAGAAAAGGAAAAAGGAGATACAAGAAATAACACCTATAAAAAATGACCCTTTTTGGGGGGGAGTGGGACAGGTTTAATTTGTTTTCGACTTTCTAGGTGGACTTAGGCTATGAAAACCCAACTATTTCAGGTTTGTGCAAGATCTGTGTTTGACTCTTAATGTCTTTGTTGTCTCTGTGTTAAGGACCAATTGGTAGGGCAAAAAATATGTGAAAGTTAGCAGGTTTTCATGGTATTCATATAGTCATGGTGAGTGTGAGGTGTCCCTGCCTATGGCAGGGAGTTTGGAATTAGATGATCCTTGTGGTGCCTTCCAACCCTGATTGATTCTATGCTTCTATGATTTTTTTTTTTCCTTTGGGAATGAAAGCATCCACAGAAGATCAGATGTAATTTCTTTTCCAGTTCTGTAAATAACTTCAAGCTTTAAACACCCCAAGAAATTTATAAACAAAAATATGTGAGATATAAATATTAGCATCCATAATCCCTTTAATGTTTGTTGACGGGAAACCAAGGAGACACAGCAGTGGTAGGTGGATGAATTGAAAACCACACTTCATTACAGAAGGAGGCATAACGAGCAGTAAGGGTGGTGAGGCACTGGCACAGGTTGCCCAGGGAGGTTGTGGTTGCTCCCTCCCTGGAGGTGTTCAAAGCCAGGTTGGATGAGGCCTTGAGTGAGCTGTACTAGTGGGAGGTGTCCCTGCCTGTGGCAGGGAGTTGGAACTAGATGATCCTTGAGGTCTCTTCCAACCTTACCATTCTATCATTCTATCATTCTATGTATTGTGGTTGGTATGGTGCCCAAGTTAATTCATGGAAGACTTGCAGGCAGTGTTGTCATCTTAATTATGTCATTTTGGAAGGAAATGCTGAAAAGGATGAAATTGTTATGAAGATCATTTCTATCCTGATATAAATGGACTCTTTGGTTTTGTGAGAAAGAAAAAAACCCATCAGAATTAATTCAAGGTCTTTATATTGTCCATTTGTAGGACTGAAACAGCTAACACTTGGGCAAAGGAACAGTGAAGCTACTGAGGTCAGATTTAGACATGGGAGCAATAGCCTTACTGAGAAACAGTCAGTAGAAATGTTCATTAAATTGGTAGAAAAAGAATCACTGAGGGGCAAAAACTTAAGACAAACCTGCAATGGGCACTCAGAACCCTCTCTTCCAGTTGCTGCATTAATGTGTATCTGAAACCCAAAGTGCATCTGTCTTTAGCATGAGTCAATAACTTGAGCAAATCTTTGCATCTGAGCTGAACCCATCCCTTGTCAACAGAGCTGTCATGATCCATCAGTTGGGAGTGCTCGAAACCTCCCTGCTGCTAAGCAGCTCCTGCGGCAGCAGAGTGGTGTGTGTGATTAAAGAGGAGGTAGTTATGGATTGGGAGCCCTGGGTGGTCCTACACTCTTCATGCTTTCTGAGGACAGCAGGAAACTGGGCAGAAAGGGATCTGTGAAAAGGAGTGAGGCAGGTGGTGAAAAAATGTGCTTTCTGAGCAGTTGGATGTGACTCTTTTTTGACCCTTCACTATTTCCCAGTGAAAGCACCTTATCCCAGCAGCTGGTGCTAGAACTTTTCCCATGTACATTTTCATGCCTGAATGCAGACTTGCTTACCTTTCTCACCCTAGACAGCATCTCTGCTATGTGTAGAAAGGAATGTTTTGAAAACTGAGAAAAGCCATTACTTTTATCTCCCTCTGAGAGGTACATATTCCCAGACACTGTGTCCTGTAGAAGATGTATCTGTGGGAAGGGTGGAATGCAGAAAATGTTTGACTCTGTACTGAAAAAAAGAGGTGTGGACTACATTCCACTTCAGAGCTTGACCTTTTCCATACAGATGAAGTTGATGTCATGTAAAGTTTACTGAGGTAAAGATTGTGCAGGCCTTCATTTGTGAAGATGTTCCTCTGAAGATTGCAGACCTTCATTCATGAGGAAGATGTTCCTCTGAAGATTGCAGACCTTCATTCATGAAGAAGATGTTCTTCTGAAGATTGCAGGCCTTCATTCATGAAGAAGATGTTCTTCTGAAGATTGCAGGCCTTCATTCATGAAGAAGATGTTCTTCTGAAGATTGCAGGCCTTCATTCATGAGGAAGATGTTCCTCTGAAGATTGCAGACCTTCATTCATGAAGAAGATGTTCTTCTGAAGATTGCAGGCCTTCATTCATGAAGAAGATGTTCTTCTGAAGATTGCAGGCCTTCATTCATGAAGAAGATGTTCTTCTGAAGATTGCAGACCTTCATTCATGAAGATGTTCTTCTGAAGATTGCAGGTCTTCATTCATGAAGAAGATGTTCTTCTGAAGATTGCAGACCTTCATTCATGAAGAAGATGTTCTTCTGAAGATTGCAGGTCTTCATTCATGAAGAAGATGTTCTTCTGAAGATTTCAGGTCTTCATTCATGAAGATGTTTTGGCAGTGATGTGGAACAAGGCAGTAGTCAGGAGCTGGCACTGGGTGAAACCTAATGCAGTGCTTCTTGGAGGCGAAGGTAGTTAAACCTTAGGATTGTAGAAAGATGTAATAATTTAGACTGGAAGGAATCAAAGAATTACAGAAGGGTAGGGATTGGAAAGGATCTCTGGACATAATCTAGTCCAACCTCCCTGCTAATTCAGGGTAATCCAGAACAGGTTTCCCATAATTGCATCCATGCGGCTTTGGAATCTCTCCAGTAGAGACTCTGCAGCTTCTCTGGGAAGCCTGTTCCAGTGCTTCATCACCCTCACAGAATCACAGAAACATTCAGGTTGGAAAAGACCCCCAGGATCGTCAAGTCCAACCAATATCCCAATATACTCTATAAAGTTCACCCTTAAACCATATCTTCAAGTACCTCATCAAATCATAGAATCATAGAATGGTAAGGTTGGAAGGGACCTCAAGGATCATCTAGTTCCAATCCCCTGCCGTAGGCAGGGACATCTCCCACCAGTACAGGTCACTCAAGGCCTCGTCCACCCTGGCCTTGAACACCTCCAGGAAGCGAGCAGCCACAACCTCCCTGGGCAACCTGTTCCAGTGTCTCACCACCCTCACTGCAAAGAACTTCCTCCTAACATCCAGTTTAAATCTCCCCTCTGCAAGTTTAAACCCATTGCTCCGTGTCCTGTCATTGCAAGACCTTGTCAATAGTCCCTCCCCAGCCTTCCTGTAGGCCTCCAAATGACTTTTAACCACAGGGTTGGTGACTCAACCACCTCCCTGGGCAGCACATTGCAATGCCTGACCACGCTTTCTGTTAAAAAGCAAGGAAGTTTTTTCTCCTGTTCATATGGAACCTCCTGCATTCCCTTTCGTACCCACTGCTCCTTGTCCTGTGCTGGGCACCACTGAAAAGCCTCTGACCACATCCTCTTGATACTGTGTCTTTCGTATGTTGACCAGCATTGATGAGATTCCTCTCTCAGCCCTCTCTTCTCCAGCCTCAGGTCTGTCTTTCCTCATCAGAGAGATGCTCTGGTCCCCTCATCACCTTCATAGCCCTGAGAAGATCTCTAAGCATCTCTGAAAGTCTGCTGATCTGAAAGGGGACCAAAAGGGAAATCCAGCTCCCAGGGTGTATTTATTTAAGGTTTTATTTCACATGAATTTTGCAATTATTCACTTATGTTGGGCTTAAATATCTCCAACGTGAAGGTGGCACAGAGCCTAGTTTTCAATGGTTTCCAGCAGCAGTCCAGCCAATGCCTCAAGTGTTTGGCTCATTGAGCACAATATCCTTTCACACCCCTCTAGCAAAATCTTCCATCAGAAAGTCACAAGCCCTGAGAGGACTTTGAGAGAATTTATTAAATTATTAATAAGCTGAGTGATTAAAGGACACAGTTCCCTCTGGCTTTCCCTAAACTGGTTTTGTTCATGGTATTTTAATCCAGGCACATTCCATAATTAAGATATTTTGATTCCATTTCTATTAAGAGTGATAAGAAATCAAATAATGAAAATATCAAATAAAAGTGGAGAAGGTCCTGAGGACACAAGCTGCAGAGAGTAACCAGTTTCCTTCAGTCAGCTCTGATATTTCTGTATGAGAGATAACTGAATTCTTTTAGCTTTAAATAAGAATGGAGAAAGACAGAAACAATGGCACCTCAGTCAGGGATATCCTAGCATGCTGCCTTGGCTCCACCACAGCAATCTGGGCTGGCACAGCTCAGAGCTGAATCTTACAAATACAAAGATGTAAGGGGAAAAAAAAATTAAAAATCAGATTCACCAGACCTGTATTTGCACAAGCATTGTATTAGCCATTTGCAGATGCCTTTCTCTGTGTTGTACTGAGATCTGACCAGATTCTGGCTTATTAGACAGAGACAAAGGGTTTAATTGAAGAAAGAGGCTTTAATTATGTTTAGCATATGCAGCTCATGCTGGCAATCTACTTCCAATAAAATGGACATGAAGACCCGAATGAACTGAGCTGACCACCAGGAAGAATCATGGATTTCCAGCTGCAAGGAGCTGAGCCCAATTTTGAATCAACCCCAGTGAGCACATCCTGGCAGAGCCGAATTTCACAAACCCCATGGCACTTTAATATGCTTTAAATGTAGCCTAATAAACTACATCTTTATTAGTAAACTAAACAGAGCCAGGGCACAGGCTCAGATGTTGGCCCAGGATGTTTAGTAAAGCTTCTCACACAGTTTTGGCCAGATTAACAATGCCATTCCCAAATGTGATCTGAGAGTCAGCAAGTGCCAAGTATCAAACTGAAGTTTGGATGTGAGTGCTTGTTTTGGGGCATTTAATTGTATGACCATGACAGCTAACATTAGGCCAGAGACCTGTCCTTTACCCCTTATAAAATCCCTCCAAAAAAGGGGAAAGCTATATGCAATGTCAGAGGAGGGAAAACATTAATTAATTAAATATCACAGAATACAGCTGGTTGAAAGAGACTTCAAAGATCTTCCAGTCCAGCCCTCAAAACATCACTGAAGAGCTGATGCTAAACTACGGCCCTAAGCACCAGGTCCACACTCCACTGGAACACCCCCAGGGATGGCAACTCCACCACTGCCCTGGGCAGACCATCCCTGAAAGGAGATTACAAAAAGGTGGGTTTGTATCTCTTTTCCCAAGGAAGAAGTGATAGGATAAGAGGAAACAACCTCAAATTGTACCATGGGTGGTTTAGGTTGGATAGGAAGAAAAATTTCTTCCCTGAAAGGGTTGTCAAGCCCTAGAACAGATTGCCTAGGGCAGTGGTGGAGTCCTCATCCCTGGAGGTGTTTGAATGCTATGTAGATATGATGGTAGTAGTGGACTTGACAGTACTGGCTTAGCAGTCGGGCTCAATGACCTTAAAGGTCTTTTCCAACCAAATGAATTCTATGATTCCATGTAGCTTCTGTTTTAACTGACACCTGACCATGTTCTTCTTATTTAGAAGAACTTACTCCATGTATTTTTGGTAAAGAAGATCTGGCAAGTTTGTCCTCTCTCATATTTACCACCTGCACTGTGGTATATGAAGGAAGGCATCACCTGCAGGTGATGCTGCTAACCATCTATTATATATTTTGTGCCCTTTTATTGCCTTTTATTGCATTCAGTGAATTATGCTAACATGAAACTGGTACCATGAAATGGAGGATGTGGCTCATCCTCCATTGGTCATACTGGCGCCTCTGGAGGACCAGTGCAGGGTCCTCCCTCTGGGAGGGTTAACAACAGGCAGCAGTACAGGTTGGGGTTTGCCCTGCTGGAAAGCAGTTCCATGGAGAAAGACCTTGGAGTGCTGGTGGACAGCAAGTTCTGCACGGGCCAGCATTGTGTCCCTGTGGCCAAGAGAGCTAATGGCATCCTGGAGTGCATCAGGAATAGTGTGGCCACAGGGAGGTTCTTTTCTCCCTGTACTCTGCCCTGTGTGTGAAACCACACACGGAATATTGTGCAGTTTTGGACTCCCCAGGTTCAGGAGAGACAGAGTCCTGCTGGAAAGAGTCCAGGGGAGAGTCACGAGGATGACTGGGGGGCTTGAGCATCTCCCCTTTGAAGAGAGACTGATAGCCCTGGGGCTGTTTAGTTTGGAGAAGGGAAGACTGAGAGGAGGTCTGATCAATGTATACAGATATCTGAGGAGTGGGTGTCAAGTGGCTGGGACCAAGCTCTTTTCACTGGTCAGCAGCAATAAGACAAGGAGCAACGGCTGCAAATTGGAACATGGAAGGCTTCACCTCAACATGAGGAGAAACTTCTTTACAGTGAAGATGACAGATCCCTGGAACAGGCTGCTTAGAGAGGCTATGGAGTCTCCTTCTCTGGAGGCTTTCAAAACCTTCCTGGATGCATTCCTGTGTGGATTACTCCCTGCTTTGGCAGGGAGGTTGGACTTGAGCTCTGGACGTCCGTTACAACTCCTAAAGTTCTGTGATTCTGTGATTCTGTGCTCTTGCTTCAGTGCTATGTGGACACAATTGAGAGCAGAATCTCAATTCAGGTGGTATGTTGGCTCTGACACAAGGCTCCATTAATCTTCAAGTATTGTGGTTGTCAGGTAGAGTGTGAGGCAGTGGGCTTGGTTTCTTTCATTCTGACTCACCAGTGGCTCAGGCAAGAGTTATTTGTCTCTCCATAATGATCAGTGAAATAACCACTAAAAGAAGGCTATGCATTGCAGGTCACCTACCCACTCTTCTACTTTACAGGTTTTAAAGTGCTTCTTCACATGTAGCTCTATAGTTTTCCAGCCTTTCATAAAAGATAGACTCAAGCTATCTGTCAGGGTCATAAAATGAAGACTATTGTGTTCTGTGTCTGATCTGACAGATAAAGCTGGAGCTTGCTTTCACCCTGATGCCTGAAATAAATAAGCCAACCTATTAAGATGTGCATTCAAATCTACCTTGCCCTCCCAACTTCAGGGATTCTAAGTACGTTTTCATAACTCTTATATATTCCTCTCTGATATTTTGAAGCTCTTCCAGATGGGTGTGTAAACCAGAAAATCGTTTTAATCTTATATTTAAGAGCACAAATCCCTAAACTGTTTTCGTTCATGGTATTTTAATCCAAGCACAAATACAGGCTGGGTGGTGCATGGCTGGAGAGCAGCCCTGAGGAAAAATGATCTTGGAGTCTGGGTTGATGAAAAGCTCAACATGAGCCTGCAGTGTGCACATGCAGCCCAGATAGCAACTGAGTCCTAGGCTGCATCATGAAAAGCGTGGCCAGCAGGGCAAGGGAGGGGATTCTGCCACTTTGCTCTCCTCAGACCCCACCTGGAGTCCTGTGTGCTGTTCTGGAGCCCTCAGCACAGGAAGGACATGGAAGTGTTGGAGCGGGTCCAGAGGAGGCCACGAAGATGCTCAGAGGGCTGCAGCAGCTCTCCTATGAGGACAGGCTGAGAGAGTTGGGGCTTGGAGAAGAGAAGGCTTCGAAGGGACCTTAGAGTAGCCTTCCAGTATCTGAAGGGGGTCTACAGGAAGGCTGGGGAGGGATTATTTACAAGGTCTTGCAACGACAGGACAAGGGGCAATGGGTTTAAACTGGCAGAGGGAAGATTTAGACTGGATGTTAGGAGGAAGTTGTTTGCAGTGAGGGTGGTGAGACACTGGCACAGGTTGCCCAGGGAGGTTGTGGCTGCTCCCTCCCTGGAGGTGTTCAAGGCCAGGTTGGAGGAGGCCTTGAGTGAGTGTACTAGTGGGAGGTGTCCCTGCCTATGGCAGGGGGTTGGAACTGGATGATCCTTGAGGTCCCTTCCAACCTTACCATTCTATGATTCTATGATTCTATATATTCAGTGTTGTTATCTCCAGATATTGCTGCAAGCTGATGGAGCAAGCATGTGCTGTCTCAAAGGAAGCTCAGAGGAAAACAGCATGGCAATGGAGAGACACTTTCAGACAGAAAGCAAACAGCATCTTTCCTACTCTTCCTCCCAAAGCCCCCTGAATACATGGAGTCAGCTCTTTCTATACCACCAAGGGGTTTTTATTCCTTTGCAATATGGCAAGCTATTTCTTCCTTCTTAAATCTAGTTTAATCAGCAGTTATGGCACAGTGTGTAGCTCCTCATAATTCTACTGATGTTTCTGCAAATGATTACTTAGCTCAGTGCATTATTATTACTGTGGACCATCACTTACAAACATCTGTTGGAACTGACTTAGGTAGAGCTGTGCCTGCCTGCAGGCAGGATGGGTTAGAGGTCCTTTGCAGTTCTACTTTCATAATACTCTGCTTATTCAGTTGCCTTGATTCTGCTTTTTTTTTTTTTTTTTTTTTATTTTTTNTGTTTTTTTTTTTTTTTTTTTTTAATTTTTTTCTTTCATATGTCTTCAGTACTGGATGTCATTATCTGCCCCAGACAATCTTTTTCTTTTTGTTATGATGCCCTAATAATGAGCTTTTGTCATGTACAATGCCTACATCTTATTTTTCCTCTATTTTTTTATCATAATATCATCTGCCTGGGATGTTCTGAGGAAAATGCAACAAGCTATGATAAATCACCTTGTCAAGTTACACAGTAATTCAAGCTGTTGCTGAAGTTACAGATTAAATCCAGCAAGAAGCTTTGTGGGGAAGAAAGGTGGGGGAAGGAATTTGGTTCTTCAGAGCCTGCATCTCTCTTGTGTCTGTAATGAGCGTATGGGTGGGATGAAACGTGGGGGATGTGTCAACCTTGCTGTTGTTCCTAATGAATCAAGAAGCTATTTTGGAGTTTCTCTGTCTCTCAGGAGCCGTTTCCATGTTGCAGTGTTGGATCTGCTTTTTGATTTGCTTTTCAACCCGAACCTGCAGTGCAGTAAAATATATTCAGTTGGGTATGGCGTGGGTTGAAGGGTCAGGCAGACCTGGCTGCAAACTTCAGAGAGCCCTTTGCAGCCTAAGGTTTTCACCGAAGCCCCAGAAAGTAAAGGAAAAACCTGGCAGCTGTGCAGATGTTGTCTCTCTATTTGTTGTCAGGGCCCTCTGAGAGGAAGAAACACCTTTCTCTTTTCCTCTTCACCAAGATAATTGGGGGCACAAAATGTTCCCAAGACTTTAGAACCTGTTAGTCCGTATGTAGCACTAGTCGTAGAATTTCCCTTTGTAGTTTATTGAGCCAAAAAAATGAGTTCTTGGAGGAGCTGGAGCATCTGCTCACAAATGCAGGAAGGACATGGAAGTGTTTGAGCTGGTCCAGGGGAGGGCCACGAAGATGATCAGAGGGCTGCAGCAGCTCTGCTATGAGGACAGGCTGAGAGAGTTGGGGCTCTGCAGCCTGGAGAAGAGAAGGCTTCCAGGACACCTTAGAGTAGCCTTCCAGTATCTGAAGGGGGACTACAGGAAGGCTGGGGAGGGACTATTGACAAGGTCTTGCAATGACAGGACAAGGGGCAATGGATTTAAACTGACAGAGGGAAGATTTAGACTGGATGTTAGGAGGAAGTTGTTTACAGTGAGAGTGGTGAGGCACTGGCACAGGTTGCCCAGGGAGGTTGTGGCTGCTCCCTCCCTGGAGGTGTTCAAGGCCAGGTTGGATGAGGCCTTGAGTGAACTGTATTAGTGGGAGGTGTCCCTGCCTGTGGCAGGGGGTTGGAACTAGGTGATCCTTGAGATCCCTTCCAACCTTACCATTCTATGATTCTATGAAATAAAGAGGGACCACATTATTGCTGGAGAATGCAGGATTTTGCTTCAGGGTGAAAGAAAAAAGACAAAGAAAGTCCAACTGTAAGAATAGGATACAGTATGTGGGCTTTTCTCTGTGACAGCAGCCATCTTAAACTGAAATAATTCTCTGGATGGCAGCTTCTCATGGCAGATGGGTAGGAAAACTGCCTGGATACTGAGCTGTACATAGAAATTAAAAGCAGAACAGATCCATGATTACAGATAAAAGAGGTGGCTACATTTAAAAATAGTTTTACTCCCAGTTTCCCCTCCCCCTTGGTGTAACAATGCTTCAGTAGTGTAATACGTTAGTGATGAAAATAGCACCCAGAAAGGATATAATTCAGAGGAATTAAGAAACCATTATTTATGGTATCTAGAAATGGTTCTGCTCTGATGAGATCCCACCTGCAGTGCTGTCTTGCTCTGGAGTCCTGAATGCAGGAAAGACATGGACCTGTTGGAGGTCATAAAGATGGTGTGAGAGCTGAAATCTCTCTGCTGCAAGGACAGGCTGAGAGAGCTGGGATTGCTCAGCCTGCAGACAAAAAGGCTTCAGGGACACCTTATTGTGGCCATTCAGTAGTTAAAGGGGGTCTAGAGGAAAGATGGGGACAAAGCCTGTAGCAGCAGGACAAGGGGTGATGATTTTCAAAGAAAAATAAGCAGATTCAGATTATGTAGAGGCAGATTTTTATTTTTTTTTTACACTCAAGGTGGTAAAACACTGGGGCATGTTGCCTGGAGAAGAAGCATTCCATGTCAGGTGTGAAGGGTTTCTGAGCAACCTGACATTGAAGATGTCCCTGTTCACTGTGGAAGGACTGGACTTTTAAAGGTCCTTTCCACCCCAAACCATTCTCTGGTTCTGTGATAAATTGGCAGTGCACAGGGAGTGTAAAATAAGCCCAGTGTCAATGGGTGTATAAAGCACAGCCTGAACCCCTTTGTGCTGAATTGTGCCCTGCTGGGTTTGCAGGCACAGACACTCCTTTGTCCACACTGGTCACCTAGTAGCATGTCCTTGGCACACATGGGGTTCATGCTGGCTGGCACTAGCTCAGGCAATCCCTGTCTGTGGTGTACAAACTAACACAGTCCAAGAACCATTCCCAGTATGTAATCTGCACATGGACACTTGTCTTCAGGGCCTAAGAGAGGTTAATAGGATGGATGTGAGCTGTGTCATAGTATTTAGCCTCTGGGCCACAGAGCAGTTTCAGGTGCATTTGCTGAAATACAGGAATTGGTGAGCACAAAGACAATGCCTCTGACAAAAAAAGGGCTGCTTGTAATCATGCTCTGCAGGGAAAAAAAAAATTAGGTTGCTTTTACACATGGTATTAGCAGGAATAGCATTTAGGTTGAGTTAGATTGGGTAATAGACTCTGAGCAGTGAAATAGAAGGAGAAATACTTGCTCTGAAACACAATTTCAAATCCCAACTTTGCACAGATGCTCTTATGGGGCCTCTGCTGTGTACTGCCAGATGTGAAAATATCCCTTTGTTCAACAGTTCAACACAGTTTGTTCAACAGACGGTGGCAATTTCCTATCAGATGCATTCAGCTGAGCTCCTATATAAATTATTGAAATGGCCTGGGATTTCCCTGCCTGAGAGATAACCTCCTTTTATCTGTGCTGTGTACCTAGAGTGGAGGACAGGGATGATCCCTGCCTCTGTGTCCCTTGGAAGAAAGCTACAGGCAGTGAACTCCTGTCGTTTCTGAAATCCCCAACTAAATCCTCCTCTCCACAGGAATCAACAGTCTCCAGGACACGCTGCAAGGCTCAGCTGTTTGTGTGGGGCCCGTGGGAGACAAATGTCATTGATCAGCATTATTTAGAAGAAGGGAGGGTTTTTTCCCCCACTATTCTTCATGGCAAACGAGAGAAAATCGCATGTGCATACTGTGATTCCATCTGGCTGATGTTTGAAATCACTGAATCACAGAATGGTGGGGTTAGAGGGACCTCTGGAAACCATCTAGTCACCCCCTTGTTAAAGCAGTCACTGACAGCAGCTTGCCCAGGATCATGTCCAAGCATTTTTGGAATGTCTTCTGAGAAGGAGACTCCACAACCTCTTTAGGCAGCCGGTGTCAGGGCTCTGTCACCCTCACAGGAAAGAAGTTTCTCCTCCTTCTTCATGTGCTCCAGTTTGCACTGACTGCCCCTTACTCTCTCGCTGGGCACTATTGAAAGGAATGTAGCCCCATCCTTTTGCTCCAGCCCTTCAGCTATAGAGAACCATTGAAAAGATCTCCTCTCAGTCTTTTCTTTGCCAGGTGTGATGGTTTGGGAGTTAACAATCCCCACACACCATGAAATCACCCAGACTAGACTCAACTGGTTGGAAGTTAAGGAATGAAGCTGTATTTACAGCTTAGCACAATTTACAAGCACAACCTCCCTGGAGGTCTTCTGTGCTCCACAACCTCCCTGGAGGTGTTCAAGGCCAGGTTGGAGGAGACCTTGAGTGACCTGTGCTAGTGGGAGGTGTCCCTGCCTATGGCAGGGAGTTGGAACTAGATGATCCTTGAGGTCCCTTCCAACCTTACCACTCTATGATTCTATGGTATATACACAATATACAGGAATATTCAAGTTAAAAGTAATAAGGAAATGCAAAATCCCTCCAAAACAATCAGATTGGCAGGAGGCTCCTGACCCAAACCTCCTCCCCACCCTTTTTCCCCCTCTTTCCCTCCCTTTAGAAATAACCAGACCAATCCCCATATATCTCAAGTGATAGATCTGGAGAGATGTGAGGTGAGATGTTAAAAAGACAACAAGAAGGTTAGAGGAAAGAAAGGGTTAGGTTGGCTTAGAGTTAAGGCAGAAGCAACCACAGACTGCCAGAGTGAAGGAGCAGAACAACAACTGAGAACTAACTGAGCAGTGTGTGAGCAGTGAGTGTCTGAGCTATATTTTGACTAGTTGGGTTTCTCAGCAGCAGAATGAGTGATATAGGTTACTGTTGTTGTTTTTCTTTCTTCTCACAGCTAAGGATTTAATTTCTCTTGGTAAAATATTCCAACTAGCCTCAAACCAGCACACCAGGCTAAGCAGCCCCAGTTCTCTCAAACTTCCCTGTCAGAGGGATGCTTCAGGCCCCTCAATATTGTCATACTCTTGGTTGGACTTTTCTCTGATAGTTGCTTGTCTCTCTTGAAGTGGGGAGCCCAGAAATGGAGCCCATGCCCCAGATGTGGTCTAACTGGGGCAGAGTAAAGGGGAAGGAGAACCTCTCTTAACCTGCTGGTCACACTCTTCTTAATGCATCTCCGGATACCATTGGCCTTATTGTCCATGAGAGCACATAGCTGGCTCATGGTTAAGTTCTTGTCCATCAGGACTCCCAGATCTTTCTCCATAAAGCTGCTTTCCAGAAGATCAACCCCTAACCTGTAGTGCTGTAGGGGCTTTTTCCTCCCTACATGCAGGACCTTAAATTCCCCCTTACTAAACTTCATGAGATTCCCTCACTGCCCAAGTCTGCAGCCTGTCTAGGTCTCGCTGAATGGCAGCACAGCCTGACAGTGTGTCAGCCACTCCTCCCAAT
Organism: Eubucco bourcierii; assembly: GCA_013396675.1. NCBI lineage: Eukaryota > Metazoa > Chordata > Aves > Piciformes > Ramphastidae > Eubucco > Eubucco bourcierii. Next base: position 425,547 of record VWZE01005365.1, on the reverse strand, counting down.
TGTGTGTAATCAGCAAACGTGCTGAAAAGACACTCCATCCCTTCAGAAGGCACTCCATCCCTTCAGAGGGCACTCCATCCCTTCAGAAGGCACTCCATCCCTTCAGAAGGCACTCCATCCCTTCAGAAGGCACTCCA
>VWZE01005365.1:410535-424846 GCA_013396675.1 Eubucco bourcierii | reverse complement strand
CAGAAGACACTCCATCCCTTCAGAGGGCACTTCATCCCTTCAGCCAGGACTGTGATGATGATGTTGAGTGAAACAGGACCCAGTACTGACCTCTGGGGAACACCATAAGCTACAAGCCTCCAACTAGATTCTGCACCACTGATCACAACCCTTTGAGATCTGTCTTTCAGCTAATTTTCAACTTCTTGTAGCCCATGCTTGTACTTGTACATACCCTGCTAACTCCCCATTCTGTACACATCCAATGCTCTGTGATGCCTCATTCAGTTTGGAGGTTCTTTGGGGCAGAGTCCTCATTATCCTGGTACAAGTTGGGCACACCCTTGCTGTTTTATCTTTAAATATATATGTGTGTGTGTGTATATATATATATATGACCATCTCACATGTAAACCCAGGGTTGTCATGGTGATTTGAAACTCCCTGAAAGCTTGCTGTAATGCAGTTAGTCTTATTTGCACAGCTACAGTTATTTAAACTCAATCACATGCAAGTCACCTTATAGGTAATGGCATCCAACCCACTCCTTAGGGAGGAAAATTTGCATAGGCTGCACAGCTGCCTTTGGAGTGTGGAAATATTGTGAGCAGCTGACTGCTTTTGACCTCACCTGACTGCCAGATGCTGGCAGCTGTTCCTAAACCCAGGCAAACAGTCCTCCTCATTTACAATTTACAGAATCATAGCTTTTGGTTGGGGTTCAGGGCTCACAGGAAGGAAGAGCCTGTGTCTAGTTTTTAATGACACCTCAAAGTTCAGCATGAGGGTGGGAAGCTGCTGTTTTCTCCATGTGGTGTATTTCTTGAATATTCAATGAAGAGACAACCAGAGGAGATGGAAAAAAGAATAGGAAAAAAAAGAAAAAATATTAATTTTACCATCCCTGTAGAGATGCTCTGTAGGGAGTAGTTCAGCTGCTGTGGAAGTCAGTGGGATGGGATCATGTCTTGAGAATTCACTGTGAAACAAAAAGGAGGTAGAAGTATAAATATTTAATTTTCATAGAATGAGTTCTGTGCCTTTCCTAAAGATGTCCCTTTCTCTACTCATCATTAAGTGCAAAATATGGAATCCTTCCTACTTCTGTGTGGAAGGAGTCTGTAGATAAAGAAAGAGTCTATAGGAAAAGACAAGATGCTTCTAAGTAATATGTCCCTGCCTGTGGCAGGGGGTTGGAACTGGATGATCTTTGAGGTCCCTTCCAACCTTACCTTTCTATGATTCTAATACTCAAAAAGACAAAGGAAATTGGACCATAACAAAATGAAATTATGACTTCATCCTAAAAGCAACTGTACAGAAGTCCAGTTCTTCTGGTGACTGTTGTGCCTCATTGCAACTGGAAAGCTCTGGAGTGCTTTAAGGTTGCCATTCCTGCTCCCTCCCTGGAGGTGTTCAAGGCCAGGTTGGAGGAGGCCTTGAGTGAGCTGTGCTAGTGGGAGGTGTCCCTGCCTATGGCAGGGGGTTGGAACTAGATGATCCTTGAGGTCCCTTCCAACCTTACCATTCTATGATTCTATGATTCAGAAATTGGATTAATGGAACTATAGAACACTTTGAGTTGGAAGGGGCTGCTAAAGGTCTTCTAGTCCAAAACCTCTGCAGTGAGTGGGGGCATCTTCAACTCTATCAAGCTGCTTAGAGGCCTGTTCAAGCTAACCTGGATGGGGCATCTGCAACCTTGGTGAGCAACCTGTTGATGGAGAGTTCCCTTTTCAAATGTCAATGCATTTAAACTGCTCGAACAATTAATTATCTGTGCAGTTGCAGTACCAATTAGCAACTCATATGATGGTGACTGGGAGAGAGCAAATCATAGTTCAGCTGTGGCATTTGTTACAGACTTAAAGTGAGACCTGCTCAACTTTGGGAGATGCATTGTGAGGAGTAAGATGTTATGTTCTGGCCCTCCTGTTTACTGAGTTCCCACAAGGCTGCCAAGACCATATCCAATCTGGAGATGGATTGGTCTTTAAAGATGATTATGAGACTGAAGCATCTCTCTGACATGGAGAGACTTGGTGCTGTTTAGATGGCTGAATGGTGATCTGGATGATGTCTCTGGCTGAGAGATCTGGGGCTGTTTTACCTGAAAAAGACTATCACAGAATCACAGAATGTTAGGGGCTGGAAGGGGTCTTGAAAGATCATCTAGGCCAACCCCACTACCAGAGCAGGATCACCTATAGCAGATCACACTGGGTCTTATCAATGCTGATCAATATCTGAAGGGCAGGGGTCAAGATGATGGGACCAGACTCTTCTGCAGTGGTGCCCAGTGACAGGACAAGGGGCAACAGGTGCACAGAAAGTTCCATCTGACCATGAGGAAAAACTTCTTTCCTGTGAGCATGAAGGATCACTTGGACCATGCTGCCCAGCGGGGTTGTGGAGTCTCCTTCTCTGGAGACACTCCGAACATGCCTGGACATTGCAGTTCTGGGCAACCTGCTCCAGGTGACTTTGCTTTATTGGATTAGATGATCTCTAGAGGTCCCTTTCAACCTCACCACTTTGTGATTCTGCCTGCCTCATTAGAGACTGAGAAATATTCCATCCATCTCAAACCTTCATGGCTTTCCTTGCTGTGTTAGTCTGGCATTAAGTGTTTTAACCTGCAGCAGATGGTCCTAATTGCTCTACATTTTTTACTGCTGAAGGTACCAAACCCTTAATGTCTTTCTGCAGTAAGAAGGACAAGTTTCAACAGTCTGTGTTGGGTCAGTATGGATGGTCATAGAATCATAGGATGGTTTGGTTTGGAAGGGACCTTTAAGTGTCATCTGATCCTTCCCCCTCTCAGTGTTTTTAGTGTGTGGGGAAGAAGGCAGGGGTACTTCAGTGGCCTTTATTTATGGCTCACTTAAACAATGTGCCTCTAGTTTCAGTTCCTCCACTGTGCTCCGAATAGTGTTGGCATCAGGCAGGGTTTAATTCTTCCTCTACTGGCCTGGAGCAGCACTGAGCAAATGAAGACTCAAAATAGATTTCATCCCTCTGTTAATAGTAAGGGAGAATTAGCAGCACTTCTCTTAATTATGTCCTTTGGAAAGAAAAATAGAAAATAAAAAAGGGAAGGGAAGGGAAGAGAAGGAGAGGGNAGGAAAGGAAAGGAAAGGAAAGGAAAGGAAAGGAAAGGAAAGGAAAGGAAAGGAAAGGAAAGGAAAGGAAAGGAAAGGAAAGGAAAGGAAAGGAAAGGAAAGGAAAGGAAAGGAAAGGAAAGGAAGGGAAAGGAAAGGAAAGGAAAAAGGAAAAAGGAAAGAAGAGAAAAGAAAAGGAAAAGAAAAGGAAAAGGAAAAGAAAAGAAAATGAAGGAATTGAGAAAAGAAAAGGAAAGGAAAAGAAAGAAAATAGGAAGTCTACAGGTTCAGACCATTTTATGGTATGAAAAGAGAAATGGAGATCCTCATATTCAGCACAAACCCTATGACCCTTCTGGTAAGAGTGGCCTTTTGGGAGCAAGCATAAAGGTGTGCAGGAGAACTCAGCTGGGTGGGTGCATTCAGTATCGATTTGTTTGCTCTGAGTTTGTCAGAAGACTGGCTGCTAGCTCTCAAAAGGGCAAACTGCTGGCCTCTGGGTTGGTTTGTTCAGGTTTTCTTCTGTGAGGCCTCTGTGGACAGAGGAAGGATTAAATAATTGGAAAAAAAACAATCCAAGAAGGCTACTTTTTGTTCTTTTTTGTTCACTTATCTGATTTTTTTTTCCTCTTTTCCTAATTTGGTGCTGAATCTCCCCTTTCAAGGAGAAGGGAATACACAGTGCTCTGTGCTGCTGTCTCATCCTTTCCTGGTGTCAGGGAACAGAAGTTACACTCCATATCTAAACTTACTCCTGCTGAGGGATGCTGTAGTAACTGGCCACTTTTGCTCTTGAAAGATTAGCTACAGGGAAAATTCAGAGGAAAAGATTCACTTTACACTGCAATGAGGCACACAGCATACAGATACTATTCCCCTCTAAGGCACTTTTCCTTTATAGGATTTAGCTTACCTAGCTGGATTCTGTGACTCTATCTCTACCAACAGCCTTGAGCTTGAGCAATGTCCTGAGATGTTCCATGCTGTTAAATTGTTATCAGGATTCCTTACCTCGGTTGTGGCCTGAAGCAATGAGAGCCCCATGCAGAAAAGTCTCAGTATTTGGCTCTTTTAGCTGGAGCAGCTGGCCTCCAGGATCATTTTGTTTACTGGTAGAAATCTGGACCATTCATTTAAAGTAGTGTGATCTAATGGCTGGACTATGTTTTCCTCTGCTCACACAGAATCACAGAATGGTAGGGGTTAGAAGAGACTTCTGGAGATCATCTAGTCCACCCCTGCTGCTAAATCAGGGTCACCCAGAGCAGGTTGCCCAGGATCACCTCCAGGCAGCTTTGGAATCTCTCCAGAGAAGGAGACTTCACAGCCTCTTTGGGCAGCCTGTGCCAGTGCTATGTCATCCTCACAGGAATGAAATTTCTCCTCGTGATTTGATTATGCTTTAAATTTCTTGTTTGCTTGCACATCTTCCTCTCCATCTTTCTTGCCTTTGTTCTCTGCTCCTTGCATGCTAACACTTGTTACTATATATATAGCATTGCCAAGCTGAAGAGCTTTCACACAGTGCCTTTATTTCTTGACTAGCTGAATGATTTCCCTGTTAGTACTGAGTCTGACAGACAGATGCTTCTGGTTTATTAATCTCATCCAGTGAAGTTCATTCAGAGTTGGTGCTGTTAGCAAACAGGAAGGTGCTCACTTACAATTGTGTCTCTGTAAGGGTTGCCTTGTCTGTGGATTCAGATTCATCACCATCTTTGTTCTAGAAAGTGAGAATCTGCTTCTGCTAATAGGGCTGGTGTGCTGGTTTGAGGCTAATTAGACTATTTTAATAGAGAAAATTACACTAGAGGCTGTGAAAGGAAAACATCATGATGTCTACTTCACTCATAGATTTGCTGGAGAATTTTTTGAGGACAATAACCAAAACATATAGATAAGTCAGTCTCTGTCACTTCCTTGGTCTAGCAGCTTCTGGCTCTGGCTCTTCTGCCAATTAATTTTCACTACCCACTTTTCTTCTAACTCCCCTGGCTGATCCTCCTAATTTACCTTGCATGTAAGGCAAACCTTGGGGTAAGGTACAGGGGTGGGGAGAAGGTGGAAGGGTGGTTGGGAGCCCCTCCTGGGGTCTCTGATTTCTGGGAGGGGAGTTGTGTTTCTGTATTCCCTTTAACTTGTCTATTTCTGTAACTATTCCTGTCTGTAGTGTCTATCTCTGCTTGTACATTGTGCTGAGCTGTAAATAGAGCTTCAGATCTTAACTTCCAGCTGGCTGAGTTCTAGTCTGGGTCATTTTACAAAGTGGGGAGGGGGGTGGGGGAGGCAGGGAACTCCCAAACCTCCACAGACTGGCCCTTATTAGACACAGCAGCAGTCAGCAGTTGCTTTAGGGGGAGTTCTATGCTACTTTTTCTCAAGTACTCTTAAGAATTGACAGTGGGATTGTGTTAGGGGTACCTTTACATTCATATTGAAGACCTGAAGACTGCTTTCAGAGGTCCTTGATCTCACCCATGTTGAACCCCAGACAAACCAAGGAATCACAGAATACCAGGTTGGAAGGGGATGTCAAGGATCACTTGTTCCAACCTTTTGTGGAAAAAGCACTCTGTCCAGCTGAATTTGGAAAGTGTCCAATGTTGGGCACTCTATGACTTTCCTGGGGAGATTATTCCAATGGTTGATTGTCCTTGTGAAAAAAAATTCTCTGGTGTCCACTTGTGATCTCCTCAGGAGTAACTTGCACCCATTATCCCCTGTTTTTCCTGCATGACTCCTGTAAAAAGAGAGTCTCCATCATCTTTGTAGCCACCCTTTAAGCACTGGAATATGATGGTAAGGTCTACCCTAAACCGCCTTTTCTCAAGGCTGAACAAACTCATTTCTCTCAGTCATAGAATCAGAATCAGCCAGGTTGGAAGAGACCTCCAAACTCATCCAGTCCAACCTATCACCCAGCCCTAGCCATCAACCAGACCATGGCACTAAGTGCCCCATCCAGGCTTTTCTGGAACACCTCCAGGGATGGTGACTCCACCACCTCCCTGGGCAGCCCATTCCAATGCCAATCACTCTCTCTGTCAAGAACTTCCTCCTAATGACCAGCCTAGACTTCCCCTGGCACAACTTGAGACTGTGTCCCCTCCTTCTGTTGCTGGTTTCCTGGGAGAAGAGACCAACCCCACCTGGTGACAGCCTCCTTTCTGGTAGTTGTATACAGCAATGAGGTTACCCCTGAGCCCTTCCTCACATGACAGCTTCCCAGTCCTTGGATAATTTTTGTGGCCCTTCTCTGAGCCCTCTCCATCCTGTCCACATCCTATAGCACACACGGAGGTGTGATCCTCTGAAAAACAAACTCTCAGGAGTACTCAGCAGCCACATCCTACCCTGAGTTTTCTGTACCAGGCATAACCCTCAGTTCCAGGTACCGCCCTAGAGCAGCAGCCATCCACTGTGCCTCCTCTGCGTGCACTCTGATCTTGTTGCCTCTACATGGAGGAGTGAGAAAGTCAGAAAAAGCAGCAGGAATCTTGAGAGCAGGCAGACTTGCATTATCAGAAAGTAGCTCTGTAATCCTCCCAAGATCCAATGCCACCAGCCTAACTTCATGCTGCAAGTGATTTCTCTGGGCACACTGCACTGGGAATATCATATGTGGGTGTTGCACGTGGGATCTGTAGGATGACATGGTGTTCTCCAGTGACCTCTTGGTGTTATGCTTTTCTAGTGATACCTAGGGAATGAGAAAACTCAGTGAATGTGCTTTGGAGCAGATCCACAAAGGAGGAGAGAAGTTGATGAAGATCTAATTCTCACAGTCTGAAAGACTGACTGACTAGTGGAGTCACTAACAGCTTATGGTTACGTGGTGCAGCTAACTGATTTTGTGACCTCTGAGCTGATGGAAGTCCCAGCAGCAAATAAAACCTTCTCCAACACTGAGCTACCTTGTGTCAGTTTTGCCTTCTCTAGATACTTCTAGGGAAGACAAAAGGCTTGAGTGTCCTTGCTGTGCAAGCTGTCAGATCCATAATCTGTGAACTCAGCAGCGTACAGGAGGTGACAGAGGACCTCTTGGGACTTCCCATACCCAGCCCAATTTACTACTCTAGGTATAACCTGAATGTTTCAGATGAGGTCCAGGCAAGAGTTTGGTCCAAATGACTTCTCTGGGGAATGCCTTTAGGCCTGGGAGCTTTTGTCCCCAGGGTGCCAGATGAACAAGCTCCTGCTGCCCTCTTAGCTCCTACTGCCCTCTTACAGCCTGTCTAAAGCTGTCTCAGGGTGGATGTTTGGGGAGTTTGATCTCACAGACATTACTGATAGCGTTATTGCAGGGCAATTTAGATGCAGCTTGAGTCTGCTTGGAAGCATGTCTTCAGTCATATTAATTTTCCTAAAAGAAAAAGGTCAACATAAATGAAATAAAAGTCATTTTGCTTCTCACTGGGAGCCATACAGCACAGCAGTAAAAAGAAGTTGCAGAACAATCACTCAAATATTACAGAGATGAGAGTTTAAAGGGTCCAATAACTTAAGAGAACTCCATTCACTATGTTGTCCCACTGGTATAGCAGTGGAGGATAAACTGAAGGTCATAACTATGGATTGACATAAGTGTGGTACTGAGCTAACTGGTGACTGCTTGTAACACTTTGAGTGAAACCTTAAAATGACTTTTTTTTTTTTTTTTTCCTAAAAGCTTCCATTTTCTGTATAACCCTGAACCCAGTCCATTCCCCTATGGGCAGGGAGATTCATAAACAAAAAAGGTCTGATGACTTCACGGCTGTCTGGTCTACAACAGCAGCTCTGTAGGTGTTCAGAAGTGCTATCCAAGTCACTGTCCAGTGACCAAGCACTTCCTTCTCAGAGTGTGGGCAGAGAAGCTACAGCTCACTGAGAATCTCAGGCCACCTGAAATGCTGAGATCAGATGGTAGCAGAGTGCTGCATGGGGAGCTGGATACTATCTCCTCTGCAGAGATTCAAACCCCTCCTGGACACAATTCTGTGCAACCTGCTTTAGCAGGGGAACCGAAGTAGATGATGTCCAGGGGTCCCTTCTAAGCCCCACTATTTTGACATTCTGTGTTGGTGAAGGCCTGGAAATGAGGCATGATATTTTCAGTCCCCTTTAAACAAAGCAAACAGGATCCCCAAAAAACTGATCCTCACACCTTGAGGGATGAAATATCAGCTAGGGTCTGTAGGGGCAAATGGTTGAGTCAAATGAGATGTTGGCTGGCTGGCATTGCAAGATGAGGTCTGATGCCCTGACTCAAGCCAAGACCTGGGGCTATGTATCTTGGAGTAGATGGTGATGGATCTTACCAGTGCTTATTAATATCTAAAGGGCAGAAGTTGAAAGGATGGGGCTACACTCCTTTCAGTGGTGCCCAGTGACAGAACAAGGGGCAGTGGGCACAAAGTGGAAGACAGGAGCTTCCCTCTGAACATAGAATCATAGAATCATAGAATGGTAAAGTTGGAAGGGACCTCAAGGATCATCCAGTTCCAACCCCCTGCCATAGGTAGGGACATCTCCCACTAGTACAGGTTACTTAAGGCCTCATCCAGCCTGGCCTTGAACACCTTCAGGGAGGGAGCAGCCACAACCTCCCTGGGCAACCTGTACCAGTGCCTCACCACCCTCACTGGAAAGAACTTCCTCCTAACGTCCAGTCTAAATCTCCCCTCTGCCAGTTTAAACCCACTGCCCCTTGTCCTGTCATTACAAGACCTTGTAAATAGTCCTTTCCCACCTTCCTGTAGGCCCCCTTCAGATACTGGAAGGACATGAGGAGAAACTTTTTCCTGTGAGGAAAAACAGGCACTGGGCCAGACTGCCTGGAGAGGTTGTGGAGTCTCCTTCTCTGGAGATATTTTCAAACCTGTCTGGATATGATCCTGGGCAACTTGCTCTGCTTTAGCAGAGAGGGTGGACTGGATGATCTCCAGAGGTACCTTCCAGCCTCTATCATCCTGTGATTCTGCAAGCACTGCTTCAGTCTCAGGATGAACAGCAGAGAAATGCATTTGGCATTTTACCATTTTGAATTGTACATTTTAACTCTGGGAAGCCAAAAGAGTCAAAGGCAGAATTTAAATGTGAATCCCTCATCTTGTTTCTTGTTGTGGTCTCTAGCAGAACCATCTCAGGCTGTTGTGGAATGTAGAGATGAGTGAAAGGTTGCAGAAAAAGATTATTTAAGAAACAGTATGCAGTGATCTGATAAAAGATGACAACATAATTAATATCCTCAAGGAGGCAGAGTTAAAGCTCTATGAGCCTTGCATTTCTCATTTCCTGACTTTTGAGTGCTTAACTGTGCATATTTAATGTTATATTAAAATAAAGGAGAGGTGCATGCTATAAGCAAAAAGTCCTTTTCCTGCTACTTGAGGTTATTGAATTATTTCATGGAAGATGGACTGTTTTGATGATATCTGCATGATGAGAATTGAAGTGACATCAGCTGTGAGCCTTATTTATAATTATAATACCCTGTTAGTAAATCTGACCACATGTTTTTTTAACCCAGTATCAGAGTACATGCTGCTCTTGGTCAGATGCTGACTAAATAGACCCACAGAATCATTAAGGTTGGAAAAGACCTTTGAGGTCATCAAGTCCAACCATCACCCAACTACAATGGCCACTGAACTATACCTTGAAGTACTACATCTACATGCTTCTTGAGCACCTCCAGGGACTGCAGCTCCACCTGGGAGCTTGTTCTGCCATCTCACTGCCCTTTCAGTAAAGAAATTTGTCCTAATGTCCAATCTAAACTTCTCCTACTACAACTTAAGCCAATTTCCTCTTGTCCTATCACAAGTTACTTGGGAGAAGTAACCAACACCAGCCTCTCTATAACCTCCTTTCAAGTAGTTGTAGAGATCAAAAAGATCTCCTTTCAGTCTTCTCCGGACAAAACAACAAGAAATTGTTGTTTCCTCAGAGGGCTGCAGCAGCTCTGCTATGAGGACAGGCTGAGAGAGTTGGGGCTCTGCAGCCTGGAGAAGAGAAGGCTTCCAGGAGACCTTAGAGTAGCCTTCCAGTATCTGAATGGGGCCTACAAAAAGGTGGGAAGGGACTATTTACAAGGTCTTGTAATGACAAGACAAGGGGCAGTGGGTTTAAACTGGCAGAGAGGAGATTGAAACTGGATGTTAGGAGGAAGTTCTTTGCAGTGAGGGTGGTGAGGCACTGGAACAGGTTGCCCAGGGGGGTTGTGGATGCTCCCTCCCTGGAGGTGTTCAAGGCCAGGTTGGAGGAGGCCTTGAGTGAGCTGTACTAGTGGGAGGTGTCCCTGCCTATGGCAGGGGGTTGGAACTAGATGATCCTTGAGGTCCCTTCCAACCTTACCATTCTATAATTCTATGAAATAACCTGGAACCCCCCAAACCACAACAACAACCCCAATATGAAATATAAGGAAGGTGGTTCTGATTGGAAACATAAATGGCCATGGCTGTTTTGCTGCTCTGCAACATGCTGATATGTAGAGCTACTTGTTTGGACTAGTGAAGCAAATACGGTCTGGGCAAACATCCTAGAATGGATTAATATCTTTGCTACTGGGGATGTTGGAGCTCCATTAATGTAAGACTCATCTGAAATAAGGTGAAGACGCTTAGAGACAGATTTCCAAACAGAAGGGTAAGTGTTCAGAAGTAGTGGGGAAGGGGCTCAGTGGGGATTATTGCCAGAGATGTCACCGAGACACTCTGCAAACGTTTCCTCTTATAACTTGGTAAAAGAGAGAAGTGCCTTCACAGCAGGCGTCGGAGGCTTGCTCTTTAATCTGCCTGGCTGCCATTTGCTAGCCCCAGCACCTCAGGTGTAAAAGTCGCAAGTCTGTGCAGCCTTGCAGATGGAAGAGCCACATTAAATAATAAAATGTGAAATCAATGTGCAGCTCTTGGCAGAGGTGGAGTACTGACACAGTGCTGCAAATAACAGCAAGGCTGTCGCTCTTGGTGTCCCTTACTCTGTGCTTGCCAGCAGACTTGTGAAGCTGCCTTTGGGGATGTGAGTTATTTTCTGCCCTGCAGGGAGGGTGTCTGTGTGAGCACCTCTCTGCTTGAACATACTGAGGACTGTGAAATATGATGGCAGCTCTGTTACCTTTTGAATAGGTAAAGTACATTATCATCTTTGTGAACTCAGAACTCCAGAACTTTTCCCTCACATCCTTGGTTGTGTGTACTAAACAGCCTTCTCTTCTCCACTGTGGTGAGGCCCTACCACCAGTGCTGTGCCCTCAGCAGAAGAAGGACATGGACCTGTTAGAGTGGTTCCAGAGGAAGATTCTATGATTCTTTAAGGATGGTATAGGAGTAAAAAGTCTTTGTTACCAGGCAGGACTGACCAAGAGACAGAAGCTCCTTGGCTGTAAGTGAAATATGCATGAGGTGATTTTGGGGGAGCTTCAGGATGTATAAGGCTACTGCATGTACTTTATTGAAGTTTCCACAAAACCACCTACCCACAAAAGTGTATTTACATCTGTCTCCCAAGACTGCTTCCCATAATCAGTATTCTAGTCAGATCAACAACATGTCTTGTTAGGTGTGGAGAGGAGACTGGAATGTGCACAGCTGAGTGTTAATGGGAGGTGTCCCTACCTGTGGCAGGGGGTTGGAACTACATGATCTTTGAGCTCCCTTCCAACCTTGCTATTCTATGATTCTGTGATCTGTGATTTCATGGATATTTCCACCTATGCAAACCTGGAATGACTGTGTCTGTGGATGTAGAGTCAGAATAGATTCAGGTCTGTTGTGTGGGTGAGGAATTGCAAATGACTTTCAACCATCTTGAGGCCAATTTTCCTTCACCCAATCTGTTTTTCAGTCTGGATGGCTGAAGAAGATACAAACTGCATAATAACAGAGGGCCAGATATTTTGGGTCTGACCAAAGGTACATGCAGCCCATTGCACTGATGGCATCCAGCCAGGCTGGATCCCCACCTGGCATCCTTCACAGTCAGACCTTGTTGCCCATGGCTGGTGTACTGATATTTAGATAATATCTAAATATTGCTGTTGGGGCAAGTCCAGAGGAGGCCACGAAGATGATCAGAGGGCTGGAGCAGCTCTGCTATGAGGACAGGTTACAAGAGTTGGGGCTCTGCAGCCTGGAGAAGAGAAGGCTTCCAGGAGACATTGGAGTGGCCTTCCAGCATTTGAAGGGGGCCTACAGGAGGGCTAGGGAGGGACTATTTGCAAGGTCTTGTAATGACAGGATGAGGAGGAATGATTTAAAACTGGCAGAGGGAAGATTTAGACTGGATGTTAGGAGGAAGCTCTTTCCAGTGAGGGTGGTGAGACACTGGCACAGGTTGGCCAGGGAGGTTGTGGCTACTCCCTCCCTGGAGGTGTTCAAGGCCAGATTGGATGAGGTCTTGAGTGACCTGTACTAGAGGGAGGTGTCCCTGCCTATGGTGGGGGTTTGGAACTGGATGAGCTTTGAGGTCCTTTTCAACCTAAACCATTCTATGATTCTATGATTCTGTTGGAGGATGTAGCTTTGTTACAGCTTTTCTGGAGCTCTGTGTCATGTGGTAGAAGGAAGAGTTGCTTTTCCCTCAGGCTGAGCTGTGTAAAAAGGTCCATCTCCTGTGCAGGCCATAGGCTGGGTTTGGAAATAAGGTGATTGAATCAGGACGTGAGATCTTTATGTTGGAAGGGAATCTTGAGTACCCAGGCTCTCAATACTTCCTTTTCCAAATGTATTTGGAAGAAAAGATCAAGCCTCAGGTGCTGAAAGATTGTGCCCTTCAGGCTGTTGTCACTCTTTCTTCACTGAGTTGCCCATCTTGCTCCTTCATCAGGTGGATCACAAAATGTGCTCTCCTGACACCCTTAGAGAGAAAGAGCAGCTCGGAGAAGGATATCACTTTCCTTCTGGCAGAGAAAAGTTCTTCTCTTGAGGATTTGGAACAGAAGGAGTGAGGGCCTCATCTCTCTGGATCCCACTGACCCCAGATTTTTGGCCACAGTGAGCCAGGCTTTGATGATTCACCTGGTTGACCTGGTTGGGATGGAGAGCCCTTGCTCAGGTTGTCTTCTCTGCCCACTGGCAAATCCCAGTTATTGAGGGCCTCGCTGTGGTTCCTTAGTGCATGTTCTGGGACATGCACACTCCAGGTTTTCTGCTAAAAATGAAAAAAATCTCCATGATCTGAGGTCTTGAAGCCTAGTGCCACTCCTCAGCAGGATATACAAGACCTTGTGGTGGCTTATGACATGGAATAAGGAGAGGTTTAGATGCTATGTGACAGCCTGGCCAGACCAGGAGGGATGTTTGCCCTGAACCTCGCTTGGATATGACTTTGTCTAGCAGAGTTTGAAAGCAAAGTTTTAGGTTTACTTTCCTATGACAAACTTCTAAAGGCTTGTTGAAAGGCTACACTATTATTACATGGGAAAAAAACCCTGCTCTATAGTGACAGCAAAGTAAACCACCTCCATATCAGTAACATCCTTCCATTAAAAGACAATAAGAACAAAGTGATAATTTCCTGTATAGAACCATAGTTATTTTCTGGTCTCTGGTAGTATCCTGAACATTGTCTTCTGCTATATTTATGCTCTTGACAAAGAGGGCAGCTGCAACAGCTGCAAAGACTCTTTGCCAGGTGTCAAAATAATATGGCCAAAAAGCTGTCACATGATGTAAACTTTGGAGAAGGATTTTCTGTGACTGCAAAATTTCAAGGCTCTCAGTCAGGACTCTTCAGTGCTACCACTGCCTCTACCAGCAGACTTCTATGTAGGACATTGCAGTTTGTTTTCTCCTCATGCCTAGTTTACACCAAAATAGCACTGCTGACATCAAAGGCCCTCCAGCTGAGCTGCAGTGAAGAGAGGAAGAGGAGGAGGAACAGACACTTCAGGTGCAGCTGCACATTGCAGTCAAGCAATTCACACAACTGTCTGATGAAACACCACCTGCAGTGCTGTGTCCAACTCTGGAGTCCTCAGCACAGGAAAGACCTGGACCTGTTGGAGCAGGTCCAGAGGAGGCCACAAAAATGATCAGAGGTCATCAGTTATCCCATGAGAGGGCTGGAACCCATCTGTTAAGAGGGCAAGCTGAAATGAGGTTGTCCAGCCTGGAGAAGAGAAGGCTATGTGGAGACCTTTTTGCAGTCTTCCGGTGTTTAGAGAGGACCTGCAGGAAAGACAGGGACAATCTTTTTGTCAGAGCCTCTTGTGACAGGACAAGAGGTGATGGTTTTAACCTAACAAA